>NC_069489.1:16173302-16203302 GCF_026875155.1 Cherax quadricarinatus | reverse complement strand
CCAATGTGTGGGGAAACGTTTTCACAATAAAGATACCCAAGTGTTGCACGTGTCTAATTCAGCAGTGGGATTAGAAATCTGGGCTTATCAGTGGCCACGTTGTTGCTGGAGTATTTTCATAACTCCGTTCTTGCAGTCTCGGATAAAGTTGAGAGGGAAGTATGTGTAAAAACGTGATTGATGCACTGATGTCCCTGTTCACCTAGCAGTAAGTAGGTACCCGGGTGTTAGTTACCTTACAGCAGCTGTCCCTGTTCACCTAGCAGTAAGTAGGTACCTGGATGTTAGTGGACTAGTGTGGGTGGTATCCTAGGGACAAGAATGGAGGACCACAATGGTAATAAGACAGTCCTCGGTGACGCACTGGCTTTACGGGGATATCCTGGCATCAGTTTTTCCTATTAAAAATTCAGCACTGGTGATAAGGGTAGGTCTTTGAAAAGAAAACAATGACAGATTCGCCAGGAAACAGGACAAGTATTTCCTGACGCTTGTCTTAGTCTTATGAAGACCCACAGATGGAGTTTTTGGCCATCTGTCCGAGGCCTTCCACTTTGTTGGTGCGAATGTCGTAGTGTGAGTACGAGTTATCATTGTGAGTTTGGTGTAGACTGAGGGTTGTGTTGCAGGGAGGCTACGCTGGGAATGCTGCAGGTGTCAAGCTGTCTTCGTTGCAGAAGTTGACAGATATACGAGCAAACAAGCCTGGGATGACCCTCCTGCACTACGTTGTACAGGTATGTCTCTCTCTCTCTCTCTCTCTCTCTCTCTCTCATATATATATATATATATATATATATATATATATATATATATATATATATATATATATATATATATATATATATATAATGTCGTGTCGAATAGGTAAAACCTGCGATTTTACCTTGAATAGCAACACTTCTTGCCGAATAAAGCTAGAAAAAATTCGTGTATACAAAAATTTCACAAAAATCATTCTGAACCTAACGAAAAAAAATATATTTCATTGCTTTTGTTTATTATTAAATTATTGTAAACTTATCTAAAATATATTTAGTTGGATTAAGCTAAATTAAATTACGCTTGTTATAATAAGGTCAGGTAAGTTTTCTAAGGTTCTTTTGGTACAAAATTATTAATTTTTACATTAACATAAATGATAAAAAATATATCTTTAAACGTATAAGAGAAATTTTTACATAGGACTTAATTTTAAATAAATTCTTGTTAACTGACCAATTTTACCTATTCGGCGCGACACACAAACACATACACACGCATATATATATATATATATATATATAATATATATATATATATATATATATATATATATATATATATATATATATATATATATATATATATTATATATATCACTGCACTAGCCAAGGAGTCGAACCCATGGTGTTTTGGCCCGCGTCATGGTGAGAGAAAATGGTGCATCCAGCTAAGCTAGATGAAATTAGCTCAGAGGTGTCCACACCACCGTATGTACTTCGACGGTGGGTACAACATCTAGCTTGGCTGGATGCACCATTGTTAAGGATTGTGTGGTCTTGTGGTCTAAAGTGTCATGCGTTTTCTCTCACCATGAGGCGGGCCAAAACACCATGGGTTCGACTCCTTGGCTGGTGCAGTCACAAACTACTGTTTGTGACTCTGTTCATTATCCCATCTATCTTTATTTCCTTCATGTATCTATTTACATATACATATTATTGCACTTTTCTAGATATACCTTTCTTAATATCTAATATCCATGTAAACTCGCCTATTGGAAGCCCCGTAGGTCAGTGGTATAGCGCTCAACCTGTTATTAATGGGACCACGGTTCGAGTCTCCCATCCACCTTTATGTTTATTCATTTGTCTTGGTTTGATAAAGTTCTGATTCATTGTTTCTTTCCAGCAAACTGAGAGACGAGATCCAGAGTTGCTGAAGTTCCCGGATGAGATGTCGTGTCTGGAAGAAGTAACCAAGTGAGTCTGTATACTGTGTGATAGTCTTAATGGACGGTGGGTCCTCCAGGGAGGTACTGCCCTCCTGGATAGTAACCGTCCAGGGAGGTACTATCCTCCTGGATAGTAACCGTCCAGGGAGGTACTACCCTCCTGGATAGTAGCCGTCCAGGGAGGTACTGCCCTCCTGGATAGTAACCGTCCAGGGAGGTACTACCCTCCTGGATAGTAGCCGTCCAGGGAGGTACTACCCTCCTGGATAGTAACCGTCCAGGGAGGTACTGCCCTCCTGGATAGTAACCGTCCAGGGAGGTACTACCCTCCTGGATAGTAACCGTCCAGGGAGGTACTACCCTCCTGGATAGTAACCGTCCAGGGAGGTACTGCCCTCCTGGATAGTAACCGTCCAGGGAGGTACTGCCCTCCTGGATAGTAACCGTCCAGGGAGGTACTGCCCTCCTGGATAGTAACCGTCCAGGGAGGTACTACCCTCCTGGATAGTAACCGTTCAGGGAGGTACTACCCTCCTGGATAGTAACCGTTCAGGGAGGTACTATCCTCCTGGATAGTAACCGGCTGGATAGTATCCTGGATAGTAAGTGGCTGTGGGTAGAGAGTGCTTGTACTTAAGTGGTTGTGGGTAGAGAGTCCTTGTACTTAAGTGGCTGTGGGTAGAGAGTGCTTGCACTTAAGTGGCTGTGGGTAGAGAGTGCTTGTACTTAAGTGGTTGTGGGTAGAGAGTGTTTGTACTTAAGTGGTTGTGGGTAGAGAGTCCTTGTACTTAAGTGGTTGTGGGTAGAGAGTGCTTGTACTTAAGTGGTTGTGGGTAGAGAGTGTTTGTACTTAAGTGGTTGTGGGTAGAGAGTCCTTGTACTTAAGTGGTTGTGGGTAGAGAGTCCTTGTACTTAAGTGGTTGTGGGTAGAGAGTCCTTGTACTTAAGTGGTTGTGGGTAGAGAGTCCTTGTACTTAAGTGGTTGTGGGTAGAGAGTCCTTGTACTTAAGTGGTTGTGGGTAGAGAGTCCTTGTACTTAAGTGGTTGTGGGTAGAGAGTCCTTGTACTTAAGTGGTTGTGGGTAGAGAGTCCTTGTACTTAAGTGGTTGTGGGTAGAGAGTGCTTGTACTTAAGTGGTTGTGGGTAGAGAGTCCTTGTACTTAAGTGGTTGTGGGTAGAGAGTCCTTGTACTTAAGTGGTTGTAGGTAGAGAGTCCTTGTACTTAAGTGGTTGTGGGTAGAGAGTGTTTGTACTTAAGTGGTTGTGGGTAGAGAGTCCTTGTACTTAAGTGGTTGTAGGTAGAGAGTCCTTGTACTTAAGTGGTTGTGGGTAGAGAGTGCTTGTACTTAAGTGGTTGTAGGTAGAGAGTGCTTGTACTTAAGTGGTTGTAGGTAGAGAGTCCTTGTACTTAAGTGGTTGTGGGTAGAGAGTGCTTGTACTTAAGTGGTTGTAGGTAGAGAGTCCTTGTACTTAAGTGGTTGTAGGTAGAGAGTCCTTGTACTTAAGTGGTTGTAGGTAGAGAGTCCTTGTACTTAAGTGGTTGTAGGTAGAGAGTCCTTGTACTTAAGTGGTTGTGGGTAGAGAGTGCTTGTACTTAAGTGGTTGTGGGTAGAGAGTCCTTGTACTTAAGTGGTTGTAGGTAGAGAGTCCTTGTACTTAAGTGGTTGTGGGTAGAGAGTCCTTGTACTTAAGTGGTTGTGGGTAGAGAGTCCTTGTACTTAAGTGGTTGTGGGTAGAGAGTCCTTGTACTTAAGTGGTTGTGGGTAGAGAGTCCTTGTACTTAAGTGGTTGTAGGTAGAGAGTCCTTGTACTTAAGTGGTTGTGGGTAGAGAGTCCTTGTACTTAAGTGGTTGTGGGTAGAGAGTCCTTGTACTTAAGTGGTTGTGGGAGTTCGGTGTGAAACAGGTATTATATTATGCAAATCGTCAATTCCATCGGCGAAGTAGTGTGTACTGACAATTATGTGAAGATTTCTTTACTGAGGAAACGTTTCGCCACACAGTGGCTTCATCAGTCCAATACAAAGGAGAATGGTGAAGAACAGGAGGAGTTTGAAGTAATCAGTCCCTCAACATTTGAATCTGTCAAGTGTGATACCACCTACCACTGCTGCACCTCACCTGCATACAGTATATAAGCCACTGAGGGATTGTTTACCTCAAACTCCTGTTCTGTTCAGTTTTAAACCCTATATCACACAGCAGTCTTAATGTATCAAGCTTTATTAAGATAATAAGGTCTTGCACCTATGTCTTATTCAACATTTTATGAGAACATAAGTGCACTGCAAGAGACCTACTGGCCCATACTAGGCAGGTCTTTCTCAAACCCAAACCCACTAACAAAAATATTTACCCAAACCAAATAGAACACAGAGTAATAGTAAAGAGAGTAAAGTCTGAGGCAGCTACGGTGAAAAGCTCTGTTCCACAAGGCACAGTACTCGCTCCCATTCTGTTCCTCATCCTCATTTCTGACATAGACAGAGATGTAAGCCATAGCTCCGTGTCTTCCTTTGTGGATGACACCTGGATCACCATGACAGTGACCTCCATCGAAGACACTGTGAGACTCCAAGCGGACATCAACCAAATCTTCGACTGGGTCACTCAAAACAATATGAAGTTCAACGAGGAGAAATTTCAGCTACTCAGATATGGGAAACTTGAAGAAATTAAAAATGTGTTAGAGTATACGACAAATTCTAACCTTACAATGGAGCGGAGAAGTAACGTGAAGGACCTGGGAGTGATAATGTCAGAGGATCTCACCTTCAAAGACCACAACAATGTATCTACCTCATCTGCCAGGAAAATAATAGGATGGATAATTAGAACCTTCAAAACTAGGGACACCAAGCCCATGATGATTCTCTTCAAATCGCTTGTACTCTCTAGGCTGGAATATTGCTGTACACTAACGGCCCCCTTCAAGGCTGGCGACATTGCAGACCTGGAGAATGTATAAAGAATTTTCACGGCACACATAAGTACGATAAGGCACCTAAATTACTGTGGAACGGTTGAAGATCCTTGATTTGTATTCCCTGGAATGCAGGCGAGAGAGATACATGATAATATACACTTGGAAGGTCCTGGAGGGATTGGTACCAAACTTGCGCACGAAAATCACTCCCTATGAAAGCAAAAGACTCGGCAGGAGATGCAACATTCCCCCGATGAAAAGCAGAGGCGTTAGCCACTGGGATAGCTAGCTTCAGTTGTAGCTGGCTGGCCCAGTGGCTAATGCGTCGGTCTGGAGTTTTATGACTCTCTGATCGCGGGTTCAAACCCCGCCCGGGGTATGGTTTGTTTGCGATCATATCATTACGATTTCGTGAGTCATCTTGCTTACTCTAAATTCTGACATACCTTTAATAAGTTCCGAGAGCTTTATAACTCTCACAGCCCGACCTCGCAACCTGAACTCACAGCCCGACCTCGCAACCCGAGCTCACAGCCCGACCTCGCAACCCGAACTCACAGCCCGACCTCGCAACCCGAACTCACAGCCCGACCTCGCAACTCGAACTCACAGCCCGACCTCGCAACCTGAAATCACAGCCCGACCTCGCAACCCGACCTCAAGGAAAAGAGGAACCAGTAAAGAGATTATCATAGAAAGTTTTAATGGGGATATTGAAGAGTCAAATGAATTAGGGTGGTAGAGAGTAACACCATACACAGCTTCAAGGACAGGTACGACAGAATCCATAAGGCCGTAAAAAAACTTACATAATCGGTTGTATGCAGCTAAGAGGAGGGTCCAGGAGCTGAGAGACTACCCGTTTTCCAACCACAATCTCTCGAGTACTTTGTGTACTCATTGACTTGTATTTACGGGGGTCGAGTCCTGACTCTTTGTCCCGTATTTTCAGCTTTAGAGACTGGTATTACTGCTCTCTGACCTTTGGAGCCCTATTATATCTCTTAAAATTATGTTTTTATATATGTGGTGTGTGTATGTGTGTGTGTGTGTGTGTGTGTGTGTATTCACCTAGTTATCCTTGTTGGGGTCGATTCGCAGCTTCCTGGACGAATTTATACTCTCCAAGAGACGCATACAGAGAGTCAGTAGACCTTGAGCTAGAGCAACACACAGCTCCTCCCTAGCCCCGAGGCCTTGACTGGCTCATCACTTACTCTCCACCTCGCAACTACCGGTTACCCTTTCCAGTTACCTCCTTAATCACCTCTGATCCTCTGATGGTCGCTCCAGCACTGACCCTCACCGCTATGGAAAGATTATCCCATCTCTGTTAAGGCACCAGTGGTGCAGATAATGCTGTGTATCATGCGTTTAGCTGGGTATGAGAGATGATGGGGTGGTTTGTGTGTGTAAATACTGCCACTAGACGCCCTCTCTGCTGAAGTTGTGCCCTGAATTTCAATGCGTTGTGGGACCCCGCCCGGATTTCCTACCCAGACTGGCTGCCAAGTAGATTCCAGTACTGCAAACATGGCCATATCTGAGATGATTTACTGGCGCAGCGAGCACTTACACCATTCATTTCCGAACGTATTTAACCCAGAAGTTCGTCCTAACAATGACTTCTCAATCCGGTCACGGTAATTCAGTCATGAAACTCGGGCAACTCTCTCTCTCCCTCTCTCTCATATTGCAGATTCTCCTTGTTGCCAGTAGTGGTTCTTGCCTGAGGGTTCAGAACCTTAACCTCAGAAAAAATTAAATATATTGTCATCGCCAGAGTTAGTGCTGACGTTTGTGTACAGAATAAAAAAGTATACCATGGCTGGAACAATTCACTGGAAAACAGTACTTGAGAATCCTTAAGACGACGTGTCGGTCTATCCTCGACCATTGTCAAGCTACAGTTGGGGAGAAGAAAAAACAGAGAAGGCCTAAAGACAATACGGTGTGGTGGGGGAAGAAGGTAGCAGTAGTGGTGATAGTAGTAGTAGCAGTAGTGGTGGTAGGAATAGTAGTAACAGTTGTAGTTGTGGTAGTATTTGTGGTAGTAGTGCTGGTGGGCCGTGTAAGTCTTGATACAAGTATAAAAATGGCCTATGTGCTATTGGCTACACACTGCCAGTACTAACAGCTTGATTGACCAGACCATCACCCAGGTCTGGTCTGGGACCTGGCCCTTCTATTAAATTATAGGTAGATTGCAGGTAGAGGGCAATAAAAACCAGTTCTACCTGTTCTTTGATACCTGGAGTTTACCTGGAGAGAGTTCCGGGGGTCAACGCCCCCGCGGCCTGATCAACCAGGCTGTTGCTGCTGGCTGCACGCAAACCAACGTACGAGCCACAGCCCGGCTGATCAGGAACTGACTTTAGGTGCTTGTCCAGTGCCAGCTTGAAGACTGCCAGGGGTCTGTTGGTAATCCCCCTTATGTGTGCTGGGAGGCAGTTGAACAGTCTCGGGCCCCTGACACTTATTGTATGGTCTCTTAACGTGCTAGTGACACCCCTGCTTTTCATTGGGGGGATGGTGCATCGTCTGCCAAGTCTTTTGCTTTCGTAGTGAGTGATTTTCGTGTGCAAGTTCGGTACTAGTCCCTCTAGGATTTTCCAGGTGTATATAATCATGTATCTCTCCCTCCTGCGTTCCAGGGAATACAGGTTCAGGAACCTCAAGCGCTCCCAGTAATTGAGGTGTTTTATCTCCGTTATGCGCGCCGTGAAGGTTCTCTGTACATTTTCTAGGTCAGCAATTTCACCTGCCTTGAAAGGTGCTGTTAGTGTGTAGCAATATTCCAGCCTAGATAGAACAAGTGACCTGAAGAGTGTCATCATGGGCTTGGCATCCCTCGTTTTGAAGGTTCTCATTATCCATCCTGTCATTTTTCTAGCAGATGCGATCGATACAATGTTATGGTCCTTGAAGGCGAGATCCTCCGACATGATCACTCCCAGGTCTTTGACGTTGGTGTTTCGCTCTGTTTTGTGGCCAGAATTTGTTTTGTACTCTGATGAAGATTTAATTTCCTCGTGTTTACCATATCTGAGTAACTGAAATTTCTCATCGTTGAACTTCATATTGTTTTCTGCAGCCCACTGAAAGATTTGGTTGATGTCCGCCTGGAGCCTTGCAGTGTCTGCAGTGGAAGACACTGTCATGCAGATTCGGGTGTCATCTGCAAAGGAAGACACGGTGCTGTGGCTGACATCCTTGTCTATGTCAGATATGAGGATGAGGAACAAGATGGGAGCGAGTACTGTGCCTTGTGGAACAGAGCTTTTCACCGTAGCTGCCTCGGACTTTACTCTGTTTACTACTACTCTCTGTAATAAACAGGAAGTCTAGCCTAGCAAGTCTACCCCACGAGTCATGTCTCTATCACGCTGTGATGTATATTCATTCTTGGTATATACAGTGCTAGTCACGGCATTATGCCGCCCCTCCCCCCACATGTACCAAAATACAAACACAGTCAATGATAGAGTATAAGGTTTTAATACTTGGTGCTGCGTCCATCAACCGTGTAGGAAGACTCTTGAGGGTTTGGGGAGGTATATTATTCCATGCCTCATGTAGAACAGTCTCCAGCCACAGGATGGAACTGATATCCTTGTCCAGTAAACTTCGTTTCACTATTGACCAGAGGTTCTCAAGAGGGGTTTAGGTCTGGGGAATTGCCTGGCCAGTCATTAAAGAACCTCACTTCACAGTCCTTAAGGCACTGAACTACAGATTTGGTGGTATGACACAGTGCACCGTCCTGCATAAAAACCATAGCGCCACACTTGTCAAACACCTCTTGTAAATTGTCACGCAATAACTCCAGGTAATTATACTGGTTCATATACTGGTTTTTGGGAAGTACAATGAGTTCACCAACATTCTGAGCACTGAAACACCCCCGAACCATGAGTGAGTCTGGGTGTTTGGTGGTCCCACAGGTGAAGCGTGGGTCTAGTGGATACATAAGAACACCTGGAGTTTACCTGGAGAGAGTTCCGGGGGCCAACGCCCCCGCGGCCCGGTCTGTGACAAGGCCTCCTAGTGGATCAGCGCCTGATCAACCAGGCTGTTGCTGCTGGCTGCACGCAAACCAACGTACGAGCCACAGCCCGGCTGATCAGGAACTGACTTTAGGTGCTTGTCCAGTGCCAGCTTGAAGACTGCCAGGGGTCTGTTGGTAATCCCCGTTATGTGTGCTGGGAGGCAGTTGAACAGTCTCGGGCCCCTGACACTTATTGTATGGTCTCTTAACGTACTAGTGACACCCCTGCTTTTCATTGGGGGGATGGTGCATCGTCTGCCAAGTCTTTTGCTTTCGTAGTGAGTGATTTTCGTGTGCAAGTTCGGTACTAGTCCCTCTAGGATTTTCCAGGTGTATATAATCATGTATCTCTCCCTCCTGCGTTCCAGGGAATACAGGTTTAGGAACCTCAAGCGCTTCCAGTAATTGAGGTGTTTTATCTCCGTTATGCGCGCCGTGAAAGTTCTCTGTACATTTTCTAGGTCGGCAATTTCACCTGCCTTGAAAGGTGCTGTTAGAGTGCAGCAATATTCCAGCCTAGATAGAACAAGTGACCTGAAGAGTGTCATCATGGGCTTGGCCTCCCTAGTTTTGAAGGTTCTCATTATCCATCCTGTCATTTTTCTAGCAGATGCGATTGATACAATGTTATGGTCCTTGAAGGTGAGATCCTCCGACATAATCACTCCCAGGTCTTTGACGTTGGTGTTTCGCTCTATTTTGTGGCCAGAATTTGTTTTGTACTCTGATGAAGATTTAATTTCCTCATGTTTACCATATCTGAGTAATTGAAATTTCTCATCGTTGAACTTCATATTGTTTTCTGCAGCCCACTGAAAGATTTGGTTGATGTCCGCCTGGAGCCTTGCAGTGTCTGCAATGGAAGACACTGTCATGCAGATTCGGGTGTCATCTGCAAAGGAAGACACGGTGCTGTGGCTGACATCCTTGTCTATGTCGGATATGAGGATGAGGAACAAGATGGGAGCTAGTACTGTGCCTTGTGGAACAGAGCTTTTCACCGTAGCTGCCTCGGACTTTACTCTGTTGACGACTACTCTCTGTGTTCTGTTAGTGAGGAAATTATAGATCCATCGACCGACTTTTCCTGTTATTCCTTTAACACGCATTTTGTGCGCTATTACGCCATGGTCACACTTGTCGAAGGCTTTTGCAAAGTCTGTATATATTACATCTGCATTCTTTTTGTCTTCTAGTGCATTTAGGACCTTGTCGTAGTGATCCAATAGTTGAGACAGACAGGAGCGACCTGTTCTAAACCCATGTTGCCCTGGGTTGTGTAACTGATGGGTTTCTAGATGGGTGGTGATCTTGCTTCTTAGGACCCTTTCAAAGATTTTTATGATATGGGATGTTAGTGCTATTGGTCTGTAGTTCTTTTCTGTTGCTTTACTGCCCCCTTTGTGGAGTGGGGCTATGTCTGTTGTTTTTAGTAACTTAGGGACGACCCCCGTGTCCATGCTCCCTCTCCATAGGATGGAAAAGGCTCGTGTTAGGGGCTTCTTGCAGTTCTTGATGAACACAGAGTTCCATGAGTCTGGCCCTGGGGCAGAGTGCATGGGCATGTCATTTATCGCCTGTTCGAAGTCATTTGGCGTCAGGATAACATCGGATAGGCTTGTGTTAATCAAATTTTGTGGCTCTCTCATAAAAAATTCATTTTGATCTTCGACTCTCAGTCTGGTTAGCGGCTTGCTAAAAACTGAGTCATATTGGGACTTGAGTAGCTCACTCATTTCCTTGCTGTCATCTGTGTAGGACCCATCTTGTTTAAGTAGGGGCCCAATACTGGACGTTGTTCTCGATTTTGATTTGGCATAGGAGAAGAAATACTTTGGGTTTCTTTCGATTTCATTTATGGCTTTTAGTTCTTCCCACGATTCCTGACTCCTAAAGGATTCTTTTAGCTTAAGTTCGATGCTTGCTATTTCTCTGACCAGTGTCTCCCTACGCATTTCAGATATATTGACCTCTTTTAGCCGCTCTGTTATTCTTTTCCGTCGCCTGTAAAGGGAGCGCCTGTCTCTTTCTATTTTACATCTACTCCTCCTTTTTCTTAGAGGAATAAGCCTTGTGCATACATCGAGTGTCACCGAGTTAATCTGTTCTAGGCATAAGTTGGGGTCTGTGTTGCTTAGTATATCTTCCCAGCTTATATCGGTTAGGACTTGGTTTACTTGGTCCCACTTTATGTTTTTGTTATTGAAGTTGAATTTGGTGAATGCTCCCTCGTGACTAGTCTCATTTTGTCGGTCTGGGGCTCCACGGATACATGTCTGAACCTCAATTATGTTGTGATCTGAGTATATTGTTTTTGATATGGTGACATTTCTTATCAGATCATCATTGTTAGTGAAGATGAGGTCTAGTGTATTTTCCAGTCTAGTAGGCTCTATTATTTGCTGGTTTAAATTGAATTTTGTGCAGAGATTTAAAAGCTCGTGTGAGTGTGAGTTTTCATCAGAGCTGCCTCCTGGTGTTATTTCTGCAACAATATTATTTGCTATATTCCTCCATTTTAGGTGCCTTAAGTTGAAATCCCCCAGGAGCTGGAAGATTTTCCAGACAGTGGTCAATTTTTAACAGCTGTTCCTGGAATTGCTGGGATGTTGCATCCGGAGGCTTGTAGACTACCACAATGACTAGGTTTTGGTTCTCGACCTTTACTGCTAAAACTTCCACTACATCATTTGAGGCATTAAGAAAGTAGGAACACTGCAGAAGGCCTACTGGCCCATACGAGGCAGGTCCTTATCAAAACGACATCTACCTAAAGCTACTCAAGAAATAACTCCCGTACCCCTTGACACCAATCAAACCCAGCCCCTCCCACTCATATATTTGTCCAGTCTCTTCTTAAAGCTACCCAAGGTCCTAGCCTCTATCACCCCACTGGGAAGACTGTTCCACGCATCTACAACTCTGTTAGAAAACCAGTACTTACCTATGTCTAATTATACTGGTTCATACTACCTTTCGGCTTTGGGCCGGTACACATGTCACCCATGGTTACAGGTGATGGTGAAGGTTGCTTCATCACTCCAAAGTACTTCAGACCATTGTTGAGGAGTCCAGTGAAGATATTTCTTTGTATAATCCAGCCTACGTTTCTTCTGTGACTTGGAGAGGATTGGTTTCTTAACCTGGCGTTGACTACTGTTGCCTATTTCTGACACACATCTGTTAACAGTTCTTACAGACACCTCTGAGAGAAGATATGGGGTTTTTATCTTTCTACTCTCTAGCAGTTATCATAGGTGTACTCTCTAATTGCTTCTTTAACACAGCTAAGGTATGAACAGAAGTCTTCTTCGAGGGGCCAGGCCGAGGTGTGGCAAAGGTTTATCAGACGGTAACTCGACACTGCCACCAGCCTTGAAACGCTGCACCCAGATCCTCACAGAACGCTCACATACACCAACATTCTCCACTATTTCTTTCTGGTGCGCAGTTTTGTCAAGCCCTATGATATGAGCTATATTTTCAGGTGTTAAAGACTTTCTTTTACCCATAATCAAACATATATAGCCCCAAACCCAAAGGGAACACCGGACAAAAGATGGGGCGGATGAGAGACAAAAGTTTAATACTTCCTCTCACCACAGCAGCCACTTGAGCACTGAGGAGTCACTGTGAAGTGTGGTGGCAGGCCGTAACATCATGCTAACAGCTGCTACCCGGCATAATGCACTGACGAAAAAAGACTTTCCATCTATGGTAGGCCTTTGATTTTCATCATGGCATTATTCCAGGGTGCTAACCTGACATAATGACTAGCTCTGTATATGTATATATGTGTAAAGTAAAAGGACACAAGTGCAACTAATGTGACATTTTATAGTGGCAACGTTTCGCTCTCCAGGAACTTTATCAAACCATAATGGCTTGATAAAGCTCCTGGAGAGCGAAACGTTCCCACAATAAAATGTCACATTAGTTGCACTTGTGTCCTTTTACTTTACATATTGTGGGTAATTCTACCAACATTATTACATGTATATATGTGTACATACACTCTTATACAGCAATTGTAACTTAGGTGATGTGCAGTGTTGTGAATAAATCAGCTTTGTAACATTAGTAAACCATCGTTTATATTGTTATGATTACTGTGGCAGTCATTAAAGATTTGTACGAAGTAACCATCCAGGGGGGGGTACTACCCACCTGGATAGTAACCATCCAGGGACGTACTACCCACCTGGATAGTAACCATCCAGGGACGTACTACCCACCTGGATAGTAACCATCCAGGGACGTACTACCCACCTGGATAGTAACCATCCAGGGACGTACTACCCACCTGGATAGTAACCATCCAGGGACGTACTACCCACCTGGATAGTAACCATCCAGGGACGTACTACCCACCTGGATAGTAACCATCCAGGGACGTACTACCCACCTGGATAGTAACCATCCAGGGACGTACTACCCACCTGGATAGTAACCATCCAGGGACGTACTACCCACCTGGATAGTAACCATCCAGGGACGTACTACCCACCTGGATAGTAACCATCCAGGGACGTACTACCCACCTGGATAGTAACCATCCAGGGGGGTACTACCCACCTGGATAGTAACCATCCAGGGATGTACTACCCACCTGGATAGTAACCGTTCAGGGAGGTACTACCCACCTGGATAGTAACCATCCAGGGACGTACTACCCACCTGGATAGTAACCGTTCAGGGAGGTACTACCCACCTGGATAGTAACCATCCAGGGACGTACTACCCACCTGGATAGTAACCGTTCAGGGAGGTACTACCCACCTGGATAGTAACCATCCAGGGACGTACTACCCACCTGGATAGTAACCGTTCAGGGAGGTACTACCCTCCTGGATAGTAACCGTTCAGGGAGGTACTACCCACCTGGATAGTAACCATCCAGGGACGTACTTCCCACCTGGATAGTAACCGTTCAGGGAGGTACTACCCTCCTGGATAGTAACTGGATAGTGACTGCTTGAAATGAATAAAAATGTGAAGAGGCATGGAAAAAAAGACTATAATGGCATCTTAGCCCTGAGCTGGCACTGGAAAAACTGTTTCATTGGTGGCAGCGGTGGGATGTTAATATTTTGGATGCTTGCATCTGTGACTAACTTCTAACTTGTACAAAACTAGATCAAAGGTATATATAGTATGGACAGGTTGATAAATAAGACACATGAGCAACGTCTGGGTGTCTCTCAAATAAAATATCCAACAAGGTAAAGCCCCTATGTTGTGGTTATATATGGTAAGGTATAGCCTCACTTGTTGTATATACCAATATATAGCTCCATTTTGGTTGTATATAGCAATGTATAACCTCTGTGTGGATGTATATGCCAATATATAACTACATTGTGGTTGTATTTGGCAAGGTATAGCCTCCAGCCTCTTATGTGGTTGTATTTGGCAAGGTATAGCCTCAATTCTGGTTGTATATTGCAAGGTATAGCCCCTGTTGTGGATGTATATGCCAAGGTATAACCTCTGTTGTGTTTATACACATGTGTATTTGTGTATACCAAAATGGAGGCTTTGTGTTTTGGTTACTGATAAGTGTTTTATTCTTCCCAGGACAACGATGGATCAGCTAATGAATGAAATGAAGCAGTTGGATGCCAGGATAGCTAAGTTATCCATTCAACTGAACAACCCTAACACACCCAAGGATATCATCAACCAAATGGGTGACTTCCTACAGGTGGGTGACCTCCTTCCTCAGGTGGGGGACTTTTGCTGGAGGTGAGTGACTCTTCAGTGGCTTGGGCTGAGAATGGAGACGGATGAAGGTGAGGCGGTCAGTCCCTCAGTCATGAATGTGTTCACTGATTTAGTCTTGATAAATCTGAATCTAAATCTGAACCAACTGGCTTGTGGTTCGTACGTCAGATTGTGTGCGGCCAGCAGTAACAGCCTGGTTGATCAGACCCTGATCCACTATGAGGCCTGGTCTCAGACCGAGCCACGGGGGCGTTGACCCCCGAAACCCTCTCCAGGTAAGGTGCGTCAGGAAACAAGACAAGTGTTTCCTGACATGGGTCTTAGATGATGACTCGCCTTTGGAGCTTTTGGTCATCTGACAGAGACCTTCTGCTGGCTTACTGGTCCACCCGTTTAAAAATTATGGTCATGGGTAGGAAGATGGAGGTTTATATAGGAGTCAGGAAAGGTCCAGCAGTCACCCTTTCCCATTCTTGGCTCAAGTCAGGTTACTTATTTGGGGGAAGTAATTTAGGTCTGTAGATTTTGGAATGTCTCTTGAGTAGGCTGTCACTAAGGAAAACTGAAGACCATGTCAAATTACCACCAGTTTATAATATGGCATTTTTTTCTGTAAATATTGTGTACGAAATATCTCATTCTGGGTGAGACTGACAGCATAGGTCTTTTTTTTTATCTAGCGACGTAAAGGATATTTAAAAAGGCAGGATACACAAGCACTACCAAGTATGGACATTGTTTTTTTGCTGTTTAATTCATGTTAAGCGCTAAACCCATGTGGGTCATTCAGTGCCAGACGTGGTGTAGGTTTGATCCTCCTTCAGCTGAGCACCAGGCAGACACTCTTCCTATTTGTACTCGCCTATATCAACATGGACGTTGAATATGTTCAATTTCTGGAAGGCTATCAGTGTGCCTCTGTCTTCCAGGTTGCTTCCAGTGACCTCAACTCACTGAAGGAAGGCATCGAAGAGGTGGAGAAGATCAAGATTGAGGTAGCTGAATACTTCTGTGAGGATCCAAACTCTTTCAAAATAGAAGAATGCTTCAAAATCCTCTTCAATTTCTGCTCAAGGTCAGTTATTTCACATTTAATTAATTTAACACACACACACACAGCTATGACTCTACCCATGCAACACAATTAGGTAAGTTAGGTGAGTACACGCAGGTGTGGTGAGGTGAAGAGGCTGCTAAGTGAACTGATACCCTGAAATGTGATGGGGCCGGATAACATCTCTCCATGGATCCCGAGAGAGGGAGTAGAGGTGCTGTGTGCACCACTAACAACAATCTTCAACACGTCTATTAAAACGGGATGACTACCTGAAGTGGAAGACAGCAAATGTAGTCACAACTTTTAAGACATGCAGCATTAAACTACAGACCCATGTTACTGACTTGTATAGTATGCAAATTCATGGAGAAGATTATCAGGAGAAGAGTGGTGGTGCATCTAGAAAGGAATGAGCTTATTCATAACCAGAACGGTTTCAGGGACGGGAAATCCTGTGTCACAGACCTACTGGAGTTCTATGACAAGGCAGTGCCAGTAAGACAACAGAGAGATGAGTGGGTAGATTACATTTTCTTGGACTGTAAAAAGGTTTTTGACACAGTTCCACACAAGAGATTAGTGCAAAAGTTAGAGGAGCAGGCAGGTATAATATGGGAAGAAAATGCAGTGGATCAAAGAATACCTGACAGGAAGGCAACTGCAAGTTATGGTACATGACGAGATATCAGAGTGGGCACTGGTGATGAGTGGGGTTCCAGAGGTCAGTCCTAGGACCGGTGCTGTTTCTGGTATATGTGAATGACATGATGGAAGGGATAAACGCAGAAGTGTCCCTGTTTGCAGGTAATGTGAAGCTAATGAGGAGAATTCAATAGGATGAGGATAAAGCAGGACTACAAAGGGATCTGAACAGGCTGTAAGCCTGGCCCAGCAACTGGCTCCTAGAGTTTAACCCCACCAAGTGCAAAGTTCTGAAGATCAGGGAAGGGCAAAGAAGACCACAGAGTATAATTAGGGAGCCAAAGACTGCAAACCTCACTCAAGGAAAAGGATCCTGGAGTGAGTATAATACTGAGCACATCTGAGGCGCACAACAACTAAATAACTGCTGCAGCATATGGGCGACTAGCAAACCTAAGAACAGCATTCTGACATCTCAGTGAGGAATCATTGAGAACTCTACACCGTGTATATCAGACCCATACTGGAGTATGTAGCACCAGTATGGAACCCGCCTCTGGTCAAGCACATCAAGAAATTAGAAAAAGTGCAAAGGTTTGCAACGAAACTAGTCCTGGAACTATAGGGCATGTCCTACAAGGAGAGGTTAAGGGAAATCAACCTGATGATACTGGAGGACAGGAGGGACAGGGACGACATGATAACGACATATAAAATACTGAGAAGAATTGATAAGGTGGACAGAGACAGGATGTTCCAGGGATGGGACACAGTAACAAGGGGTCACACATGGAAGTTGAAGACTCAGATGAGTCACAGGGATCTTTCTTCTTTCTTTCAACACACCGGCCGTATCCCACCGAGGCGGGGTGGCCCAAAGGGAAAAATGAAAGTTTCTCCTTTTACATTTAGTAATATATACGGGAGAAGGGGTTACTAGCCCCTTGCTCCCGGCATTTTAGTCGCCTCTTACAACACGCATGGCTTATGGAGGAAGAATTCTGTTCCACTTCCCCGTGGAGGTAAGAGGAAATAAACAAGAACAAGAACTAGAAAGAAAATAGAAGAAAACCCAAAGGGGCGTGTATATATATATGCTTGTACATGTATGTGTAGTGTGACCTAAGTGTAAGTAGAAGTAGCAAGACATACCTGAAATCTTGCATGTGTATGAGACAGAAAAAAAAAGACACCAGCAATCCTACCATCATGTAAAACAATTACAGGCTTCAGTTTTACATTCACTTGGCAGGACGGTAGTACCTCCCTGGGCGGTTGCTGTCTACCAACCTACTACCTAGAAGTCACAAGGATGTTAGGAAATATTTCTTGTCATAGAGATGTCAGGAAGTTGAATAGTCTGGAGAGTGATGTAGTAGAGGCAGGATCCATATATACCTTTAAGAAGGGGTATCATAAGACTCTTGGAGCAGAGAGAGAGTGGACATAGTAGCGACCAGTGAAGAGGCGGGTCCCTAAGTTGACTTAACTACTGCAACCACAATTAGGTGAGTGTACACATGCACACATACCAACACACAATAGTGAACAAAAATGCACTTTCCTGATTTCTCACATCATCAATAATGTGAGAAATCACAAAAGCACATGGATGTTCACTGTTTTTTCACAGTCGTTCTTTTGCATATTGTAAAAGCACCTGTTTACCGTGATCTTGTTGCACATATATATGTCGTGCTGAATATGTAGAACTTGTGATTTTGGCTTAAATAGCAATGCTCTTCATGCTGAATAAGGCAAGCAAAAATTTGTGTATCCAATAATTTCACAAAAATCATTCTGAACCTAACGATAAAAATATGTGTCTGTGTTTTTTATCTTCCAGTTGTGCCATTATCCACCTGTGACTTGCTTCGCAAACACTCTCCTGTCTACCTTTCTATTCTTGTTAATATTTTGCACATTGTAATCATGTCACCCTTCCTCTTGTTCTCTAGTGCAATCATGTCCCCATGCTTCTGTTGTTCAGTGTAATCATGTCCCCCTGCTCCTGTTGTTCAGTGTAATCATGTCACCCTTGCTCCTTCTATCCTCTTGTGTATTTATGTCATCCCTGCTCCTATTCTGTGATGTAATCATGTCACCCCTGCTCCTTCTATCCTCTAGTGTAATTATGTCACCCATGCTCATGTTCTCTAGAGTAATCATGTTACCCTTGCTCCTTCTGTCCTGGTTGATCAGGCCCTGATCCACCATGAGGCCTGGTCACAGACCAGGCCGCAGGGCGTTGACCCCCGGAACTCTCTCCAGGTAAACTCTCTCCAGGTAGTGTAATCATGCTTACTTATAGGTCTTACCCCTCATCTCTGGGGTAGTCTCATAGCAAACCTTTGCATATTTTTTTCCAGCTTCTTTGCATGCTTTATTAAATGTAGGTCCCATTCTTGGGTTGCATACACCATGATGGGCCTGAATTATGTAGTGTATAACATCGTGAATGGCTCCTTATTAAGGCTCTTGAAAGCTACCCTTAAATTTGCCAATCTTGCATTTGCTGTGGTCTTTATATGATTGATGTTTGCCTCAGGCATAATGCTCAGGACATTGCTCACTCAGAGGTCTTCCTCTTTCAATGAGGTCTGTATTTTTGTTTTCCAATCCTGTGCTCTGTTTCTAGTCTTCTTTGCCCTTTCCTGTTTTTAAAACTTTGCATATGCTGGGTTTAAGTTGATTATTATTATTATAATCAAAAAGAAGCGCTAAGCCACAAGGACTATACAGCTGGGTTTAAGTTGAAATAGCATACTTATCAGATCAGTCTGCAGCTTGTCGAGATCCATTTGTAGTCTTTCCTAGTCTGTTCCCATTTGTATCCTCTTCATTAGTTTTGTGTCATCTGTGAACAGGGATGCCTGCCACTCATTCTTCCTGTCATGTAAATATAATGGTATACAATACTGACAGGTTGATAAGCAAGACACATGTGCAGCAGTTATGTATCAAATACAGAGGAGGCCTCCTCTATGTTCAACTGAAGAAGCCTACTGTGTAGGCAAAACATTTTGGAATAATTATATCCAACTGTGGTACATGTATATCTTTCTTCTGTCATATCATTCACATACACAAGAAACAGTACTGGTCTAGGTACTAACCCTTGTAGAACCCCACTCACCTATTCCGACACTTCTCCGTGAGACAATCTCTAGTTTTTTCCATCCTCTTAAGTATTCCTTGATCCACTATAGAGCTTTCTTTCTTATTCCTGGCTCTGTGAGGAAGACTTCTGACTCTGACGGGGTTTAGACCAGAGTCCACCTGTCTTAACTGTTCCAGTTTTTTTTTATGGGAGGAAATTTTGTTACCTCTTTATTTCCATCCCAGAATTGGGTACTATGTATTTCCCCGAACTCTCGGGAGGCAGGGCTTAATAAGGCATAATAAATTTGGAAGGCCAAATAAGGGTGCGAGCACTTGTTTGCTTAGGAGTAAGATGCCTGGCCCTACCAGTGTTCAGGCCTGGGGTCCACCTGATTTAAGTTTGTAAGGAAGTTTATTTACATACAAATACACATAAAAACAGTTACACAAATTATCATACATAGTAACATATTTGTAAATTACCCAGGATAACCTCTCAAATAAAAAAAAGTGAGAGAGATTTATTTCCATTGGTGGTTGAAATTTCTTGTTTCCTTTTATCTTTCCAGAAAAGCTTGATTTCTTTCATCACTCCCACCAACATCTTTTCAAAATTCAAGTTATATTAAAATGATTAATTTCCTATGATAGCATATTGTGTTTGATCATAATAAAGATGAAATTCTCGAAATCCAGGTGGTAGGTGGTTAATGAAGTATCAGTGTTGGTGGCCCTTAATAATAACAACAACAACTTGTTGGTGGCCCTTAATAATAACAACAACAACTTGCAGGTTTATTCACTTAATTTTTAATCTTTTTCCTCATGATTTGCTAATGTTTTATAATATTTTCAGTGAGTAACTGTGAATTATACATTGTGTCATACTTCAGTCATTGATTATGGTTATTATTAAGTTAATTTAGTCGAAAAACGAACTACATTCCTTAAAGTTAGATAAGGTCTCTTAAGTTAGATTTTGTGCAATATTTAATTTTTTTTACTACCAATAATTTTTGTACCACTGAATATATCATTGCTTAGTTAATCTTAAGTTAATTTTAAGCTGTCCATAATGCTCTACATACAAGGGGCTTTGGCATGTTACACTTAAAAAATTGTATTCCTTGTACTTCTCTGTATCATGTTCAAATTAATAAATAAATAAATAAATATGTTCCGCGTAGTTGACCAACGTTTAAATTTCATTGTTTTAAATAGTACTAAATTGTAATAGGGACATCATACTGTAATTTTTATAAACTAATTCAATAATGTAATTATTCTCTACTGAACTTCTCTACTAGACTTATTACAGCCATATAGCATTACCTAATAATACTTAATTCTCTTGTACTCATTGCAACTCATCTAATTGCCATATGAACTGTTATTGTCCTATTAATCTTAAGTTAATTTTAAGTTTGCCCGAAATGCCCTGCATAAAAAGGGACCTTTTGGCTTGTACGCCCAACTGTTATATTCCTTTGTACAACCATGTCAAAATAAACATTATTATTATTATTCAGCTTATTTGTCATGACCCCCAAAGACCTCATTGGAAATAAGTCACTTTGACTTTTTGGGGGTTAAACTAAATAATTTACTTTGATAATTGTACTTATGTGTACCTGTTTCTGTATGAACTTATTTATATCACTTTCTTCATTATTTTTTTATTTATTATCACACCGGCCGATTCCCACCAAGGCAGGGTGGCCCGAAAAAGAAAAACTTTCACCATCATTCACTCCATCACTGTCTTGCCAGAAGGGTGCTTTACACTACAGTTTTTAAACTGCAACATTAACACCCCTCCTTCAGAGTGCAGGCACTGTACTTCCCATCTCCAGGACTCAAGTCCGGCCTGCCGGTTTCCCTGAATCCCTTCATAAATGTTACTTTGCTCACACTCCAACAGCACGTCAAGTATTAAAAACCATTTGTCTCCATTCACTCCTATCAAACACGCTCACGCATGCCTGCTGGAAGTCCAAGCCCCTCGCACACAAAACCTCCTTTACCCCCTCCCTCCAACCCTTCCTAGGCCGACCCCTACCCCGCCTTCCTTCCACTACAGACTGATACACTCTTGAAGTCATTCTGTTTCGCTCCATTCTCTCTACATGTCCGAACCACCTCAACAACCCTTCCTCAGCCCTCTGGACAACAGTTTTGGTAATCCCGCACCTCCTCCTAACTTCCAAACTACGAATTCTCTGCATTACATTCACACCACACATTGCCCTCAGACATGACATCTCCACTGCCTCCAGCCTTCTCCTCGCTGCAACATTCATCACCCACGCTTCACACCCATATAAGAGCGTTGGTAAAACTATACTCTCATACATTCCCCTCTTTGCCTCCAAGGACAAAGTTCTTTGTCTCCACAGACTCCTAAGTGCACCACTCACTCTTTTTCCCTCATCAATTCTATGATTCACCTCATCTTTCATAGACCCATCTGCTGACACGTCCACTCCCAAATATCTGAATACGTTCACCTCCTCCATACTCTCTCCCTCCAATCTGATATTCAATCTTTCATCACCTAATCTTTTTGTTATCCTCATAACCTTACTCTTTCCTGTATTCACCTTTAATTTTCTTCTTTTGCACACCCTACCAAATTCATCCACCAATCTCTGCAACTTCTCTTCAGAATCTCCCAAGAGCACAGTGTCATCAGCAAAGAGCAGCTGTGACAACTCCCACTTTGTGTGTGATTCTTTATCTTTTAACTCCACGCCTCTTGCCAAGACCCTCGCATTTACTTCTCTTACAACCCCATCTATAAATATATTAAACAACCACGGTGACATCACACATCCTTGTCTAAGGCCTACTTTTACTGGGAAAAAATTTCCCTCTTTCCTACATACTCTAACTTGAGCCTCACTATCCTCGTAAACTCTTCACTGCTTTCAGTAACCTACCTCCTACACCATACACTTGCAACATCTGCCACATTGCCCCCCTATCCACCCTGTCATACGCCTTTTCCAAATCCATAAATGCCACAAAGACCTCTTTAGCCTTATCTAAATACTGTTCACTTATATGTTTCACTGTAAACACCTGGTCCACACACCCCCTACCTTTCCTAAAGCCTCCTTGTTCATCTGCTATCCTATTCTCCGTCTTACTCTTAATTCTTTCAATTATAACTCTACCATACACTTTACCAGGTACACTCAACAGACTTATCCCCCTAAAATTTTTGCACTCTCTTTTATCCCCTTTGCCTTTATACAAAGGAACTATGCATGCTCTCTGCCAATCCCTAGGTACCTTACCTTCTTCCATACATTTATTAAATAATTGCACCAACCACTCCAAAACTATATCCCCACCTGCTTTTAACATTTCTATCTTTATCCCATCAATCCCGGCTGCCTTACCCCCTTTCATTTTACCTACTGCCTCACGAACTTCCCCCACACTCACAACTGGCTCTTCCTCACTCCTACAAGATGTTATTCCTCCTTGCCCTATACACGAAATCACAGCTTCCCTATCTTCATCAACATTTAACAATTCCTCAAAATATTCCTTCCATCTTCCCAATACCTCTAACTCTCCATTTAATAACTCTCCTCTCCTATTTTTAACTGACAAATCCATTTGTTCTCTAGGCTTTCTTAACTTGTTAATCTCACTCCAAAACTTTTTCTTATTTTCAACAAAATTTGTTGATAACATCTCACCCACTCTCTCATTTGCTCTCTTTTTACATTGCTTCACCACTCTCTTAACTTCTCTCTTTTTCTCCATATACTCTTCCCTCCTTGCATCACTTCTACTTTGTAAAAACTTCTCATATGCTAACTTTTTCTCCCTTACTACTCTCTTTACATCATCATTCCACCAATCGCTCCTCTTCCCTCCTGCACCCACTTTCCTGTAACCACAAACTTCTGCTGAACACTCTAACACTACATTTTTAAACCTACCCCATACCTCTTCGACCCCATTGCCTATGCTCTCATTAGCCCATCTATCCTCCAATAGCTGTTTATATCTTACCCTAACTGCCTCCTCTTTTAGTTTATAAACCTTCACCTCTCTCTTCCCTGATGCTTCTATTCTCCTTGTATCCCATCTACCTTTTACTCTCAGTGTAGCTACAACTAGAAAGTGATCTGATATATCTGTGGCCCCTCTATAAACATGTACATCCTGAAGTCTACTCAACAGTCTTTTATCTACCAATACATAATCCAACAAACTACTGTCATTTCGCCCTACATCATATCGTGTATACTTATTTATCCTCTTTTTCTTAAAATATGTATTACCTATAACTAAACCCCTTTCTATACAAAGTTCAATCAAAGGGCTCCCATTATCATTTACACCTGGCACCCCAAACTTACCTACCACACCCTCTCTAAAAGTTTCTCCTACTTTAGCATTCAAGTCCCCTACCACAATTACTCTCTCACTTGGTTCAAAGGCTCCTATACATTCACTTAACATCTCCCAAAATCTCTCTCTCTCCTCTGCATTCCTCTCTTCTCCAGGTGCATACACGCTTATTATGACCCACTTCTCGCATCCAACCTTTACTTTAATCCACATAATTCTTGAATTTACACATTCATATTCTCTTTTCTCCTTCCATAACTGATCATTTAACATTACTGCTACCCCTTCCTTTGCTCTAACTCTCTCAGATACTCCAGATTTAATCCCATTTATTTCCCCCCACTGAAACTCTCCTACCCCCTTCAGCTTTGTTTCGCTTAGGGCCAGGACATCCAACTTCTTTTCATTCATAACATCAGCAATCATCTGTTTCTTGTCATCCGCACTACATCCACGCACATTTAAGCAACCCAGTTTTATAAAGTTTTTCTTCTTCTCTTTTTTAGTAATTGTATACAGGAGAAGGGGTTACTAGCCCATTGCTCCCGGCATTTTAGTCGCCTCATACGACACGCATGGCTTACGGAGGAAAGATTCTTTTCCACTTCCCCATGGACAATAGAAGAAATAAAAAAGAACAAGAGCTATTTAGAAAAAGGAGAAAAACCTAGATGTATGTATATATATATATGCATGTGCGTGTCTGTGAAGTGTGACCAAAGTGTAAGTAGGAGTAGCAAGATATCCCTGTTATCTTAGCGTGTTTATGAGACAGAAAAAGAAACCAGCAATCCTACCATCATGCAAAACAGTTACAGGTTTTTGTTTCACAGTCATCTGGCAGGACGGTAGTACTTCCCTGGGTGGTTGCTGTCTACCAACCTACCAACCTACTACCACTTTCTTCATATCCAGCAAAAATGCTTTATTTTTACATGGATCTATCAAAAGCACAGTGTCATCAGCAAAGAGCAACTGTGACAACTCCCACTTTGTGTTAGATTCTTTATCTTTTAACTCCACACCATGGCCACCACGAGGCCTGGTCACAGACCGGGCCACGGGGCGTTGACCCCCGGAACTCTCTCCAGGTAAACGCCTCTTGTGCCAAGATCCGAGCATTCATATCTCTTACAACTCCATCTATAAATATATTAAACAACCACGGTGACATCACACATCCATGTCTAAGGCCTACTTTTACTGGGAAATAATCTCCCTCTTTCCTACAAACTTTAACCTGAGCCTCACTATCCTCATAAAAACTTTTCGTCGCTTTCAGTAACCTACCTCCTATTCCATACATTTGCAGCATCTGCCACATTGCCCCCCTATCCACCCTGTCATACGCCTTTTCCAAATCCATAAATGCCACAAAAACCTCTTTACCCTTATCTAAATACTGTTCACTTATATGTTTCACCGCAAACACTTACTTGGTCTACACACCCCCTACCCTTCCTAAAGCCTCCTTGTTCATCTTGGTTCTTGGTTCTCTGACCTGAGGGTTGGTGAGGATGGGAAGGAAGAGGGAGGGGAGGGCTGGAAAAATGGAAGAGGTTGGGAGGGTGGAGTAGGAGGTGGGGTTGCAGAGGTGAGTGGCCCGTCCACTCTGGAGCGTGATGTGCAGAGGTACTGCAGGAGGTTGTGTTGGAGAGAGATGTGCTGGTGGCAGCAGTGTCAGTAGAGTAGGGCTGGTACTCAGGTGCCCGGCAGGAGATGGCTGATGGTGCCCAGGAAAACAGGGTCGTTTTGGAGCCACACCCCAGCTTTAGCCAAATAGCAAAGTGCTGGGGAACTTCAGCTTGGTGGTGGTTGGTTATGCACTTGATCCGCTGCTGACTGCATTGAATCTTGTTCTGGAGAGGTGTAGCACATTGATGGGGGAGTTGGAATCATATTTGTGGTTGTTGAGTTTGTGTATTATCTCTTGGAGGGTAGTTTGTCTTTCGTGGTAGGTGAATTTTGCAGTATTGTCTTGGAGTCATTGGATGAGTTCTTCGCGAGGCATTGCTTTACTAAATTGCTTCCTGGTGTAGAACGTGACTCCTCTGTACTTGAGGGGTGGTGGGGTAGGTGGAGGAGGTGAGGAAGGTGGAGGTGAGGAAAGTGGAGTGGATGGTGGAGCTTGGTTGATTGTGGTGGTTGTGGGAGAGGCTGGAGGTGAGCTCTCATTGGTGGGATTCTGCTGTGGTTCGGTGGTCTCTGATTGGTCAAGCTCTTGAGCGGTCGGTGGTGGTGGAGGAGCAGAGGTGATGTTGATAATGTTGTTAGTGGACTTCACGATGTCACTTGACGGTGGTGATGCAGGGAATATAAAGTTGGGCATGTTGTTGAGTTGGAAGAGTTTGTTGATCGTGGTGTTGAAGGAGCCTGGTGCTGCAATATTGTGGACGTGGGCATACATGATGCAGTATAGGATTTTGGTGGAGTCACCCACGGGCAATGGTGGAGATGTAGTTGTGGAGGCCTGGAGGACTGGGGTGGAGTCAGGTAGATTCCTGGTAATGGCAGCATATTAGGTTGCTTGGGTAGTTGGTGTCTGCTGTTGTTCAAGCTGATTTTTCAGTAGTTCACGTCTGGTAGGGCATTTGGAAGCCAAGGTGTGGTGGTCGTTGTTGCAGTTGAGGCATTTGGGTGGAGTGGTGGAGGTGCATGACTTGAAATCGTGGCCTTCAGTGCCGCAGGTAGCACAGATTTTCTTGTCTATGCAGGGGCAGTTCTTTGTGGTATGCTGGTAAGAATAGCAGTTGTAACATTGAGGGATGTATGTAAATTTCTCTGCTTCGATAAATGTTGGATGGATGTGGAAGTAGAAGATGGCCAGGCCCACATTGAGAGCTCTGGTTCATCTGCTATCCTGCTTTCCATCTTACTCTTAATTCTTTAAGTAATAACTCTGCCATACATTTTACCAGGTATACTCAACAGACTTATTCCCCTATAATTTTTACACTCTCTTTTATCCCCTTTGCCTTTATACAAAGGAACTATGCATGCTCTCTGCCAGTCCCTAGGTACCTTACCCTCTTCCATACATTTATTAAATAAACACACTAACCACTCTAAAACTATATCCCCACTTGCTTTTAACATTTCTAACTTTATCCCATCAATCCCAGCTGCTTTACCCCCTTTCATTCTACTCACTGCCCCATGCACTTCCCCCACACTCAAAACTGGCTCTTCCTCACTCCTATAAGATGTTATTCCTCCTTGCCCTATACATGAAATCACAGCTTCCTTATCTTCATCAACATTTAACAATTCCTGAACATATTCCCTCCTTCCCGATACCTCTAACTGTCCATTTAATAACTCTCCTCTCCTATTTTTAACTGTCAAATCCATTAGTTCCCTAGGCTTTATCAACTTATTAATCTCACTCCAAAACTTTTTCTTATTTTCAACAAAATTTGTTGATAACATCTCACCCACTCTCTCATTTGCTCTCTTTTTACATTGCTTCACCACTCTCTTAACCTCTCTTTCTCTCTCCATATACTCCTCCCTACTTGCATCACTTCTACTTTGTAAAAGCCTCTCATATGCTATCTTTTTCTCTCTTACTACTCTCTTTACAACATCATTCCACCAATCGCTCCTCTTCCCTCCCGCACCCACTTTCCTGTAACCACAAACTTCTGCCGAACACTCTAACACTACATTCTTAAACTTACCCCATACATCTTTGATCCCATTGCCTATACTCTCTTTAGCCCACCATATCTTACCCTAACTGCCTCCTCCTTTGGTTTATAAATCTTCACTTTTCCCTTACTTGTTGTTTCCATTTTCTTTGTATCCCATCTACCTTTTACTTTCACTGTAGCTACATCTAAAAAGTGATCTGATATATCTGTGGCCCCTCTATAAACATGTACATCCTGAAGTCTACCCAACAATCTTTTATCTACCAATACGTAGCTCAACAAACTGTCATTTCACCCTACATCATATCTTGTATACTTATTTATCCTCTGTTTCTTAAAATATGTGTTACCTAAAGCCAAACCCCTTTCTGTACAAAGTTCAATCAAATGTTCCCCATTATCATTTACACCTGGCACCCCAAACTTACCTACCACACCCTCTCTAAATACTTCTCCTGCTTTAGCATTTAGGTTCCCTACCACAATTACTCTCTCACTTGGTTCAAAGGTTCCTATACTTTCACTTAACATCTCCCAAAATCTCTCTCTCTCCTCTACACTCCTCTCTTCTCCAGGTGCATACATGCTTATTATGACCCACTTTTCACATCCGACCCTTATTTTAATCCACATAATCCTTGAATTTATACATTCATATTCCCTCTTCTGCTTTCATAACTGATCCTTCAACATTATTGCTGCCCCTTCCTTAGCTCTAACTCTCTCGGGTACTCCTGACTTAATCCCATTTATTTCTCCCCACTGAAATTCTCTTACCCCATTCAGCTTTGTTTTGCCAGGACATCCAACTTATTTCATTTATAACATTAGCAATCATCTCTTTTTTATCATCCACACTACATTCATGCACATTCAAGCATCCCAGTGTTATAAAGATTTTCTTTTCCTTAATTTATTAATTTATTTTCATATTCAATAATTTTCCAAGCTTTTTCTAATTGTTAATTGCAGTTTCTCAAGGAGTACTAACACATTGCAGTTTCTCAAGGAGTACTAACACATTGCAGTTTCTCAAGGAGTACTAACACATACACCAAAATTTAATTCTAATGAAATATTCTGTTATTTCCTCAGGTTTAAGCAAGCAATTGCTGAGAATGAACGCCGGAGACAGCAAGAAGAACAAGCTGAGATCAGAAGAAGAACGCGTGAGGAAAATGCAGTCAAACGTCGATCATCGTCACAAGGTGTGTCATAAGTTGTCATGTCATGTATCTTCATGGCTTTCATGGGTACCTAAATGAACAAACACACTTCATTTCTTCCTACAGTATACAAAATGTAGTTTTACATTAAACAGAAATATTAAGCACAGAAAGTCAGTAGCATGCAGAGAAATTATTTCTTGTTTAGTTAGGAAAGGTAGGTTAGGTTTGTTCAACTTCAGTTAGTTTAGTTTGTTAGTTTGGTTTCAGTTAGTTTAGTTTTCGTTAGATTAATTGAGGTTAAGTTAGGTCAGGTTAGTTTAGATTAGGTTAGTTCAGGTTAATTTAACTTCAGTTAGTTTAGTTTCGGTTAGGTTAGTTCAGGTTAGTTTAATTTCAGTTAGTTTAGTTTTGGTTAGTTTTGGTACAGTATCAGCGGTACTTACAAAACCCACTTCTCCAATTGTCTCATATGGAAAATCCATTTTCTTTTGCTAACATTCAGGGTTTAAAATACTCCCAAAAAACAATGAAACTTATAAAATATATTAGTGGGTATTCATAGGAATATATGCAGTGTTCATAGCTCTCACAGAAACAGGCCAACGGTCTTCAGACATTCCTAGTAATTTAGGTGTTTGTCAAAGTTTACAGTATATGTACAGTAAAGGTTCTTTGCGCGTTCTCCAGATGTGCAATGTCACAAAATTATTGCTGAGAGAGAACAAGTAGCTTAGAGCATCATCAAAACAAGGGATCTTTTAGACAGTGAGATAGTTTAATATGTTTATTAGTCACCCCATACCCATCCTGTGGGCGGTAGTCACCACATACCCATCCTGTGGGTGGTAGTCACCACATACCCATCCTGTGGGTGGTAGTCACCCCATACCCATCCTGTGGGTGGTAGTCACCCCATACCCATCCTGTGGGTGGTAGTCACCCCATACCCATCCTGTGGGTGGTAGTCACCCCATACCCATCCTGTGGGTGGTAGTCACCCCATACCCATCCTGTGGGTGGTAGTCACCACATACCCATCCTGTGGGTGGTAGTCACCCCATACCCATCCTGTGGGTGGTAGTCACCACATACCCATCCTGTGGGTGGTAGTCACCCCATACCCATCCTGTGGGTGGTAGTCACCACATACCCATCCTGTGGGTGGTAGTCACCCCATACCCATCCTGTGGGTGGTAGTCACCCCATACCCATCCTGTGGGTGGTAGTCACCCCATACCCATCCTGTGGGTGGTAGTCACCACATACCCATCCTGTGGGTGGTAGTCACCCCATACCCATCCTGTGGGTGGTAGTCACCCCATACCCATCCTGTGGATGGTAGTCACCCCATACCCATCCTGTGGGTGGTAGTC
>NC_069489.1:16108302-16168302 GCF_026875155.1 Cherax quadricarinatus | reverse complement strand
TTGGTTGAATTGTTCCTACTATTATGTAATGACTTTATTTGTAACTTAGGTTCAGAAGCATATAATAAAATAATGTATTGTGCAATTAAATGATCTCAAAAGTATTGTACACTTGAATGTTCTTTTAAAAAGTATTGTACACTTGAATGTTCTTTTAAAAAGTATTGTACACTTGAATGTTCTTTTAAAAAGTATTGTACACTTGAATGTTCTTTTAAAAAGTATTGTACACTTGAATGTTCTTTTAAAAAGTATTGTACACTTGAATGTTCTTTTAAAAAGTATTGTACACTTGAATGTTCTTTTAAAAAGTATTGTACACTTGAATGTTCTTTTAAAAAGTATTGTACACTTGAATGTTCTTTTCACTGTACATTACATGCTTATTTTTTGTTCGTTATCCAGTGATAGTATTAATAATTTGTTATTTTCTCCAATTACAGGAGGACAGCCTCGCCCTGGGTCCTTCAGTGGTTCAGAAACAGAGGTCAACATCATGGAGAACCTCCTCTCCGACATTCGTTCTGGTTTCACACAGAGGAAATATGCAGAGATGGCTCTTAATAAGGTGGGAGAGGCATTTCATGAAATTCTACAATGTAATTTTTATTTCTCACAAAATCAAAATAGCACGACTGCAAACAAGCCATGGAACAGGTTGCATTTGAACTCACGGCAGGTGAATCTTAAAATTCACATGCCAGTGCGTTAACCACTGGCCTGTAAATTTTAGAACTCACTTGTCATAGGTTCAAGCCCCAACTGTTTCATGGTTAATTTTCATTTTCTGAATACATGTATAGATAACTAGAGCTGTGATATTCATGGATGTTCAGCCACTGTTTTAATAAGGTGCTCCTCGGCCTATGATGAGGTTACATTTCCACGAGCCCATCGTGAATTGAAATTATCATAAGTTGAATATATTCTTAGTTGAACATGTGATAAATAAGTAAATAAATAACTACTGTCGTTGATTAAGTATATACACTAATTGCTGTAACTAAATACCAGTACTAAAAAGTAAATAAATGAATATGTATAAGTTTATCCTATCAATAAATGTACATTACAAAAAAAAATTTTTTTTTGCATCATAAAACTGAAATATCGCAAGTTGAACCATTATATGGTGAAAATCATTTGAACACAGGGTGTGACCGGCCCCAGGCCTATGTAAAAAAAAATGTGGGGTACATATGAGCAGATAATGGGATAATATACACATGCATGCACAGGGACGTGTATGTACAGTGGACCCCCGCATACCGTTGGCATCACATAACGATTAATCTGCATACCGCTTGCTTTAATCGCAAAAATTTTGCCTCGCATACCGCTTAAAAACCCGCTCACCGCTGTTCGTCCAAGACGCGTCCAATGTGCGCCTTAGCCAGCCTCACATGTTCCGCCGGTGGCATTGTTTACCAGCCAGCCTCCACGGTAGCATCCAAGCATACAATCATAACATTTCGTATTATTACAGTGTTTTTGGTGATTTTATCTGGAAAATAAGTGACCATGGGCCCCAAGAAAGCTTCTAGTGCCAACCCGACAGCAATAAGGGTGAGAATTACTATAGAGATGAAGAAAAAGATCATTGATAAGTATGAAAGTGGAGTGCGTGTCTCCGAGCTGGCCAGGTTGTATAATAAACCCCAATCAACCATCCCTACTATTGGTGGTACAGCTGCTGCTGCTGCTGCACTGTCAGCTGCTGCTGCTGCTGTAGCATCGTCTGCTGCTGCTGTAGCATTGTCTGCTGCTGCTGCTGCTGCTGCTGCTGCTGTAGCATCGTCTGCTGCTGCTGTAGCATCATCTGCTGCTGCTGTAGCATCGTCTGCTGCTGCTGAAGCATCGTCTGCTGCTGCTGCTGCTGTAGCATCGTCTGCTGCTGCTGTAGCATCGTCTGCTGCTGCTGTAGCATCGTCTGCTGCTGCTGTAGCATCGTCTGCTGCTGCTGTAGCACTGTTGTTGGTGTGGCTTATTGAGAATATACCAAGAAACAATTAACCCCAGAGGATTTGCCACCCAGGATAACCCAAAAAAGTCAGTGTCATCGAAGACTGTCTAACTTATTTCCATTGGGGTCCTTAATCTTGTCTCCCAGGATGCAACCCACACCAGTCGACTAACACCCAGGTGAACAGGGAAAAATGCCTGGAACTAGTGCTCATATTGGTGAATTTAAAGCCAGCAAAGGTTGGTTTGAGAGATTTAAGAATTGTAGTGACATACACAGTGTGATAAGGCCTGTTCTGGAAGAAAATGCCAAACAGGACCTACAGTACTCAGGAGGAAAAGGCACTCCCAGGACACAGTGTCTCATCAGTCATTGCTGCATCTTCAATAAAGGTAAGTGTCATTTATTCTTCATTTAGTAGAGTAGTACATGCACAATATATATTGTGCATGTACTACTCTACTATTGTGCATGTATCCTTCTCTTTGTGTGTAGGAAAATGTATATTTCACGTGGTAAAAATTTTTTTTTCACACTTTTGGGTGTCTTGCACGGATTAATTTGATTTCCATTATTTCTTATGGGGAAAATTCATTTGCATACCGATTATTTCGCATACCAATGAGCCCTCTTGCACGGATTAAAATCGGTATGCGGGGGTCCACTGTATTGACTTTTTATCACACAAAACTATGTTCGAACGTGACTCATGAAATCGTAATGACACGATTGCAAACAAACCATACCACGGGCGGGATTTGAACCCGCGGTCAGAGAGTCTCAAATCCCGCCCGTGGTATGGTTTATGTTCTAACCACATCCTCTAGAGCAGTAACTGCACTCTGATGGGATGGGGGGGATGTTGCAGTCACAGGGTGATCCAAATTGGCATGTCAGCACACTTCTGGCAATACAGCGATTGAATGAATGATGGTGAACGAGTTTTTTTCTTTGGGTCATACTGCCTTGGCAGGAAGTCACTGAGGTAAATTTGGAATGAGTAAAGCATCTCCTTGGAAGCTCCATACCCTGTTTGCTGGTAGGGAAGCTTGTGGTGAATCAACAGCTCCTGGTTTTGCTGTGTATTTATGCTAGTGAGGCAGTGTTACCAAAGATGCACTGCTTGGACCTGTCTGGTCTTAGATTTTTCAAAGACATGATGAGGATGTAGGAAACCCAGTCAGTTGTGCTGAGGTCAAATATATTAGCAGGTGGTATATTTAAAGGCATGAAATATTGTGCATACTAGTATGTCAGACACATCCTTTGTCACCTGCGTACTGGCAAAAAATATTGTCAGGAAGTATATTTGAAAGGACAAAATGTGCATACTAGTATGTCAGACATAGCCCTGTTGCCTGTGTACTGGTATGTTGGACACAATTAAGGAGTTAAATCACTGGGACCCTGAGCAAGGCTAGGGTAAACTTTTGGGGGTGGGTTTACCTGGAGAGGGTTTCGGGGGTAAGCACCCGCACGGCCTGGTGGGTTGTATTGAAGAACAAAACAAAAAGGTAAATATCGTGGGTAGAACAATTCTCAAATAACTTGCATATAAGAAAAGAACATTCATGAAGGGATTCAGGGAAACCGGCAGGTCGGACTTGATTCCTGGTGATGAGAAGTGCAGTGACGGCACTGTTAATATTGCAGTTTTATAACTAGTGTAAGCGCGCCTCTGGCAAGACAGTGAGTGATGATGAAAGTTCTTTTTCTGGTCACCGTGCCTTGGTAGGAAACGGCTGATGTGCTAATAGAATAGATAGAAGAAAGGAATGTTATAGCGAGTTTTTAGTCCCTTTTGGACAATTGTCAAGTTGTCCAGGAGTGGATTTTATCTTTTGTGGCTCATCACAAACAAAATATATTTCTGTACTTGAGTTTTGTTTATTAACTTTACACAAATAACCCACACATAGAAGAGAGAAGCTTATGTTGATGTTTTGGTCTGACTTGGACCTTAACTAGTCACATTAACACACAAAGGTTCAGGTAAAGGAAGGTTTGCCAGGACGGTTCCTGGCAGAGGCATTCTCCATGTGGTGACCTGGCAGTGGCTTCCGAAGGAGTGTCAGAGAGTGTACGGGTGATGTACCATTTACAGCCCTGTGGCAGGGACACAGTGAGCATGCATGTCAAGTGGAGCACCATTTACAGCCCTATGGCAGGGGCAGCCCTACGACAAGGGTACGATGAGTCTTATTCAGCACAAGTGGTTTAGCAGTTAGCTACAATCATGGTAGACACCCTGCAGCTGGGGTACAGCATGTCTTGGGTTCAAGTAATGTCAGGGTCAGTGTTCTCGCTGGTATGAGGATTTCAACTCTCAAAGGTGAGGGAGCCAGTATATATAGGAGAGGGGAACTTATGGGAAAAAGAGAGGAAGAAAGAAGTAAAGAAGCAGTTTTAAAGGTAATGCCGGTAGTGGGAGTAGTAGTAGTAGTAGTAGTAGTGATAGTAGTAGTAGTAGTAGTGGTAGTAGTAAGGGGAGCAGTGGTAGACATTACCTCTACCACTACTTCTCCACTTCTTACTTTCTTCCTCTCCTTTTCCCATCCCTGTCCCTCTCTCCTGTATACACCGGCTCCCTCACCTTCGTGTGTTAGTGTGACTTGTGAATTGTCCAAGTTGGACCAAAATGTTGTTGTAAGTTTTTCTCTCCAGTGTCTGGGTTATTTGTGTATTATTCCAGTCACAGTATTGTGCCCCTTTGTTCTTACTGCATTACATTCGTCGCGAAGCCTGGTCATGGGCCGGGCCTCGGGGACATTGACTCCCCGAACACCCTCCAGGTTGTCTCTCTTTTAAACATAGTTAAACTCAGTTTAGTCTCAAAATTCCTTTCCGATAATCATTTAATATCAGTGGCAGACGGTTTTTCTGTTTCATTTTCTTATTAGATATAATTTGCAGCTTTCGCTTATGTAAGAGTCTTTCGGTATTAACCCTTTGAGGGTCGACAGGCCCTCTCCGAGACTCGTTCTCAGGGTTGGCCAAATTTAAAAAAAAAAAATAATTTTTTCTTGTGAAAAGATAGAGAATCTTTTCCCGATCATAATGGCACCAAAAATATGAAATTTGATGGAAAACTTACGGAATTATGCTCTCGCGAAGTTAGCGGTCTCGGCGATGTTTACGGATCGGCGATTTTGCCCACTTTGAGCCCCATTTTCGGCCAGTTTCACTGTACTAATCGACAAAAAACATGAATATTTCGCTAGAACTCCATTTTTTCTATTGAATGAGTGCAAGAAACCACCCATTTACCAATTTCAACTATCCAGTACAATGGTCAGAATTTAGCAATTTTGCCAATTTCACACAAATTTCAAAAGATGCCAATTTCCGAATAGCGTCCAGAACAAACAAGAAATACATTCCTGGCACTAAAATGACATTTCCTCTGTTCATTAGTCACGTCTCAAGGCCCCTCTTATATTCTTTTGCTTTCCACTTTGAATTTTTATTCTCACAAAAAATATAAGATTTACTGTTATGCAGACTACTGCATTAGTGTAAAAAATGGTATAAATATTATTGGTGCACTTGTGAAAGAATATTAGACTCACCAGTTGACGTGTATTGCACGCTTGGCACGATTTGATTACTTTTGAAATTTGGTAAAAATCGAACATTTCTGCTATTTTGAGCTCAATTTCAAGGTACTTTTCATTGTAAAACCAGTCAAAATCATCTCAATTTCTATGATATGCCTTCCATTCTATAAAATGAGACCAAGAAAACTAGAATACAACAATAAATACCATACGAAAAAACAGTGCAAAGTCGCTGTTTTATTCCAAAAAAACGGTCAAAGTTTTTTTTTTCTCATTATGCACTGTGTGCTGCAGGATTTTTTTATACTGTGCACACTGACCACATAGACCCATTCTTTCATATGGAGGCCTACCAGCTTTCTCCCACTAGATTTGAGGGCGCTAGAATTTAGGCGTACTAGTATTTATTTATTTATTTATTTATTTATTTATTTATTTATAATTTGAGCACACTTACAGAGGTACAAAAAAAAATACAGATAAGAGCAGCATGCCAAAGCCACTTATACTATGCATAGCATTACGGGCTGGCTTAAAATTAACTTAAGATTAACTAAGCAATGATGAAATCAGTGAAAAACATTAATGTAAACTGATTACTATAAAGCACAAGTGAGTATTACAAAGACAGGTCATATGGTTGCATGCATTGTTGTAAATTCAGTAGAATGGAGTATTCTGTTAGGTAGTGAATTTAAAAAATAATAAAGTTAGATTGGGTTTTAGGTTTAACATTTATGTGATATAATTGTGAGAAACATTTAAGATATACAATTTATAAGGTTCAGTTATTCAGTATTTATTTGGTTTTGGTGAGTAAGTGATCTTTGAGAAGAGACTTGAATTTATAAACAGGTAGTGTTTCTTTTATATTTACAGGTAATGAATTCCAGATTTTAGGGCCTTTTATGTGCATTGAGTTTTTGCATAGCGTGAGATGGACACGAGGAATATCAAAGAGTGATCTGTGCCTTGTGTTATGGTCATGTGTTCTGTTGAGGTTGGCAAGGAGATGTTTGAGGGGAGGGTTAATATCAGAGTTGAGTGTTCTATGTATGTAATAGGTGCAGTAATAAGTATGGATGTTTTGTATGTCAAAAACCCTGGTGCGTAAGCCGTACTAGTACGGCCGAAACCCTCAAAGGGTTAATAACTTAATGTATTTTTTAACTGACATTGATCATTTCACTTTGGTATGATAGTATTTATTTGTATTTATGTTTGCTGCTCAGATTATTTGTTAATTGTATCCTTGCTTTTTATTGTGTATGTCAGTAAGCTCTCTTATACAGCTCTTGTATTTAGTGAAGAATTTTGTAAATGCAATCAAAGTGCATTTATAAATGCAGTCAAATAAAGTGCATTGTAAATTCTATAGTGCATACTAAGAGGGCCTTTTCATGTGCTATGTAATATTTTATGTTTTTTTTCAATTGTATTTACTAAAATTGTGCTTAATAGGTATGAGTGGGTGCAGTAATGTTCCTTCTTAAGTTGTTGTGACTTGAACCTGCCTATTATGGGCCATTAGGCCTGCTATAATTCTTCTTATGTTCTTATATACTGTATATATATACTTTTTTTTTATTCCTAAATCTTAGAATGCAATATCTATAATAAAAGCTTCCAATAATCTTTTTTTTTTCTTCAGAGTAAGAAAGGGAAGAAGCTGGAATCTTGGCAAAATGGTGGAATGACATCAGAAGATGAGACATCCCTCTGCAACTCTCCTCGGATGACCCGTCGTCGTATGGGGTCGTTCTCAGGGCCCACTGGACCTCAGGGTGACAACCAAAATAATGACAACTCCCCTGGTAAGAAATGAAAAAAATCATTTACACTTGTCTACAGTAGGACCCGCGGTTTACGATCAGCTCCCAATGCGACCAATTATGTAAGTGTATTTATGTAAGTGAGTTTGTATGTGTATGTTTGGGGGTCTGAAATGGACTAATCTAATTCACAATATTCCTTATGGGAACAAATTCGGTCAGTACTGGCACCTGAACATACTTCTGGAATGAAATAATATCGTAAACCGGGGGTCCACAATATTCCAAGAACCTACCGTGGATAGCAGCAAACCCTATACGTATATAAGTCTTGTACGTACCTGAACATTAAAATGGTATAAAATACCGACAGATTGTTAGGTAAGACACATATGCAACAGTTAAGGGTATCTTGGTACAGACCATCAACTTCCACAACCTCTACTAGTGAGAACGGCTGGGTTTGAGAAGGACCTGCCCTCCCAAAGCAACCTACGTCTCACCTCCTGGCACTATATAAGGCTCCATCCTGTCACTTCAACTTCATATTGTTTCAGACTATGGAACAATGCTCTTCTCCAGACTGAGGGACTGACCACCTCAAAACTTTAAGGGTGATGGACTGATTACATCGTCTTCAAGTATCTTCTGCTTCTATCAACTTTTCTGTACTCGACTGAAGAAGCCTACTGTGTAGGCGAAACGTTTCATAATAAAGATACCTAACTGTTGCATATGTGTCTTACCTAACTTATACGTACCTATTATAATTGATAAATTATGAACAGTAAGTGGAGAATTATCACTTTTTCACTGATGGGAAGCACTTCACAGCTTCTCTTAGGCACTTTAGGGGTCATTATTGTGCAGAATTAAGAGGCATTTTGGGGACACAGTAAAAAGTGGTTGACTGAAACTGCACTTACCGAATCATTGGATACCTGGAGTTTACCTGGAGAGAGTTCCGGGGGTCAATGCCCTCGCGGCCCGGTCTGTGACCAGGCCTCCTGGTGGATCAGAGCCTGATCAACCAGGCTGTTGCTGCTGGCTGTGTGCAGTCCAGCGTACGAGCTACAACCCGGCTGGTCAGGTACCGACTTTAGATGTTTGCCCAGTGCCTGCTTGAAGACTGCCAGGGGTCTATTGGTAATCCCCCTTATGTATGCTGGGAGGCAGTTGAACAGTCTTGGGCCCCTGACACTTATTGTATTGTCTCTTAACATGCTAGTGACATCCCTGCTTTTCATTGGGGGGAAGTTGCATCGTCTGCTGTATTAAGTTCTTTGTACCAAGTTTCTATCATATTTCATTTAAACTATTTATTCAGAACTTGGTCTCTATGTACATAGTGCAAGGCGATGATAGAGGGTGTAATGATACCAGTGTGGATGAAAGAATGCAAGTGCATATACTTTGGGCATATTTATGGGATATACTTCAGTCCTGGGACAAAGTTCTTTCAGGCATAATATATAGGACCAAATATAAGCACTGGGATCTCAGTCCCAGTACCAAAATCTGTACAGTAATGATGGTCTAAGTGTACGCATTTGTGTCCTTTCAGCCATAATATGCAGAGACAGGTTTAGCACTGAGATTTCATTTCCAGGAGTGAAATGCATCCAGTAATATACAGGACCAGGTTTAGCACTAGGCCTCGGTCCCAGGACCAAAATGTTCCCAGTAATATGCAGGAATAGGTTTAGGACTAATTAGGCACAAGCTAAGCAAAATGCAACTAAATACTATCTCATCTGTATGAAGAGCCTCATTTCTAATGCTTATACAGCCTCTCCTCACTTAGCGACATACTCGTTTACCGACAACTCGGACTTACAACGGGCTGTCTGACCAGTATTCATACCTAAATAATGTATATTAGAGCTGATTTCCTCTATTCTGTTTATTACAATATACACTACACTACTGTATAAACATTTAAAAATATACCAGAAATGTTATAATTGGTGCAAACATGACATTAAAACAATATCAGAGATGGTTGACACAAACCAACTACCATTATAGTATGCTCCTCACTTAGCGATGAATTCGTTTGCCGTCATGGTCTTAGAAACGGAACTCCATCGTTAAGTGCGGAGAGGCTGTATATATATGTACAGTATATACATGTATATGCAAAGCAACCACTGTGAAAGAATAGAGAAATTCCAAGTGCTTTCGTGACTACTCACATTATCATTGTTCCTTGATAATGTGAGTAGTTATGAAAGTGCTTGGAATTTCTCTATTCTTTCACAGTGGTTGTTTTGCATATTCTGAAATCACCTGTTTACTGTGATCTTATTGCACTGTATGTATGTATGTATGTATGTATGTATGTATGTATGTATGTATGTATGTATGTATATGTGTATATATATATATATATATATATATATTGATAGGAGTGAATGGAGACAAATGGTTTTTAATACTTGACGTGCTGTTGGAGTGTGAGCAAAGTAACATTTATGAAGGGATTCAGGGAAACCGGCAGGCCGGACTTGAGTCCTGGAGATGGGAAGTACAGTGCCTGCACTCTGAAGGAGGGGTGTTAATGTTGCAGTTTAAAAACTGTAGTGTAAAGCACCCTTCTGGCAAGACAGTGATGGAGTGAATGATGGTGAAAGTTTTTCTTTTTCGGGCCACCCTGCCTTGGTGGGAATCGGCCAGTGTGATAATAATAATAATAAAATATATATATATATATATATATAAATATATATATATATATATATATATATATATATATATATATATATATATATATATATATATATATATATATATATATATATATATATATATATATATATAGATATATATATATATATATATATTGTAGTTTTCTTTATGGAAATTAATACCCTTAAATATTTTCATATTTAACCTCTTAAACCTGACATAACTTAGGGACAAAAATCTACCTCTGGCCTTAATTATTTAGGCAAACAATACTCTGTTGTATTAATTAATATTAATTGAGGAATTTGATCTTTAAGTTGTCTTATAAAGCTCCTTTATAATATGATTTTTATGTAAATGCAGTTAAGAAAATGCATCCAAAACAGAATAGTGTATTATGATGACCTTTCTGTATAATTTTCAACTTTATATGCACTTTCTAAATCATATTTTCAAAAACAAATTATGTGTACAGGAAGTCCTCAACTTACGAACACACTGGGGACCTCCTGAATTGTATATAATAATAATATTATGCACAGTAATGATATACAGTGGTACCCTGAGTTTCGAACTTTCTTCGTTCCAGAAGGCTATTCGAGTGCCATTACTAAACGAATTTATTCCCATAAGGAATAATGTAAATTAGATTAGTCCGTGTCAGACCCCCCAAAATTCACTTTCAAAAGCATTTACAATAATACACTTACATAATTGGTCGAGTTGGGAGCAGTTCGAGACTCGGGGTACCACTGTAATAATGATATACACAGTACAGAAGATTGTCAACGTGTTTGCAAGTCAAGGACTTACTGTACAGGACCTTTTTACGGTGACTATATATCTTTAAGTAAATAATGAGATTGTTGTGATCCGCAGACATAACACCAAATGGTAGTCTTCGGCGAAGGCGTTCCAGAGTTCCTTCTGAGGAGGACGACCACAAGCTCATGGACTACCTTCACACCGCTGGTCATGACGGCTCCAGAGAAAGGAAGTCCTGGTCTGGCATTGGTGGGAACTTTTGAAGTCTTTATCAAAACTTAAACAATAATTAGTGCACTTTCATATATTATAATCTTAACCCTTAAACGGTCCAAACGTATATGTATGTCCTCTTGCGCAGTGCCCTGAATATTTTGAAAAAAAAAAAAAAAAATTTTATAGAAAAAAGGAGCACATTTTTTAAAGTGTTTTAGAATAAAAAAAAAAATAGGGTGAGTACTTACCAAGATATGAAGCCGAGAAGTTAGACCATCAGTACAGTGAATGGAGACAAATGGTTTTTAATACTTGACGTGCTGTTGGAGTGTGAGCAAAGTAACATTTATGAAGGGATTCAGGGAAACCGGCAGGCCGGACTTGAGTCCTGGAGATGGGAAGTACAGTGCCTGCACTCTGAAGGAGGGGTGTTAATGTTGCAGTTTAAAAACTGTAGTGTAAAGCACCCTTCTGGCAAGACAGTGATGGAGTGAATGATGGTGAAAGTTTTTCTTTTTCGGGCCACCCTGCCTTGGTGGGAATCGGCCAGTGTGATAATAAAATAATACAGGAAAGAGTAAGGTTATGAGGATAACAAAAAGATTAGGTGATGAAAGATTGGATATCAGATTGGAGGGAGAGAGTATGGAGGAGGTGAATGTATTCAGATATTTGGGAGTGGACGTGTCAGCGGATGCGTCTATGAAAGATGAGGTGAATCATAGAATTGATGAGGGGAAAAGGGTGAGTGGTGCACTTAGGAGTCTGTGGAGACAAAGAACTTTGTCCTTGGAGGCAAAGAGGGGAATGTATGAGAGTATAGTTTTACCAACGCTCTTATATGGGTGTGAAGCATGGGTGATGAATGTTGCAGCGAGGAGAAGGCTGGAGGCAGTGGAGATGTCATGTGTGAGGGCAATGTGCGGTGTTAATATAATGCAGAGAATTCGTAGTTTGGAAGTTAGGAGGAGGTGCGAGATTACCAAAACTGTTGTCCAGAGGGCTGAGGAAGGGTTGTTGAGGTGGTTCGGACATGTAGAGAGAATGGAGCGAAACAGAATGACTTCAAGAGTGTATCAGTCTGTAGTGGAAGGAAGGCGGGGTAGGGGTCGGCCTAGGGAAGGTTGGAGGGAGGGGGTAAAGGAGGTTTTGTGTGCGAGGGGCTTAGACTTCCAGTGGGCATGCATGAGTGTGTTTGATAGGAGTGAATGGAGACAAATGGTTTTTAATACTTGACGTGCTGTTGGAGTGTGAGCAAAGTAACATTTATGAAGGGGTTCAGGGAAACCGGCAGGCCGGACTTGAGTCCTGGAGATGGGAAGTACAGTGCCTGCACTCTGAAGGAGGGGTGTTAATGTTGCAGTTTAAAAACTGTAGTGTAAAGCACCCTTCTGGTAAGACAGTGATGGAGTGAATGATGGTGAAAGTTTTTCTTTTTTGGGCCACACTGCCTTGGTGGGTGACAGCCAGTGTGATAATAAAAAAAAATGAAGAAATAAAAGTTAATACAGTAACTCCTCGACTTACAAACACACTGAGAATATTTTTGTTAATATCATTACTGTTCTCTATGGGGAAATGGAACAGAAATCTTCCTCCATAAGCCATGCATGTTGATAAATTAGACACATGTGCAACTCTTGGGTATCTTTACTGATGAAACGTTTCACCACACAGTGGCTTCATCAGTCCATACAAAGGAGAAACGTGAAGAGCAGGAGAAGAATGAGGTAATCAGTCCCTCAACCTTGAGTCGATGTGGTCAGTCAGAGGCGACTAAAATGCCGGGAGCAAGGGGCTAGTAACCCCTTCTCGTGTATACATTACTAAATTTAAAAAGAGAAACTTTAGTTTTTCTTTTTAGGTCACCCTGCCCCAGTGGGATATGTCCTGTTTGTTGAAAGAAGGATCATTATTGTGTATATCTTCTTCTCTTTCAACATACTGGCCATATCCCACTGAGGCAGGGTGACCCAAAAAGAAAAGCAAAAGTTTCTCTTTTTAACATTAGTAATGTATACAGAAAGGGTTACTAGCCCCTTGTTCCTGGCATTTTAGTTGCCTCTTACACCACGCACTTTTCCATGGAGATAAGAGGAAATAAACAAGAACAAGAACTAGTAAGAAAATAAAGAAAACCCAGAGGAGTGTGTATATATATGCTTGTACTGTACATGCATGTGTAGTATGACCTAAATGTAAGTAGAAGTAGAAGTATATTATTATATACAGTGGAACCTCAAAAATCGAACTGCTTCCAACACAATCAATTATGTAAGTGTATTTTTGTAAGTGCTTCTATAAGTGTATTTTTGAGGGTCTGAAATGGACTAACCTAATTTACATTATTCCTCATGGGAATAAATTAATTCGGTAAAGGCATTCGAACAGCCTTCTGGACCAAAGAAAGTTCGATATTTGAGGTTCCACTGTATTACTGTACACAATACAGAAGATCCCCAACGTATTCATAAGTTAAAGATTTCCTGTATTATGAATATTATTCACAATTCAGGAGGTCTCCAATGTGTTTGTGACTTAGCACTTCTTTTTGATTATAATAATAATAATCCAATGTGTTTGTGAGTTGAGGACTTGCTGTATTAGTATGACTTAAGCTTGACATATTAATGTTTATTTTAGCAGAGGGCTATGGGTCTCTGGATCGGTCGTTTGCTCGACGTGCGCGTGGAGGAGGGAGAAATCGTCCGAGTCTACTTGCATCTGAATCCTCAGAGAGGGAGCGGCCTGCTTCTCCTTCAACCATTTCCAGTGACAAACCTCAACCACCTGACCATAATAGACCAAGGTGAACACTACTGTACTTACTACAGTAGGGCCCCACTTATACGGCAGGTTAGGTTCCAGGCTACTGCCGGAAAGCAGACATCGCCAAAAAGCAGAACACCATTTTTTCCACTTATAAATGCATATAAATGCCAGGTAACAAGTTTACACTAACATATACAGTGGACCCTCGCTTTACGATCAGCTCCCAATGCGACCAATTATGTAAGTGTATTTATGTAAGTGCGTTTGTATGTGTATGTTTGGGGGTCTGAAATGGGCTAATCTACTTCACAATATTCCTTATGGGAACAAATTCGGTCAGTACTGGCACCTGAACATACTTCTGGAATGAAATAATATTGTAAACCGGGGGTCCACTGTATTATGATAGCAATAGAACTAGGTATTAAAAACAATAAAAAGTTACACACAGTACATGCATTACTTACCTTAAAATATTTGTAGTCTTAATGTAGGGTGAGAGGCGAGTTTTATTTGTAGTAAGTCAGGTTTGATTATTATTATTATTATAATCAAGGGGGAAGCGCTAAACCCGGAGGATTATACAGCGCCTGGGGGGGGATGTGGAAGGCATTCAGGCTTAATTCGGGGAACTGGAGCACAGATCCAATTCCCTAAATCAAGAGCCCCTCACCAACATCAAGGAACCTTCCTTGAGGGGTAAGTCAGGTTTGAGAAGTATGATATCTAGCCAGGGCAGCCAACCCCACCCCACCCACATGTAATGTAAACAAACCAGACAAACACGTCTGGTTTTCGTCACTTTACATTTGTGTACAAGTCGTCTACACATTGATACTGTAGAATAAATAAAGAGAAACATTCCCATTCTCTTGTAACACCAACTTTAGAAGAAATGATACCCAGAGCGAAGGTATGCTTAGGTACAGGTACACATACGTGTAAGTATCAGTTATTAGTTATTGTATTTGCTATTCAACTTTTTCAGTTGCATTTAGACTAGATTACATTACATTCTTTATTTCAGCATAATACAGTGTGTGTACACAGGTGGATTATATTTAGGTGTGCATGCAGAAAGTATCTTAATATTCAGAGTATTTCAGGCAAACTTAAGATTAATGAGTAATTGAGTGCTGTTATATACAGTGGTTGTAAATATAAATTTAGGAGTTGCAACCAGTATAAGAGAACTGAATATCCTATACAAAAATAATTACACTGCAGACATTGTAATATTTTATTTCTGCATGATTCAGTGTTTGTACATTGATGGGTGATATTTAGTTGTACATTCAGAAAGCCATAGTTATACCTCACTAATATGGCAAGCCGTGGCCTGGTGGCATGAGTTCTCACTTCACACGGTGAGGGGTTTGATTCTTGGCATGGGTGGAAACATTGGATGTGTTTCCTTACACCGGTTGTCCATGTTCACCCATGACCTGACCAGCCGGGCTGTGGCTCGTACGTTGGATTGTGTGCAGCCAACAGTAATAGCCTGGTTGATTAGGCTCTGATCCACCATGAGGCCTGGTCACAGACCGGGCAGTGGGGGCGTTGACCCCCCGAAACTCTCTCCAGGTAAACTCCAGGTGTTAGTCAATTGTGTGGGTTGCATCCTGGGACAAAATTGACCCAATTTGCAGGAAATGCTCTGCATAACAAGCAGCTTTCTATATACTAGTATGTCATTGATGTCAGCTAGGCTTGTATACCTTGTACAGTGGAACCTCAAATATTGAACTTTCTTCAGTTCAGAAGGCTGTTCGAGTGCCTTTACCGAATGAATTTATTCCCATCAGGAATAATGTAAATTAGATTAGTCCATTTCAGACCCTCAAAAACACACTTATAAAAGCACTTACAAAAATACACTTACATAATTGGTTGTGTTGGGAGCAGTTCGATTTTTGAGGTTCCGATGTATGTACTTGAAGAAACGAAGATATTATTATTAAGCTAGGTTCTAGACCACCGCCATAGAGCAAATATCGCCTTATAGCAAATCACAGCCTTTTTTCACTTGTCATTGCATATAAAAGTAAAAACGTGTTTAAATCATCATTAATAAATAACAAAAAGGCACAATACCGTGACTGGAACGATACACAAATAACCCGCACATAAAAGACAGAAGCTTACGACGACGTTTCGGTCCGACTTGGACCATTGACTTTGTCAATGGTCCAAGTCGGACCAAAACGTCGTCGTAAGCTTCTGTCTTTTATGTGCGGGTTATTTGTGTATTAAATCATCATTTATTAAGTGTGCAATAGTGCTAGGCATAAAAACGATGCAACAGTAAAAATAAATAAAAAATGCGCATCACTGGTGAAAACAACCTTAAGCACCGTGTTAGCGAAGCACTTTAACCCGTAAACGGTCCAAACGTATATATACGTTTTTTCAACATTTGAAAGTATGTAAAAAAAGTAGATCTTCTTTTTGTTTTTTTACAATTGAAAACGTGTAAAAAACTTTGATCTAATTTTTTTTATATATATTTGAAAATATTTAAAAAAAACGTAGATCTACTTTTGTAGCACTACACACGTGAACATAGATCTGCTTGGACCGTTTATGGGTTAAAGAGGTACGCCTCTATATGGAGGAGCTCTATAACAGAGTTTACCGTACTGTGCCATCAGGGTCCTTGTAGTAGCAGGTACTTTCGTGTGGATAAAGAAAAAGAAGACTACATTCTGATTTGTAACCCAGGATTACCCAAGAAAACCATGCATTGTGGGTTTTTTTTCATTTGGGCCTCAGTTCCTACCACACAATGCAATTCACAATAGTCTGGCAATTAGGCACCTATTTACTCCTAGGCAAAGAGGAGCAGCATGTGTTAAAAGCCTAGACTATACATCATACCTGGCCTAGGGTATGAAAACAGACAAATATATTTTGAAAAAGCATAAAAATGTTTCAGTATTTTGTTACCAGTATTTGTAAATTACAGTGGACCCCCGGTTTACGATATTATTTCATTCCAGAAGTATGTACAGGTGCCAGTACTGAACGAATTTGTTCCCATAAGGAATATTGTGAAGTAGATTAGTCCATTTCAAACCCTCAAACATACACGTACAAACGCACTTACATAAATACACTTGAAGATTGAGACACTTATACAGCATAAGTGTCTCAATCTTCAACTTGTCGGTTTTTCAAACCATTCATCATAAATACACTTACATAATTGGTCGCATTGGGAGCTGTTCGTAAACCGGGGGTCCACTGTAGTACAGTGGACCCCCGGTTAACGATATTATTTCATTCCAGAAGTATGTTCAGGTGCCAGTACTGACCGAATTTGTACCCATAAGGAATATTGTGAAGTAGATTAGTCCATTTCAAACCCTCAAACATACACGTACAAACGCACTTACATAAATACACTTACATAATTGGTCGCATTGGGAGGTGATCGTTATGCGGGGGTCCACTGTATTTGTAATTTATTTTTAAAATTTATGATTTTGTTATGTCACCATGGTTGTTCAACATATTGACTTGGGCAGTAACAAAATCAGTGTGATTTATACGCTTCTGTATTACCAGTTTTAAACTGAGGAAATTTTAGATATCTTCTTTCAACAATCTGGCTGTATCTCACCAAAGCAGGGTGGCCCAAAAAGAAAAACAAAGGTTTCTCTTTTTTAACTAAAGTAATGTATATAGTCCCTTGTTCCCAGCATGTTAGTCACCTCTTACGACATGCATTGCTTATGGAGGAAGAATTCTGTTCCACTTACCCATGGAGAATTGTAAATAAATGGTTACCTAAAAATCTGCTAAGAACAAAGATTTTAAGATATTCAACTAGCGGCACTCTGATAAGCTAGCTCATATAGAATACTGTACCAAATAGGCAAGTTGTAAGATCATTCATATACATACTATATTTTCTGGCATATAACGCTCATGAGTATATAAGACCCATAAGACGATATTTCCAAGCAGTTATAACTTAACGCTAGTAAACAACTGCTAAAGCATAACACAAAGCCTAGTCATGATCCTAATCTTGAGCATATAAGGCGCAGGATGATTTTCCAAGATTTTTATGGGGGGAAAAAAGTGCGCCTTATATGCTAAAAAAATACAGTGCTTTTCTAAAATATAGGCAAGAATGACACAATTGTATCTTTATTGAGACAAAAACAAAGACAAAATTTATTTCATTGTAGAGGCTACCATGCCGGAGCATTTCGGGCAGACTAATCCTAATGCTTACACACTACTTAAGACTAGATAGGTAAAGGGTGGTAAATTTTAATTATACAGTGGAACCTCAGAAATCAAACTGCTCCCAACATAACCAGTTATGTAAGTGCATTTTTGTAAGTGCTTCTATAAGTGTATTTTTGAGGGTTTGAAATGGACTAGCCTAATTTATATTATTCCTTATGGGAATAAATTCATTCGGTAAAGGCACTCGAACCAGCCTTCTGGACTGAAGAAAGTTTGATATTTGAGGTTCCACTGTACATTATTTTCCTTATTACAATGTGAGGTTGCTAATTGTTTACAGTAATACGATACTGTATTTAGTTGTGGTATAGTGTATGAGTGTAGTAATGTAATACATATTAGTTGTTGCTTTATTATGTGTAGCAGTAATACAGTATTATTTGTTGCTTTACTACTTTCAGCGTTAATTATATATTGTTATTACCCTGTGCAGTATTATAGTATGAATTTAAATATCAGTATTTAATTACATATATTTCTCCTACATCAAATTGACTCATAGTAATTGACTCTCAACAGCAAAAATTGGCGTCAAAAGATCGAGTCATGGTTTAAGGAGAACGAGAAGGAAGAACGGCAGTCCGACGAACTCAAGAGGCGGCTACACCAGCACCGTAAATCCTTGGACTTGGATACCTCACTCGGTAGGTCAGGTTAATGTTTTTTAACCACACCGGCCATCTCCCACCGAGGCAGGAGACCCAAAAATGAAGAAACAAAAGTTCTTTTCTTCTTTTTACATTAAGTAATTTGTACAGGAGAAGGGGTCACTAGCCCCTTGCTCCTGGCATTTTAGTCGCCCCTTATGACTTACAGAGGAACGATTGTTCACTTTCCTATGAGGTTGGGATAATTACAATAAGTCCTTGACTTACAGACACGTTGAGAATGTTCTGTATTTTGTATACCATTATCGTCTATAATATCATTGTTATATCATTATTATACACAATAGAGAAGGTCCCCAATGTGTTTGTAAGTTGAAGAATTCCTATATTATGAATATTATACACAATTTAGGAGGTCCCTGATGTGTTTGTAAGTTGAAGACTTACTGTATAAAGGTGCATCTCGGCTTACAATGGGGTTACGTTCCGACAATCCCATCGTAAGTTGAAAATATTATAAGTTGAATATGAATTTTATATGATAAATAAATAAGTCCTAGGTAGTAGGTTGGTAGACAGCAACCGCCCAGGGAGGTACTACCGTCCTGCCAAGTGAGTGTAAAACGAAAGCCTGTAATTGTTTTACATGATGGTAGGATTGCTGGTATCCTTTTTTCTGTCTCATAAACATGCAAGATTTCACTTACGTCTTGTTACTTCTACTTACACTTAGGTCACACTACACATACATGTACAAGCGTATATATACATACCCCTCTGGGTTTTCTTCTATTTTCTTTCTAGTTCTTGTTCTTGTTTATTTCCTCTTATCTCCATGGGGAAGTGGAACAGAATTCTTCCTCCATAAGCCATGCGTGTTGTAAGAGGCGACTAAAATGCCGGGAGCAAGGGGCTAGTAACCCCTTCTCCTGTATATATTACTAAATGTAAAAGGAGAAACTTTCGTTTTTCCTTTTGGGCCACCCTGCCTCGGTGGGATACGGCCGATGTGTTGAAAGAAAGAAAGAAATAAATAAGTAGCCATGTGTGTCGTAAGAGGCGACTAAAATGCCGAGAGTAAGGAGCTAGTAACCCCTTCTTCTGTATACATTATTAAATTTGAAAAGAAAAACATTTGTTTTTCTTTTTGGGCCACCCTGTCTCAGTGGGATACAGTTGGTGCATTGAAAGAAAGAAAGAACGAAGAAATAAGTAAGTAAACAAATAACTACTGTCGCTGAATAAGTAAATAGACAGATAATTACTGTAACTAACCAAATACCAGTATTGAAAAGGTAATAAATGAATACAAGTTGTGGACTTGCCATCTTCATCTCCAAAGTAATTGCTTTTGCGCCATTGTAAAATCTAAATATCGTAAGTCAAACCATCGTAAGTCAAGAAATACCTGTATATTATTTGTTTATTTATCAAGGGGCTACTAACCCATTCTGTATGAATTACTAAATGTAAAAAAAAAAGAAACTTTATTTATCTTCTTTTTTGGGTCACTCTGATAGGAGATGGTGTTTGATTTATGATTTTTCCAAACTATTTCCGGCTCACCACTAAAATTAAAATATTTTGACTAAAAATACATTATTTTAGAGTTAAAGTACCTAATCTGTTAGATTTATTGTACTTTTCATGTGATGTTTTAAAGATATGTAATATTTTAGAAAAATACGTAATTACTTACCTTGCCTTGGGCATCTCCCAGGAAGGTAAGATGACCCCATTACAAAAAACATTAATTATTGTTCATTCAGTCGATGTCTTGCTATAAGCGTGTTGACACTGCAGTTTATATGTTCCTTTTAACTATGACATCCTCAACTGTGCTTGAGAGTCTAGGCACTGTGCTCCTCACCTCCAGGACTCAAGTCTAGCTAACCAGTTTCCACTGAATCTCTTAAAAATGTTAACTTGCTCGCACTCCAATAACTCTTACATTAACAACCGCTACTTTCCATTCACACACACATACACAAATCTGCCAGGTGCTCAAGCACCTAAAATTTAAAGCCACTTTTACCTCTCTTCCTTCAACCATTAATGTTATGGCCCCTTCCCCTTATCTTTCACTCCAGATTTAGACACCCTCTTCATTATCCTATTCCCTCTCCATCCTCTCTTCAGTCCGAACTACCTCAACAACCCCTCATCAGCCAGCCATCTCAGTTATACCATTGTGATGCCACATCATTTTTTAATTCCAATACTACAAGTTCTCTGTATGATAGTCACACCACACGTTGTTTTCAAACCTGACACATCCACTGCCTCCAGCCTCCTCCTTGCTGCAGCATTTAAAACCCATGCCTCATATCCATATAAAACTGTTGGTACCAGTGTACTGTGGTACATTACCCTTCTTGCCTCCATGGGTAAACTCTCTTTTCATAGATGCTTCAACACACCTTCCATCTTTTTTTTTCCATTCATGGTTTGCATCATCTTTCATAGATCATCTGCTGACAGGTCCACTCCCAAATATCTGAACACATTCACTTCCTCCATACTTCCTTCTTCATTGATACTACTCGGAAGTCTGTTTCCACTCATCCACAACTCTATTACAAAACCAGTGCTTTCCTATACCCTTTCTAAATATAAATTTTTAATGATGCAAAGTTTAAAATTTTTATATGTCCATCACATCTTGACTTATTTGTGTAAAGTCTTTTATTGTGTCTCACATAAGTACTTTTTTCTTTACATTAACCCGTAAATGGTCCAAGCAGATCTACGTTCACATGTGTTGTGCTACAAAAGTAGATCTACGTTTTTTTTACATATTTTCAAATACGTACAACAAAAAAAAAAAAGTTTATCAAAGTTTTTTTTACACATTTTCAAATGTAGAAAAACAAAAAGAAGATCTACTTTTTTTACATACTTTCAAATGTTGAAAAAACGTATATATACGTTTGGACCGTTTACGGGTTCAGGGTTAAATTTATTTGAAAAAAAAAAAGTCACTATAAACTAGCTTTATAAAAGAGAAGTTTATTGTAGTACTTAAAAAATCTTTTTCTGATTCGGTAAATATTTTAAATGTGTATAACTCGGTTATTTAACGTTGACTGAATAAGACTCATTTTATATTTTTTTATGATTCTCCTCGAGTTTTAATTTTCTCTAATATTTTCATTATCTTCTTCCTTCATCATTCTTTGATCTTCATTACTTCTCTCTCTCTCTTCCTTCACCATCCTTCAGTCTTTTATCTTTCTGTTGTCCTCATAGCTTCTATATTTTATTTCCATGGCTTTTTTACTTTCTACATTACACTTATTCATCTCTCTTTCCCTCTTATGCCCCTTTTGTTGTTTTTATTATCTTTTCTTGACTCATTTTATTGTCATCTTTTATCTTTAATATATTATTCCTTCATTTTTCCTATTCTATGCCTTTGTTTTAATGTCCATTTTACTTTTCATATTAATTATACTTCATCTCCTCTCTTATTAATTATAATTTATCTCTTCCTTTCTTATTAATTATACGTATTTCATCTCCTCACTTATTAATTATATTTCATCTCCTTCTTTCTTATTATATTCCATCTCCTGTATCTCTCTCTCTGTCATGCAAGTCCCATGATCATTGCCAATTCGTAATTTGCTAATAAATTCTTTACTTATATCTGCCTGTGTGTGGGGTGGGCATTATGCCACTGATAACCCACTTAGACGAGGGTGGTGGTATGGGAGGCAGCGTGAGTGCTGGTGTCGCCTCACTAGGAACCTTACCGGAAGACCAGCCCTCGGAGGATAGCGAAAGAGGAGTTGTGGATGGAGCAGGTGGAGGTGGCGGGTACCGGCGTGTCTACCAGGATTGGAGACCATCGGTCGAGAAGACGGACGTTGTGCGTGCCATGGAGGCTATAGAAGGTGGGTGCTCACTACTGCTATTTTTTTTATTTTATTAACATATTAGCCTGTTCCCACTGAGGCAGGGCAACCTGAAAAAGAAGAAACACTTTCATCATCATTCACTCTATCACTGTCTTGTGTAATTTTTCTAAGTTTTCCATCAAATTTTGTATTTTTGGTGTCATTACTTTCAGAAAAATATTCTATATTATTCCTGAAGAAATTTTTTTTTTTTTTAAATGTGGACACAGAGAGCAGTATTAATTTCAGACATCTGAACAATGAGAGGGTTAAAGATGCTATAATTTATGCATAGATCTACACCACATACCTCAACACACCTTGCCCTCCAAAAGGCTTCGTATTTTCTATTGGCCAAATAAACATTATTTATTTCCCATATAAATATTTTTTATTGTCAGTATATTTTCTATTACCTACACAAATACATGTACAGTGGACCCCCGGTTAACGATATTTTTTCACTCCAGAAGTATGTTCAGGTGCCAGTACTGACCGAATTTGTTCCCATAAGGAATATTGTGAAGTAGATTAGTCCATTTCAGACCCCCAAACATACACGTACAAACGCACTTACATAAATACACTTACATAATTGGTCGCATTCGGAGGTGATCGTTATGCGGGGGTCCACTGTATTTTCTACTGCCCATATATTTTCTGTTGCCCACATAAATATTTTCTATTATCTATGTAAACATTTTCTATAGCCTACCTAAACAGGCTTTCTATGTTAGAACAGTCAAGGTTAGGTACACTGTGAGGTGTGTGTGTCAGGGTACATGTATGTGTGTTGAGAGTGTACTCCCTGTGTTGTGGTTGAAGGGTAGTCTAAGTCAAAGACAAAGATTTATTTCCACATAAAACAGTGTAGAGATCGGTGACATTTTGACTCAGGAAATCTTAATGACATGATTTTAAACAAACCACAGTACAGGCAGGGATTGAACTCACAGCTCTTGAGTTATAAAACTCCAGACTGGCACATTAGCCCTTAGACTATATGGTGGTAATAAATATTATAGGTTTATATGTATACATAAGGAGGGGCTTGGACTTCCAGCAAGCGTGCACGAGTGTGTTAGATAGGAGCGAGTGGAGACAAATGGTTTTTATGACTTGAAGTGCTGTTGGAGTGTGAGCAAAGCAACATTTATAAATGGATTCAGGGAAATTGGTTAGCTGGACTTGAGTCATGGAGGTGGAAAGTACAGTGCCTGCACTCTGAAAGATGTTGATATGTAGTGAGCCTGGCCCATGGCCAGCCTCCGAGAGTAGTAAGACTCTTGAAACTCATCAAAGGTAAGTATATGGTAAGGCATGCCTCTGGTAAGACAGTGATGGAAATATAACACAAATGCAGTATAATGTGATCCTTTATTGACAACGTTTCACCCACACAGTGGGCTTTTTCAAGTCACACACGGATCTACCTGGGGTTGGAAGGTACGGGAGTATTTATAGTTCAGAATGTTGAGGTCAGGTGGAGAATGCTGCATCTGATGATCTACCGGGTGGGGTTATAGAGTCTTGGGTAGCTAGGCGGGGATATTGGACAAGTTGTGAGTAGACCTTCTGCAGTGTTCTATGTTTTTATGTGGGTAGCGTTTAAAAAAGTTTTTGGCGATGGTTTCAGCTAGTTATAGAAGCCATTGTTCTGGTTAAAATTTTGGTTATAGAGAAAACGATGATTCCAGGTTTTCTTCTGTATTGATATTGTCATTGGGCTATAAGTCTTGATTTTTCTGTATTAAATTTTAAATGGTTGTGTGAATTGCGATTTGTACACGGGCTTCCTTGTACGCAGTCCTGCGCATATTGGTTTTCTGAATACGTGTTTGGAGGTCTCTTGATTTTTTCGCCCACATAAAATTTTTGTTGCAGTCATTACAAGGGATTAGTATACCCCTGCAGAGGAGGGGGCTTGTCCTTCTACTACTGGTGATGTCCTTAAGGGTCGTGGTTGTGGAGGTAAATACTTGGAATGATTTTTGGCAAGATTTTTTGGAAAAAATGTTTGGCAAGGGATTTGGTGGGAAGGACTAGTATCTTTCTCGGCGGTGCTTCCCCGGGGTGTTTTGAAGATTTTAATGCACGCCGTTGCAGCCCTTGATGAAGTGACGAGGTAGGGGATTTTGGGAAAATACTTGTTCAATTAAGTGCATTCTTCCTCAAGGAACTCTTTGCTGCAGATTCTGAGTGCACGCAGGAAGAACCTAAAATACACCACGTTTGGTTTTGGTGTCGTGGTGAGAGTAAATGGGAAGATCTTTTTGGTTGTGGGTTTTTGATAGACTTTAAAAAAACGAAGTTCGGGGTCATTTTTGAGAGTAAAACATCAAGGAAGGAAGAGTGTTTTCGACTTCTTCTCAAGTGTGAACTGGTTTGAAGGCTCGCCCTGGTTGAGCTTGTCTTGGAGAGTTTAAAACGTTGAAGCATTTAGGAGTTTGAGGGTGTCGTCAACATAACGGAGCCGGGTGACAGACAAGGGAATAATGGTGGAAAACGTTCGGCTTCTAAGTTCCATGTTGGGTTGCCAACTGCACTGAGGGGCGAACCCAGGGTAGCCCAAAAGTCTGCTGAAAGAGGGTGATTTTCGAAAGAGAAACACGTAAAGCCAACACATAGTTCAAGAAGGTGGGATGAAATCGCTGTGGAAGGGAAGATAAAGGGAAAAACGTCATTTTTCTGCGCAAGAGTCGAGGGCTTGTTTAGTAGGTATTTAGGAATAGGGAAGTCCGTCAAGGCTGGAAATTTCTTTTTCCTGATTTTGATTTGCGAAGCAAATTAGAAGATCACCTGAGTGTTTGAGATGTGGGGGATGATAGTCCCCAAAAGAGTTTAGGAGGTTTTTTGGCGAGAATTCCTGAGAGCGGGGGGGAAGCATCCCTATTCCCGAGGATATGGGCCTCAGGGGATACCAGGCTTGGATTTTTTTTGGGCAGCCCACATTCGGGCTGGTCTGGGTTCGGGGCATGGTGTGCAGAAGTTTCTTTCCTTGTTCTGACCCCCTCAAATGCGGCGAGCCCCTTTAAGAAAGTTTTAGAAAGGGTTTGTCCATTGGTTAGTTGTGAGGGGTTTGTGGGTATCTGGGTCATTAAGTAATTAGCTTTTTTTCCTGTAATCGTCAGTGTTCTGATAACAACACCCCCTCCTTTATCACGTGGGCCCCTGTGGTCGTGTCTTTTGCTAAACCTTTGATGCTTTGATGAAAGTCGGGGTATGACGGGGGGACTGCGTTTTTGAAGGCTGCTGGAGAGCTTTGAAGATGTCTTTTGGAAGTCGGGTCTTTGTGCGTATTTTTGGAATTAAAATTTTGAGGTCTTGTTTTGGTTTCGAAATTCCCTGTGCAAATTTGAGGCCTAACTGAGGGCTTCAGTTTCTGTGGTTGACATGGACGAGATGAAAAGATTTTGAAATAATTTCGGGCTTCCTAAAAAATTTTCCCAAAATTTCTATTATCGCAGAGTGTTTTTTAGTTTCCTATAAGTCGTCTTCTGTTGAACATTCGCTGTGGTAACTCTGCTGCGAATGATTTCGGCGGTGGTCGTTAAAGTTGCCCCCGGGGTGTTGTGCCCAGTGTTCTGGCTTGGAGAAAAAACTTCCCTTTTAGCATTGTTTAAAGTCATCTGCACACTCTTCAAGGTGGGGGCCGAGCTTAGCGGAGAAAGGGTGGTTTTTTATGTTGGCAATTTGAGGGGAAAATAGATCTGGTAAAACCATTTCTGGGTGCAATCACGAAAAAATTGTGTTTGTTTCGAAAGAGTAAGCTTTTTGAAGAAAAGGGCCATTATTCTCTGTTGAAGGATCCATTTCTCTGCAGTGTTTTACACTGGAAAAAATGGTATAAAAAAACCCACCAATGGAAATATAAAAAACCCAAAAGCAGTATAAAGTGATCCCCTTTATTTACAACGTTTCACCCACACAGTGGGCTTTTCAAGTCACACACGGATCTACCTGGGGTTGGGGAAATACGGGAGTATTTAAAAATTTAAATGTTAGGTCAGGTGGAGAAGCTGCATCTGAGATCTACCCGGGTGGGGTTATGAGCTTGGGTACTAGGGGGGGATATTTGGGCAAGTTGTAGTAGACCTTTTGCAGGTTCTATGTTTTTATGGGGATAGCGTGAAGAAGTTTTTTGGGGAGTGGGTTTAGCTATGTTTTAGAAGCCCTTGTTCTGGGGTTTAAATTTTTGGGTTTTAGAGAAAACGATGATTCCAATTCTCTGTTTGAGTATTGTCTTCTTGGCTATAAGTCTTGGTTTTTTAGTTAATTAAATGGTTTTTAATTGCGATGTTGTACACAGGAAAACCTTTTATCGTCAGCCCTTTAATTGGTGTCTGAAATACGGGTTTGGGGGTCTCTTTATTTTCGCCCCAATAATTTGTTGAGTCATTACAAGGGATTTTTAACCCCCGCAGGGAGGAGGGTTTTCCCGCTACAGGTGATGTCCCTTTATGTCGGTTGTGGGGTAGATACTTGGAATGAGTTTTGGCAAAGATGTTGGAAACAGTTTGCAAAGGAGTTGGTGGAAGGGGCTAGTATCTCTTTTGCAGGTCTTTTCTGGTGGTTGAAGATGTTTAATGCTCGCCGTCTCAGTCTCGATGAAGTGACGAGGGTGGGAGTTTGGGGAAAAAACTTGTTCAATTAAGTGCATTCTTCCCAGGAACTCGTTGCTGCAGATTCTGTTTCACGCAGGAAAAAGCCTATAATTACACCAGTTTGGTTTTTGGGGTCGTGGGAGAGTAGAAGGGAAAGATCGTTTTGGGTTTTTTTTTATCATGAAAACTACGATTAAGGAACAAAATGCTAATTACTTAAAAGACCCGATACCCACAAACCTCTCCAAAAACCCCAAGTGGAAAAACCTTACTAAAACTTTTTTTAAAGGGCTCGCCGCATTTTGAGGGGCTCAGAACAAGGGGAAAAAACTTCTGACACCAAAGCCCACAACCCCCCGACCTCAGAATGTACGGCCTGCCAAAAAAAAACAAGCCTGGGATCCCACTGAGGCCCATATCCTCGGGGAAAAGGCGTGCTCCCCACCAGCTCTCAGGAATTCTCGCCAAACACCTCTCAAACTCTTGGGGCCCATCAGTCCAGACATCTCAAAACACTCAGGTGATCTTCTCAATCACATTCGCAACATCAACATCAGAACAAGAAACTTTCCAGCCTTGACGTGACTTCCCTATTCACTAAAGTACCTACTAAACAAGCCATCGATCTCTTTGCGCAGGAAAATTGACGATTCACTTGTTTCTTCCCATTCCAGCCAGCGATTTCATTGACCTTTTTTGAACTATGTGGTTGGCTTTACGTGTTTTCTTTCAAAAAATCACCTCTTTCAGCAGACTTTTGGATTTACCCAGGGGTTTCCCGCCACTCAGTGCAGTCCTGGCGAACCTATACATGGAACATCTGAAGCCGAACGTTTCTCCACCATTATTCCTTCGTCTGTCACCTGGCTCCGTTATGTTGACGACATTCTCCTCATAACTCCTAAACGCTTCAACGTTCAAGCTCTCCAAGACAAGCTCAACCAGGTCGAGCCTTCAATCCAGTTCACATTGAAGAAGAAGTCGACAACACTCTCCTTTCCTTGATGTTCTACTCTGCAAAGCTGACCACGAACTTCTTTTTTTAAAGTCTATCGAAAAACCCACCAACCAAAACGATCTTCTCCATTCTACTCTCACCACGACACCAAAACCAAACGTGGTGTAATTATAGGCTTCTTCCTGTGTGCACTCAGAATCTGCACCCAACGAGTTCCTTGAGGAAGAATGCACTATAATTGAACAAGTATTTTCCAAACTCCACTATCCCGTCACTTCATCAGAGACTGCAGACGGCGAGCATTAAACATCTTCAACACACCCAGAGAAGACACTCCCCGAGAAGAGATACATAGTCCTTCCCACCAACTCCATTGCCAAACATGTTTCCAACATCTTTGCCAAAAACATCATTCCAAGTATCTACCTCCACAACCACGACCTTTTCAAGGACATACCAGTAGTAGACAGGACAAGCCTCCATCCTCTGCAGGGGTATACATAATCCCTTGTAATGACTCCCAACCCAAATTATATGTGGGCGAAACATCAAGAGACCTCCAAACACGTATTTCAGAACACCAATATGCAAGCAGGACTGACGATACACGGAATGCCTGTGTACAACATCGCAATTCACACAACCATTTAATTAACTACAGAAAATCAAGACTTATAGCCACAGAAGACAATACTCAATACAGAAGAATCCTGGGAAACATCGTTTATCTCTATAACCAACAATTTTTAACCAGAAAAATGGCTTCTATAACATAGCTGAACCACTCGCCAAGAAACTTCTTCATCGCTATCCCACATAAGAACATAGAACACTGCAGAAGGTCTACTCACAAATTGTCCAATATCCCCGCCTAGTACCCCAAGACTCTATAACCCCACCCGGTAGATCATCAGATGCAACATTCTCCACCTGACCTCAACATTCTGAACTATAAATACTCCCGTACCTTCCAACCCCAGGTAGATCCGTGTGTGACTTGAAAAAGCCCACTGTGTGAGTGAAACGTTGTCGATAAAGGATCACATTATACTGCATTTGTGTTTATATTTCCATTGTGTCGGTATTTTATACCATTTATTTCCAAGACAGTGATGGTATGAATGATGAAAGTATTTCTCCTTTTTTGGGTCACCCTGCCTTGGCAGGAAATGGCCAATGTGTTAATAAAAAATATATATATATATATATATACATGGATAAGGACATTTAGGGTATACTACAAACAATAAATTTAAGCATAACAAAGAGAATAATCATGTTGAGTTGTTCAGCCAATATCACTCATTCATACCAATAGTTGACACAAGATTTAGAGATTTTGCCACTGAAGTGGCTAGTTTATTGTGCACCTCATATCCATCCTGTGGATGGTAGTGACTAGTTTATTGTGCACCTCATATCCATCCTGTGGATGGTAGTGGCTAGTTTATTGTGTACCTCATATCCATCCTGCAGATGGTAGTGACTAGTTTATTGTGCACCTCATATCCATCCTATGGATGGTAGTGGCTAGTTTATTGTGCACCTCATATCCATCCTAGGATGGTATTGCAAGAACATATGGATACACAAAAGGCCTAGGAACTAGGCCCCAAAAGGGTTAACAGGAGTACATATGAATTTATATCTACAGTTCACTTATCTGTTACCAGCAAATTTAGGAAATTTGCATAATATATCTGGTATCAACAAACCGAAGTATAAATGTGATACAAACAAAAGGCAGTACACAGGATTCAGTTTTGTTCTATACAATTACATTAACTGCTATCACTTCTCCACACCCAACACCCTAACTTTGGGATTAAAGTGTTTGTGACTGGCGTTGTACAGGCATATTAGGATAAGGAACACCATCAGTTTTGTGTTCTGTCATGTACAGGTTAGGTTAGGTAAGGTTTTTCAGGAAAGGGGACAAGCATTTCCTGACACAAGATTCTTACCACTTTAGATTTTATGAAGGGATTCAGGGAAACAGGTTAGCCAGACTTGAGTCCTGGAGGTGGGAAGTACAGTGCCTGCACTCCAAGGAGAGACTAGAGATATTTTCCAGCATTAGAGATTAAAGATGTATACCATTGTGAAAGTTTCCTTTTTGGGTCACCCTGTCTTGGTGGAAGATGGCCAGTGTGTTAATAATAATAATAGTACGTACTTTATTTCCCACATGATACAAAGTTTTTAGAAGCTTGCATGACGTATAATAGTACGCATGGAAAGCCTTTGATTATACAAACAAGCTGAAACTTAGTATGTATAGGACCAATAGAACTTATTAAACATTGCTCAAACTGTAAATATGATGGTATACAATTTTGACAAGTTGATAAGACATGTGCAACAGTTGGGTGTCTTTATTTCAAAATGTTTTGCCTACACATTAGGCTTTTTCAGTGGAATGAAGAGGGGGCAGCAAAAGCAGTAGAGATGTGAAGACAATGTAATCAGTCCATCACTCTCAAAGACGTAGTTTTAAGGTGGTCAGTCCCTTGGCCTGGAGAAGAGTACTGTTCCATACTGTGGAGAACTCTTTCCCAGACTAAGGGACTGACCACCTCAAAACCACATCTTCAAGGATGATGGACTGATTATATCATCTAAACATCTCTACTCCTGCTGCCTCCTCTGTATTCCACTGAAGTAGCCTACTGTGTAAGTGAAATGTTTCGGAATAAAGATACAGTGGAATCTCAAATATCGAACTTTCTTTGGTCCAGAAGGCTGTTCGAGTGCCTTTACCGAATGAATTTATTCCCATGAGGAATAATGTAAATTAGGTTAGTCCATTTCAGACCCTCAAAAATACACTTATAAAAGCACTTACAAAAATACACTTACATAATTGGTTGTGTTGGGAGCAGTTCTATTTTTGAAGTTCCACTGTACCTAAATGTTGAACATGTGTCTTACTTATTGTTCAAGCTCTTCATGTCTGAAGTGTGCCATGCTCTTTTGCCTGCACAGAAGCCCAGTCTCCAGTCCCTTGTAAGGAAAAAGATAAATCTCCGTGGAGAAAAAGCAATTTGAATGTCGCCAACTCCAGTGAAGCAACCCGGGAGGACACGCCGGCAGCCTCCTCCACCTCCACTATTTCTGCAGCCCCGTCCACATCCGCTCGAAGACTCCGCAGGTTGAGGTCCAGGTCAAACATAGAGCCCGGCCAGGTTGTCCAGGCGGTTCAGGTATGTCAACTCCAAGTAAGGTGCCCCAGTGTTGGTAAATGGCTTTTGATTCAAGGAATTGGAGTTACCCTCTTTCCCGTGGATGAAACGTGATTATTCACTGCCACTCCCATTTCCCGGGCACTGTGTGACCCTTATAGGTTTAGCACTTTAAAATAATAATAATAGTGATAAAATGTAATAATCATAAATTATAATAGTAATAATGATATATTACTACTTAATAATAATAATAATAATAATAATTTGTAATAATAATGATAAAATATAATAGTAATAATAATAATATTAAAATATAATAATAATAAATATAATAATGATGGTCAATTTTTTTTTTCTTTGGGTTATCCTGCCTTGCTAGGATATAAATGTTGCATTGAAAAAAAAAATCTTAAAAAGAATAACAATAAGATATATTTGAACTTACCAAAGCAAGAGAGATTTTTCCATGCTGCATTTGTGATGTATTTCGAATGATATTGAAGACGGCTGTAAAATTTACAACAGTTGTTGATGACGTTGCTGACTGCTCGTTGCACAGCAAGGAGGATGTGCCCAATTTTACACAAATATTTAGCTGCTACCATATTACTATTATAATTGTAGTTTTAATTGTGTAATTTATTACTGTCGTTAAAATTTCTAAGAATAGATTTTCAACTCTTACAGTTTCTTCATTATTTTTTATATCAAATGTAGTTCTTGACCGACCACAGTAAGTTCTCGCCTTACAAAACACATCGAGAATCTCCTGTATTGTGTATAATATCATTATTGTATACAATATTATTATTGTATCATTATAATACACAAAACAGAATGTCTCCAACACATTCTTAAGTTGAAGACTTCCTATATGTACTATAAATCTTTCATCTTTCAACACACCGGCCGTATCCCACCAAGGCAGGGTGGCCCAAAAAGAAAAACGAAAGTTTCTCTTTTAAATTTAGTAATTTATACAGGAGAAGGGGTTACTAGCCCCTTGCTCCCGGCGTTTTAGTCGCCTCTTACAACACGCATGGCTTACGGAGGAAGAATTCTGTTCCACTTCCCCATGGAGATGTACTATAAATATTGTACACAATTCAGGAGGTCCACAGTGTGCAAGTCAAGGGAGGACTTAGTGTATTACTTCTTCTATCAACACACTGGCAGTATCCCACCCAGGCAGTGTGACCCAAAAAAAAAAAATGGTTTCTCTTTATAAATTTAGTAATGCATACAGGAGAAGGGGTTACTAGCCTCTTGTTCCTTACTGTATTACTGTGGTTATTTTTTTGAAAACATTGCTAGCTAATTCTTCAAGATGTTATAACAAATACATTGGATCCCCGCTTTATGATCACCTCCCAATGCAACCAATTATGTAAGTGTTTTTATGTATGTGCGTTTGTACGTGTATGTTTGGGGGTCTGAAATGGACTAATCTAATTCACAATATTTCTTATGGGAACAAATTCGGTCAGTACTGACACCTGAACATACTTCTGGAATGAAATAATATCATAAACCGGGTCCACTGTACCGCAGTCAGTTCCTCAAAATACTCAGGCTTATTTTGCAATTGCTATTAAAAAAAATGCATCCAAAATTGAATAGCACTTTAAAAGGCTTTCATGTTATGTGGTAATTAATTTTTTGGTGGACTTTTGCAATTGCATTTGCAAAAATAAAAAAATTGCACTGTAAAGAATGACTTTATAAGAGAGGTCACTGTACAGTTTCCTTAATATTATTTCTTGCTGCCATCAGTATTAATAACCAGATTGTTACATAGATAGTGTAAAATAAAAGAATATAAAAATGGTAGAAATAATATAAAATAAAATGGGAAAAAAAGACATACACAGTTTTACTGAGGTGACATTTTAATATGAATAGCTTCTTAACCCTTTCACTGTTTCGGTCGTATATATACATTTTACGAGCCAATGTGTTTGACATATATAAACTTAAAAATTCTAGCGGCTTCAAATCGAGCAGGAGGAAGCTGGCAGGCCCACATGTGAGAGAATGGGTCTGTATGGTCAGCATGCACCACATAAACAAAATTCTGCAACACGCAGTGCATAATGAGAAAAAAAACTGTGTTTTTGGATTAAAACGCCGACTTTGAGGTGTATTTCCTTATAGTTTTTATGGTTATATTCTCGTTTTCGTAGTCACATTTGATAGAATGGAAAACATATTATAGAAATAGAGGTGATTTTGATTGGTTTTACTATGAAAAGGACCTTGAAATGGAGCTCAAAGTAAGGGAAATATTTGATTTTTGCCGATGTTCAAGAGCAAACAAATGATGTTATTGTCCAATAAATGTCCAACTAGCCATTCTAATATGCAGTCATGAATGGGTTGATATTATTTATACAATTATTACAATATTGCAGTAGTCTGCATAACAGTAAATCTTCTATTTCTTGTTAGAATAAAAATTCAAAATAGAAAGCAAGAGTAATATCAGAGGGGCCTGGAGATGTGACTGATGAACAAAGAAAATGTTATTTTAGAGCCAGGAATGTCTGCATTGTTCATTCTGGACCCTATTTTGAAATTGGCATATTTTTTTAATTTGTGTGAAATTGGCCAAATTGCCAATTTCTGACCACTTTATTGGGCAGTTAAAATCAGTAAATGGGCAGTTTCTTGTACTCAATCAATAGAACAAATAGAGTTCTAAATAAATAATTATGAGTTTGGTCGACTAGAACAATGGAACTAGCTGAAAATAGGGCTCAAAGTGGGCAAAATTGCTGATTCATAAATATTGCCAAGGTCGCTAACTTTGCAAGAGCGTAACTACATAAGTTTTCCATCAAATTTCGTACTTTTGGTGTCATTACCACCAGGAAAAGATTCGCTATCATTTTATAAGTTTTTTTTTTTTTTCAAATATTTTGCAACACCAGGAGACGCCTAAGGATTTGGGGTTGTGACATTCAAAGGGTTAAGTTGTTTGCTCAGTAAAACATGCCCAGTATTGGACATGTCTTATTTTGGAATATTGAGACTGCCATTGTGTTAAAAGAGCTGGTACAAACGAGATTCAGGGGAAATTGCATTAACGTAATTGCAAATGAATCCCCAACCGATCTGTGATTAGCACAAACAGTGCAGTTGAAGGTGCTGTCTTTGCAGGGCATGGAAGATGAGGTAGACAACGCCAGCAGACGCTCATCTCTCATTCAGACGCTGGGGCGCAACGACTCACAAGATACACTCAAGCTCTACATCCGTCGACCGTCTCACGACGAGCACAAAGGTTCACCCATAAACACTACTAGTTAGTGTCACTTTCAAGAAGCCAAAATCTTTTTTTTAAACTTTTACTGATCTTTTATTTATAATAGGAATTCTTTTGGCTTTTGACACATCAGTTATATTATTTTTATCTAGCTACCCCTGTTTTTTTGTATTAATCCATACTGAAAATTCTACTATTTTCATCTACTTCTCTTTTTTCACATTAATGCATATCAAAAATTGTACTACAGTAGGACCCCTGTATCCACAGGGGATGCATTCCCCTGCCGTGGATACCGAAACCATTGATAGTAACAAACCCCGTGTACAAGTCCTACACTTTTTAATTTTAGTAATGTATACAGAAGGTGTTACTAGCCCCTTGCTTCCTGCATTTTAGTTGCCTCTTACGACATGCATGACTTACGGAAGAAGAATTTTGTCCCACTTCCCCATGGAGAAGTCCTATACATACCTATTATAAAGTTTAATAGATAAATTATGCACAATAAGTGGAAAATTATTACTTTTTTACTGATGGGAAACACTTAATGGCATCTCTACTTTTGCACTTTGGGGCCATTATTATGCAAAAAAAAAAAAAAAAAAATTTGGTCCAATGTAAACCTTGGATAACTGAACCTGGATACCAAATCAGTGGATACAGGGGTCCTACTGTATTTTCATCTGACTATGTCTCTTTTTTTTGTATTAATGCATACTTAAAATTGTACCATTGTTCACTTAGCTGCCTCACTTTTAGTACGTTAAAAATAAATAAAATTATTACTCAGGTTACTGAGTCTGGTTTTAACCCTTATACTGTCCAAACGTAGATCTACGTTTGCACGCATAGTGCTCCGACCTTGATTCTCCCCATAAGAATGTAAAAAAAACTGTAGATTTACATTCGGAGCACTACGCGAGTGAACTTAGATCTACGTTTGGACAGTTTAAGGGTTACGTAGTGTGTCAACATTAGAATCAGTCTGCCTGAAATGCTCCATAAGCTAGTGGCTTTCTTTGTTTACATGTAAACTACATTTTGTATACTGTAGAAAGAAATAAAACGGTTTGTTTAGTAAAAAATACTGCAGCCAAAATTTCACTCTGGGGGAAAACTTAATCAAGAACTTCGAACTTTCAAGTTCAGATTCAAATTTTTTTTTTTTTTAACACACCAGCCGTTTCCCACTAAGGCAGGGAGGCCTGAAAAAGAAAAACCTTCATCATCATTCACTCCACCACTGTTTTATTCAATACAAAAATAATATAGTTTTCTTGTAATAAAACATTACTGGGCACAACAGAAAGCCACTAGTAAGCGATGCATTTTGGGCAAACTAATCTTGGGGGCTTAAGCCACAATTTCAGTATGGGGATTTTAAGCCAGGCTTTCATTCTGGGGTTTTTGGCTATTATTTATTGTGGGAGAGGCTTAATAATCACAAGATCTTGAGAAATACAATACGATTTTGAGTGTGACTGTGAAATTTCATAAACTTTCGTGGTAACTGGTAATGTAACAGTAAAAATTAACCATTAACTGAACAAAAAAAAAAACGCACCTTAATTTTTATTGTTTGAAATGTTTCACCTGCTTAGTAGGCTTCTTGAGTCAAATACCAAGGTAGTACTAAAGGTGTAATATTAACCCTTAAATGGTCCAAACGTATATATACGTTTTTTCAACATTTAAAAGTATGTAAAAAAATGCAGATCATCTTTTTTTTTTTCATTTGAAAATGTGTAAAAAAAAGTCTACGTTTGTTTTTTTGTTATGTTCGAAAATATGTAAAAAAAACGTAGATCTACCGATCTGTTTGGACCGTTTAAGGGTTAAAGGTGTAGTAAAGGTGAAGCTGGAGCCTTTTTCAGCCTTCAGCTTCATATCGTTATAGACTATAGAGTTGAACTCTTCTCCAGGCTGAGCGGCTGACCACCTCAAATAATATTTCTTCAAAGCTGATGGACTGATTCCATCATTTTTACTTTACTACTACACCTGCTGCCTCTGTATTTGTCCAAAAAAGCCTACAGTAAAGATACTCAACTTCTGTACATGTGTCTTACTCATTAACTTGTCAGTATTTTCTACCATTTTCAACACAAGTACATTGAGCTTTGTCTTGGTACAGAAAGTGGCAATAGCACGGATAAAGATGGCGACCTTCTCAAGGAGAACCCTCCTCGTCGTGGGTCGGCCCCCGCAGCCTCCCCGCGAGAGGACTCCTCCATCAGTAGGTCAGAGCAGCTCCTCCAGAAGTACCGACACTCGGTTGATGTTTCTGCTGACGTCCTTCGTTCTATAGAGCAGGTTAGGATTGGTCTGTTGTTAAGGATTTATTTATATATTTTGTATTAACGTTTTGTAACTAATTTGCCAAAAATCCACACATGGGAGACGAACCTTATGGTGACATTTTGGTCCATCCAGGACTATTGTCAAGTTTTCTAATATGAAAACTATTAATTAAAGATAATTTTATCAATTTTGTACATCCTTATAATATTATTAATATTGTACAATTCATACAGCACTGAGGTGGTTCAAGTTGTAAGGGTTGAATTGAGAGGTAGTGAAGGTGCAAGATTAACATCATAGTTGGTGCAGTAGGTTAGTTTTTATTAAAACAACCATGAGCAAAGTCTGTGTTAAAGATGGGACTCTTCGATAGGAGGGCAGATGCATTGTATCAGAGCATTTAAGGTGTGAAAAGTGAATTTTTTGTGATAGAATTGTTTACCAATGTATGGTATGCTGTTACTGCCTCCTGGGTGCTCTCACTGAGAGGTACTGGTTGTTACAGCCTCCTGGGTGCTCTCACTGAGAGGTACTGGTTGTTACAGCCTCCTGGGTGTTCTCACTGAGAGGTACTGGTTGTTACAGCCTCCTGGGTGCTCTCACTGAGAGGTACTGGTTGTTACAGCCTCCTGGGTGCTCTCACTGAGAGGTACTGGTTGTTACAGCCTCCTGGGTGCTCTCACTGAGAGGTACTGGTTGTTACAGCCTCCTGGGTGCTCTCACTGAGAGGTACTGGTTGTTACAGCCTCCTGGTGCTCTCACTGAGAGGTACTGGTTGTTACAGCCTCCTGGGTGCTCTCACTGAGAGGTACTGGTTGTTACACCCTCCTGGGTGCTCTCACTGAGAGGTACTGGTTGTTACAGCCTCCTGGGTGCTCTCACTGAGAGGTACTGGTTGTTACAGCCTCCTGGTGGCTCTCACTGAGAGGTACTGGTTGTTACAGCCTCCTGGGTGCTCTCACTGAGAGGTACTGGTTGTTACAGCCTCCTGGGTGCTCTCACTGAGAGGTACTGGTTGTTACACCCTCCTGGGTGCTCTCACTGAGAGGTACTGGTTGTTACACCCCTCCTGGGTGCTCTCACTGAGAGGTACTGGTTGTTACAGCCTCCTGGGTGCTCTCACTGAGAGGTACTGGTTGTTACAGCCTCCTGGGTGCTCTCACTGAGAGGTACTGGTTCTTACAGCCTCCTGGGTGCTCTCACTGAGAGGTACTGGTTGTTACACCCTCCTGGGTGCTCTCACTGAGAGGTACTGGTTGTTACAGCCTCCTGGGTGCTCTCACTGAGAGGTACTGGTTGTTACAGCCTCCAGGGTGCTCTCACTGAGAGGTACTGGTTGTTACACCCTCCTGGGTGCTCTCACTGAGAGGTACTGGTTGTTACAGCCTCCTGGGTGCTCTCACTGAGAGGTACTGGTTGTTACAGCCTCCTCGGTGCTCTCACTGAGAGGTACTGGTTGTTACAGCCTCCTCGGTGCTCTCACTGAGAGGTACTGGTTGTTACAGCCTCCTGGGTGCTCTCACTGAGAGGTTCTGGTTGTTACAGCCTCCTGGGTGCTCTCACTGAGAGGTACTGGTTGTTACAGCCTCCAGGGTGCTCTCACTGAGAGGTACTGGTTGTTATACCCTCCTGGGTGCTCTCACTGAGAGGTACTGGTTGTTACAGCCTCCTTGGTGCTCTCACTGAGAGGTACTGGTTGTTACAGCCTCCTGGGTGCTCTCACTGAGAGGTACTGGTTGTTACAGCCTCCTGGGTGCTCTCACTGAGAGGTACTGGTTGTTACAGCCTCCTGGGTGCTCTCACTGAGAGGTACTGGTTGTTACAGCCTCCTGGGTGTCTCACTGAGAGGTACTGGTTGTTACAGCCTCCTGGGTGTCTCACTGAGAGGTACTGGTTGTTACAGCCTCCTGGGTGCTCTCACTGAGAGGTACTGGTTGTTACAGCCTCCTGGGTGCTCTCACTGAGAGGTACTGGTTGTTACAGCCTCCTGGGTGCTCTCACTGAGAGGTACTGGTTGTTACAGCCTCCTGGGTGCTCTCACTGAGAGGTACTGGTTGTTACAGCCTCCTGGGTGCTCTCACTGAGAGGTACTGGTTGTTACAGCCTCCTGGGTGCTCTCACTGAGAGGTACTGGTTGTTACAGCCTTCTCGGTGCTCTCACTGAGAGGTACTGGTTGTTACAGCCTCCTGGGTGCTCTCACTGAGAGGTACTGGTTATTACAGCCTCCTGGGTGCTCTCACTGAGAGGTACTGGTTGTTACAGCCTTCTCGGTGCTCTCACTGAGAGGTACTGGTTGTTACAGCCTCTCTGGTGCTCTCACTGAGAGGTACTGGTTGTTACAACCCTCCTGGGTGCTCTCACTGAGAGGTACTGGTTGTTACAGCCTCCTGGGTGCTCTCACTGAGAGGTACTGGTTGTTACAGCCTCCTGGGTGCTCGCACTGAGAGGTACTGGTTGTTACAGCCTCCTGGGTGCTCTCACTGAGAGGTACTGGTTGTTACAGCCTCCTGGGTGCTCTCACTGAGAGGTACTGGTTGTTACAGCCTCCTGGGTGCTCTCACTGAGAGGTACTGGTTGTTACAGCCTCCTGGGTGCTCTCACTGAGAGGTACTGGTTGTTACAGCCTCCTGGGTGCTCTCACTGAGAGGTACTGGTTGTTACAGCCTCCTGGGTGCTCTCACTGAGAGGTACTGGTTGTTACAGCCTCCTGGGTGCTCTCACTGAGAGGTACTGGTTGTTACAGCCTTCTCGGTGCTCTCACTGAGAGGTACTGGTTGTTACAGCCTTCTCGGTGCTCTCACTGAGAGGTACTGGTTGTATTTCCATATGGATTACATTTTTGGCCAATTAGTAAATATGTAATTACAGTTTCCCCACTTGATAGCAATGAGAAGGTGGTCTGGAACCCAATTGCAGTTTGACAGAACACAATTTATTGCCCTTTAACTGAGATCACTGCTGTTGCCAGTGGTTTTGAAGTCTCTGGAACAGTACTGGACAATAGTTGAAACTTTCTTGTGGAAGATTGGGAAATTGTGAATAACAGAGAGCGTAGCTGCATCTACATGTTCGGTACCCTGACAGAGCATTAGTGTGCCCAGGGACCCAATAAAAAATGATTTCTTTGTATTTGTTAACAAATTTGACATGACCATTGTCGTATATAAGAAGCACAATGAGATGTGGGGGAGTCGTGGTTCTGGATAGAATATAATTCACTGTGAGAGTCAAAGAGCAATGAATGAGTATGTTGACAAGGGTGTAAAAAAAATGTTGGCTGGTGCTTATAAATGTCATTGAATTGTCAGTAGCATATAGCCATTAATGTATAGCCACTAGTGTCACTGCTCAGGAATGTCAGGGTCACTGATGTTGACCTCCAGTTCAAGAGCTCCTTGCTTGCCCATGGTGTATAGCCATCAGTTACCCTGTAGGCATCTGGCTGAGAGGATACACACAGGATATGGTGGCAGAAGGCAAGACTTTCTCATCAATAAATCCAGTGCAGAGTAGTTGTGTATCACTCCACCACACCACTTGTTCAAACCCTAAACCTCACAATAGATAGTGGCATGTGAACTACTCCATTTACATTCACAGCCACATACTCTATTCCATCCGAGGAATTGGGACAATCATCGTACACTGTCAAAGCCTGAGAATGTGACTGAATGACTACATTTTGGTCCATCCTAAACAGTGTTCCATGATGGACTGAAATACAGTGGACCCCCGGTTTACGATCAGCTCCCAATGCGGCCCATTATGTAAGTGCGTTTGCATTTGTATGTTTGGGGGTCTGAAATGGACTAATCTAATTCACAATATTCCTTATGGGAACAAATTCAGTTAGTACTGGCACCTGAACATACTTCTGGAATGAAATAATATCGTAAACCGGGGGTCCACTGTATCATAAGGTTCCTCTTCTGAATGGGTCTTTTTGTGAGGTCTTCCAGTTATGGTATGATTTTTTTTATTCTTTATTGAAAGTGTTCAAGGAAGAGTGAGTGCAAGTTTGTAACAGGCAAAATTCTCTGAATAAATTTTACTTCTAAGTTTTTTTATTTTCAGTATTTATTGCTCAAACTTTTAGAAAGTGTGTGTGAGTGTGTTAGATAGGAGTGAATGGAGACGAATGGTTTTTGGGACCTGACGAGCTGTTGGAGTGTGAACAGGATAATATTTAGTGAAGGAATTTAGGAAAACTGGTTAACTGGACTTGAGTCCTGGAGGTGAGAAGTACAGTGTCTGCACTTTAAAGGAGTGGTTTAAGATATTGGCAGTTGGGAGGAACATCTAAACTGTTGTATCTGAGCGCCTCTGCAAAGACAGTGATTACGTATGAGTGATGGTGAAAGTGTTGAATGATGATGAAAGATTTTTCTTTCTTTCTGGGTTTTTCTTTTGTTTTGGGTCACCCTGCCTTGGTGGGAAATGTTAAAAAAAAATATGTAAATTGTGTGTACAGTACTATAGTACACCTACCATCCGACTTACGACCTGCTCGACTTACGACCACTCGACTTAGGACCGTGTTTTTTATGCCAAATTTCTGGGAAATAAACAAGTATTTGTGTTGTACACAGTGTTTATCCTAATCCTTACAGTATAAAATACAGTACTAACAACATAAAAAGTAAAGTAAAACATGAAATACCAAAATAAAACAATAAAATAAAGTAATTACAAAAATGTTTTGTTGATATTCAGTAGTAAAGTTCGACTTACGACCATTTCGACTTACGACCGGTTTCTCGGAACCGAACTCGGTCGTAAGTCGGATGGTAGGTGTATTAGATAGTAGAGTATTTTAGTGCAAAGGACATATATGCAGCTTTTTTATTGTGGCAGCATTTTGCTCTCCAAAAGCTTTGTTAAACTGTAATTTGACAAAGCTCCTGGAGAGCGAAATGTTGCCACAATAAAATATCACATTAGTTGCATTTGTGTCCTTTTATGTGACATTGTTGGTAATTCTATACTAATAATAATAATAATAATAATATATTTTGACATAATACATATACATGTATGTACAAAGTAGTATAATAGTTGGGTGTACAAGCCAAAATCCCCTTTATATGCAGAGCATTTTGGGCAAACTTAAAATTAACTTAAGATTAATAAGGCAATAACAACATATACGGTCAGTAGATGAGTTACAATGAATACAAGAGACTTAAGTATTGTATTAAATCATGCTCTATGGCTTTAATAAGTCTTGTAGAGAAACGTACATTTTTGATAGCTAATCTTAGGTGGATACAATGGAGTGATTAACATTTGAGATGAATACAGATATTGAGAGCAAGTATACAGTGGACCCTCAACCAACGATGGCACCGTCTAACGTTAAATCCGACTAACGATACATGTTAACGTTAACATGTTGCCTCGACTAACGCTAAAAAAACTCGACTAACGATATTCGTACTCGGGGTACCAATTAATATCGTTAGTTGAGGGTCCACTGTATATTGATTATATTGTTGAAAAAGTTTGATCTGTGTTTGTGATATTGAGCAAATGCATGTATAATTTTTACATATGTATTTATGATGCTACTTTCATGCATTTTGTTGCTATTTTTTAACCGTGTTCTGATTTAACACTTGGACAATCCCTCAGTTAATCCATTAAATCGAGAGTTTACTGTATCTCTTTAAATATTACTCTGAGCTAGTTTATGCTGACATTACAAACTGAAGGAAAAATTAGATGTGGATGTGGAAAATTCATGGAACACATTTGATGAAAATCCTATGGATGGGTTGTCCATCTAAGTGTCATATGCCAAATCAAAAGAAAGTGTGGCACTTGGCCAGAGAAATATAATATAATTTTGCATTATAATTTTTTCTCAGATTTATAGAATAGTTTTTTTTTTCATGCAATCATGTGGTACTTGTTTGGTAAGCTTATATTTTTTAGGCAAATGTCCATCAAAATTTTGTGTATACGAAGTTTCAAAATATATCTGTTTATTTTACATGTTGTGTTGGGTTTGCTTTATGCAATTTTTGCTTTATGCAATTAACAATAATGCAATTGTTATTGTCAGGCTGAGTCATCACCTGGCCGTGGTAGCGAGGAAAGCCGTCGAGAGAAACGAGCTTACCAACGTACCATGACACCTTCCAGCCTGCGTTCAGCTCTTCAACAGCGCCTCAAGGACAACCTTCAAGCGGTACACTTGGCTGGAACCATCCGTTCATTAGGGGACGAAGCTACCGATCAACTGGATGAGGAGGATGAAGATGAGGAGACAGGATCAAAAGGAGAAAACAAAGAACAAAAATTACTGCCACCTTCGATACCTCGCCATCTCCGTAGACCTTCCCGTGAAGAAGGCAAGTTGGATAAGATAGAAATTGATGCCGAAAACATTGAAACACCACCAGTAACCCGAAGAGCATTCGGGATGAGAAGTTTCCGTTCACCTTCTGACTCTCGGTGGATTAATTCTGGCCAGGAGGAAAGTGAGGATCTTGATGAGCGACGAGTAGGTCGCCGGTTTCGTAACCTAACAAGCGAGGACCATCGTGTTCCCATTAAAGAGAAAAATTTGCCAGATGGAGAAGGCATCAGGCAGCGTCTCCACTCAGGAATAGATAGCTCGGAAAATGAGGGAGCCGGTAGTGAAGTTGAGGAACGGGGAACAGCACGGCGATCTCAGCGTTTCAAGCGTTTGGCTGATCTTGCAAAGGATGGTGATAGTGAGACAGAACAGATGCTTGCTAAGCAGAAAGATCGTCCACCATCTATAGCCGATGATGATGGCCTCGGGGATGGCAATTTTGAACGCTTTTCATCAATTCGTAAAACACTGAGACATAAAAAGTTGCAAGATAAACCCGAGTTGAAACCAAGTGAAGTTCATACAGAAACAGATACCCGGAACGGAAGCCTCAGTGTTCCCCAGGAAAACCCAACCTCTCCAGAGAGTTCTGTAAAAAGTGTTAGAGCATCTCAAGAGCACTGTACTCCTTGTGAAGAGTCCACTGTAGATAAGGTTCATACTAATATTCAGCAGGCAGAGACGAGTGATATAATGCAGGAAAGCTTTGAGGATAAAGATACTCGGCTGAAACGATGGCAGCGTATCAAAGAGACAAAAACAGACAATGAAGATCACGGAGGTAAGTCTCGAGAGGCAGATTCGTGGAAGGATCGTCTTACTCGGCGTTTCCGCTCCAGTGTAGATAAATATGATGTTCACCGGGCCATGGATGACCGCAGTAGCAAGAGTGCGAAGGATGAACTTAAGCCTCCATCGTCAGAAAGACTGTATCGTAAAAATAAGGATAGTGTCGCTCGAGGACTAGAGACTAGAGGCTCTTTTAGAGTCACAAGTGGAACTAGCGATGCAAGAAAAGACCGCAGAGAACGTACACGCAGTGCTATTGATCCTTCTCAAGTCCGCCAAGCTTTGGACAAGGATAAAGAAAAGGATAAGAAGCGATCAGTGTTTGGTGACCCATCTCGGGGAGTCGGGAAGTTATTCTCCAAGCTGGAAAGTAAAGAACCTTCAGGTCTGCGTCGTGGTGAAGCACGGACAAGGTCTCTCTTAGATACACGAACAAGGAATCGCATTCGAGGTACCTCCACAACTAAGGATGTTGATGAAGGATTTGAGGACACTGGTAGCATCAAGTCAGAGACAACGAGCCAGGGAGCATCTTCTACTGGTGATGTACCAGATGCCACATTGGAGAAAACACAAGGGACCTCATCAGTATGTACAAATATTCATAATGATATGAAAATTGAAAGCCAAATTGGAAGTTTTAGGCATCGGCCAGAAGAGCGCAATAGTTTAAGCGCCTCGAAAAGAAATGAGAAGTCAGGTTCCCGCTCCAGTCTTCGATCTTCTCGCTCTTCTTTGACCTCTGCAGCTTCAGTGAATACTGTGCGACCTGCAAAGCCTCCTTCAAAGTCACCCAGTACTGCCAGTGTGATAAGTAATAAATCTGACTCCAGTAGCCGGGCTCGTGGTAAAATTAATGACTACACGTCTGCTCTCAAAAGTTTGACCTTCAAAAGTTTACGAATGAACTGTGGTAATGAGGAGGGTTTCAGGACCACTCAAAGCTCTCCCTGCAGCCCTAAGGGTGAAGAGGGCCAACCTTCATTCCCAGATGACCGCACAAGATCATCAGGTTCTCTTCACAGTTCTGGAGGAGTTACTCCAACTCGCCCACTTTCTCGGGCTGATTCTACACGGTCTACTGGTTCCCTCAGTAAACAATCAAGTGAAGGTTCTCTGATGCGTGGCACCACACAAAATACTAAGTCATCTGCACGCATTATCACTAATAACAACAATCGAACCAAACGTGTCCTTGCTCCTGCTCAGGTTCGCACTCTTACTACAGCTGACAATCGTAATCGAAGTATAAGTGGCTCAAGTGGGTCTCTGCGTAAGTCACCGGGATCCACACCCAATTCTTCAGTTAAAGTAAAACGTGGAGATTCTGGAAGTTCAAAGGAGAATCTATCCCGCTCCAATTCTGGCAACAGTCGGGCTGGCGGCACCTCCCGCTCTACTCCTCGCTCCACCACATCACCATCAAAACCTCTTGCTGAGCGTTCATCCAGTTTCCGTGCTTCACCGCCCAAACCAGAACTAGGATCAAGAAGATCTACCAGCAGTACCTCAAACAAGAGCATCTCTCCAAGGAAAGGAGGAAATCTCCCAGCATTCATGCGTCCTACCACATCATCATCTTCGAAGGTCAGCGCCTCTGATGCACCACCGTCAACAACCCCAATTAAAAAAGTGAAGGTCGTGTCACGTAACATAACACTTGCTACACCTCGTCCGATGGTTAAATAAACACCCTATAGTCTTTAAGTACTATAAGTTCTCTGTGGACAGAGAATATTTTCCCAAACTACAGTGGACCCCCGGTTAACGAACTTTTTTCATTCCAGTAGTATGTTCAGGTGCCAGTACTGACCGAATTTTTTCCCATAAGGAATATTGTGAAGTAGATTAGTCCATTTCAGACCCCCAAACATACACGTACAAACACACTTACATAAATACACTTACATAATTGGTCGCATTCGGAGGTAATCGTTATGCGGGGGTCCACTGTATATCCTGTTAACTGGAATATTTCAGAAATAGACATATGGAACAGTCCTTCATGTGTAAAGTGCTTGCCCATGTGGAAATATTATAAATTTATTATAAATATGAGGCAGGTATTGGAACTGCTGCTCCTCAATACAGGAAGGCCCCTCATATACAGCACCTTCTTTTAGTGTTCCACATTTTTATTGGCTTCAAATTGAGCCATTGTTCATTATGATCCATTCGTTGGTGATTGTCACCAGTGGGTGGAAAAATTGCTCAGTTGAAAGCCAGTGACAACACGGAACACCAAAAATGCCATATTTTATGGAGAACAAGATGCTCCAGTGTCGAGAATGCCTTCCTCAATTCGCTGGATAAATTTACAAGACTTGTTTATGAAAAAATAGTGTCTTTGATGCCATAAAATACAGTAGGTGCATTGTATACAGGGGGCCATCCTGTATAGAGTTGCCTGGACCTGTGAACCTGTGTGCCATGATTGTCTTAGTGTGTGCTTCCCAACACTCCCTCAAGGCTCACTCACCCTCGCTCGCACAGAAAACGTGAAGTGGACCCTATGTTGTACACAAAGCTTTGTATATAGTCAAGCCACGGAACGGGTGAGGTTTGAACCCTGGGCCAGTGAGTCATACAGCTCCAGGCCTTTAGTTGTATGACTCACCTATTCCATTGCTTGTTTGCAGTTGTGTCATTACGATTTCAAGATTCGTTTCATATAGTGTTTTTTTTATGTAAATGCAATCGAAAAACTACATTCAAAATTGAATAGCACATGGAAAGACCTTCATATTGCATGCTATTCAATTTTTTATTTGCTTTTTTGACCACATTTACAAAAATCACAGCCCTTGTGGCTTAGCGCTTCTTTTTGATTATAATAATAATAATAATAATACAAAAATCACACCATATAAAGTTCTATTAAATAGCCTATTGTATTAATTTGTATACAATACTGTATTGCTATTGTGTATGAGATTATTTTTATTATTATTATATTAGGCAAAAGCAGTAAGTTTATTAGGGTCAAAAAACACCTTGGGTATGGGAGGTAATCAGGGTTGATCTGAGAAAGGGTAGAGTAGGTCTGATTCCTTGGATGAAGAGCCCTTTAGCATCAGAGGATCCCCCCTGAAGGGAGCTGTATGTGGGAGATTAACCCGTAAACGGTCCAAACGTATACAGTGGACCCCCGCATAACGATGGCATCACATAGCGATTATTTCGCATACCGCTTACTTTAATCGCAAAAATTTTGCCTCACATACCGCTTAAAAACCCGCTTACCGATTTTCGTCCGAGAAGCGGCCTGAGCCACGCTCACATGTTCCGCCGGTGGCATTGTTTACCAGCCAGCCTCCGCGGTAACATCCAAGCATACAATCGGAATATTTCGTATTATTACAGTGTTTTCGGTGCTTTTTCTGGAAAATAAGTGACCATGGGCCCCAAGAAAGCTTCTAGTGCCAACCCTACAGCAATAAGGGTGAGAATTACAATAGAGATGAAGAAAAAGATCATTGATAAGTATGAAAGTGGAGTGCATGTCTCCGAGCTGGCCAGGTTGTATAATAAACCCCAATCAACCATCGCTACTATTGGTGGTACAGCTGCTGCTGCTGCTGCACTGTCAGCTGCTGCTGCTGCTGTAGCACCGTTGTTGGTGTGGCTTATTGAGAATACCAAGAAACAATTAACCCCAGAGGATTTGCCACCCAGGATAACCCAAAAAAGTCAGTGTCATCGAAGACTGTCTAACTTATTTCCATTGGGTCCTTAATCTTGTCTCCCAGGATGCAACCCACACAAGTCGACTAACACCCAGGTGAACAGGGAAAAATGCCTGGAACTAGTGCTCATATTGGTGAATTTAAAGCCAGCAAAGGTTGGTTTGAGAGATTTAAGAATCGTAGTGGCATACACAGTGTGATAAGGCCTGTTCTGGAAGAAAATGCCAAACAGGACCTACAGTACTCAGGAGGAAAAGGCACTCCCAGGACACAGTGTCTCATCAGTCATTGCTGCATCTTCAATAAAGGTAAGTGTCATTTATTCTTCATTTAGTAGACTAGTACATGCACAATATATACTGTGCATGTACTACTCTACTATTGTGCATGTATCCTTCTCTTTGTGTGTGGGAAAATGTATATTTCATGTGGTAAAATTTTTTTTTTTCATACTTTTGGGTGTCTTGCACGAATTAATTTTATTTCCATTATTTCTTATGGGGAAAATTCATTCACATAACGATTATTTCGCATAACAATTACCCCTCTTGCACGGATTAAAATCGTTAACCGGGGGTCCACTGTATATACGTTTTTTTCAACATTTCAAAGTATGTAAAAAAAGTAGATTTTTTTTTGTTTTTTTTTTTACATTTGAAAATGTGTAAAAAACTTCGATCTACTTTTTTTTTTGTTATAATTGAAAATATGTAAACAAACGTAGATCTACTTTTGTAGCACAACACATGTGAACGTAGATCTGCTTGGACCGTTTACGGGTTAATAGAAGTGCCAACTTAGACCTCATTTTTTTTCCTTTTTGGAAAATATACAAGGAACCAAATACGAACATGCTAACAAACCGTTTTATAAAAGTCCTCTATATAGTGAATTTTTTGCAGATGCAACTGAAAAAGCATATCCTAAATTTACTAGCATATGGAAAGGCCTACATAGTAAATATTTACTATTCATTATACAATACACTTTTTTAATCACATATGCAAAAAATTACACTATACATGTATACAAGAGTTGCATTCCAGTATACCATTTCAAGATATAATTGCCTGTTGAAAGATCAAATAGGTACAGTGGACCCCCACATAATGATATTATTTCAGTCCAGAAGTCTGTTTGGGTGCCTTTATAGACCGAATTTGTTCCCATAAGAGATATTGTGAATTAGATTACTCCGTTTCAGACCCCCAAAAATACACCTACAAAAGCACTTACAAAAATACACTTACATAATTGGTCGAGTTGGGAGCTGAGCATTATGCGGGGGTCCACTGTATTTGTATTTTTCGTAAATCTAAAGCGGGTGATAATTAGGCCATTTTGCTGTAATTACTATTGTAACTGTCAATAAGTGATTCATTTGTGTAATTATATACGTATTAGCTTAATTTAGAAAGAAGTGTACGAAAATCTGTTCGTGCATTCTGTATTTTTTATAAATTTATAATCATGATATCTCTTGCCAGCAGTGACGTTGTGTTTTTCATAATGAAAAATTGGTTTTGTGTTCAGATTCCACACAACTTATTTTAAAGAATTTTAGCCGTAGAATATGTCAACACTGCACAGTGTGAGCATTGTACTCTCACACGTCCCAGTCTGTGATGCCCTACTGTGAATTAAGTCAATACTAGCTCATTATACAATGATGCTGAGTCTGGGAATGACAGGAGGGCCCTGTTTGTACAGCTCTTAGGTTCCCGACCCCACGTGATATGCGAAAATTGCTGGTAGATGAAAAAGTGTGTGTTTTTCAATATTGAATGCATCTAAAATGCCTGATAATGTGTTAACACTCTCATATATTAAGTGCTCAGTACAGCTAGGCATAAAAAAACAAGATAAAAGTAAAATCGATACACATACAATACCTACTTAACCCATAAATGGTCCAAACGTATATATACGTTTTTTCAACATTTGACAGTATGTAAAAAAAGTAGATCTTCTTTTTGTTTTTTTACATTTGAAAATGTGTAAAAAAAACTTTGATCTACTTCTGTAGCACTACACATGTGAACGTAGATCTGCTTGGACTGTTTACGGGTTAAAATATGGCGCCGGTCGCCCTTCACTCATGCAGCTGTTGTGCAAAAATGGCAGAAAAGGGGTAAAAGCGCCAAACATAATGAATGTGGCTGAATTGAAAACCAATGACAACAGGAACATCGAAAAAAGAGAGCTGGGTATGTGGGACCCTCCTGTACTATCATTAACAGAAGAAGCAACCTTAGCATCATTAACCTGTCTCAATTTGGACTTCATTTATTACCATAATTAGTATCCTAAGGTTTTACTCAGTTTATATTGGCTGTCTGCGCCTGGCCATTTAGGCGATTGTACGAACTGTGTTATTTAAATGAGTTACTGTGCCTTGTCCAAGTTAATGTACAGTTATAATGTTAATTTATCGGACTAATGGCTTGCTTTATAGTGTTTGTCGCTGCTGCTGCTGCTGTTCAGTGCCACAATGTCTCTGTTTGCTCTAACATTGTTGTGTATAGGATTCAGCTTTAAAATGAATCGTAGTTTTATACAGTCAGCGCTCTTGTAAAGCTCTTCCACGTGGTGCCGTTATCTGTAAAAGCGATTTAAAAAACAAATACAAAATTGAATAGTGCCTGGAAAAGGCTTTGTAGTACACACACATTCCAATTTTGGATTCACATGTATAGCCGCATTTACACACCAAAAAATAACAGAGCTTTATACAAGATCTTACTGCTTTATAATTTAAGCTACGTAATATTTGTGCTTGCAGTGTCTTCTTGTGTTTAATCTCCACTTAGTGTATAAAATATTCTGTACATAGACCTAATGCATCAGATATACCATGAACACATTCACTGTCATGGATGTTTCTCTCCAAATATATTTAAAAAAAATATCTTAAAATCAGAACACCTACCGAGCCAAGTAGGTTACCAAATGTAGTTTTATCCAATCTGTTTATCATAAGTGCAACTAATGTGACATTTTCTTATGGCAACGTTTCACTCTCCAGGAGCTTTATCAAGCTCCTGGAGAGCGAAACGTTGCCATAAGAAAATGTCACATTAGTTGCACTTGTGTCCTTTTACTTTACATATTGTCGGTAATTCTACCAACTTTATTACAATCTGTTTATCACTACTGGAATTGAGTATTACAATAACACCCATATAAGGCTCTTCAAAAATGCGATTTCTTGTAAATTTGATTGAAGAAATTGCATTGGAAGTTGAATAACTCATACTGTGAAGGCCTTTCCACACGATATTCAATTTTGGACACCATGAACATTCTTTATAAGAGAGCCTATTACATGTACAGCATATATAATTTACTATAGCTTTCACATGTATTTTCAGAATAATCTGTAGGTAAGTTATGATTTCATGAAGGTGCTCGTATCCTGCATGAAGAGTCAGGCATAAATGTTAAACTATTAAGAATGCAGTGTGGCATACCCAGACCTCAGTCATATGTCCTGACTGAAAGGGTTGTACTTAGATGTTTGTCTTTGTAAGTATTCTGTCCATATGTACCATGTTATATATACATATGTACCATGTTATATACATATACATGTATACACTTTTTTGAGACAATTTCCAGTCTTAAAATGCATATATTACCACTTACAAAAAGCAGCAGCTGACCTTACTTGTAAAATATTGACTACTACAGGCCACACATAGATAATTCCATTTTAATCCTACTGAGAAGTTTACTCTTTCATATAACAGATTTGCAATGTGTACAAATCGGAACGGGTGAGGTTTGAATCCATGAGTTCTGAAACTCCAGGCCAGTGCGTTAACCACTGGCCAGCTGGTTCTAATAAGATTTGTCCAGCTAGGTATATTTCTGTACACCATACGGAGGTTAGCATGGGCCACCACTGTGACCACAAATGCACCCGCTCTGTGATTTATTTGCAGTCGTGTTAGTACAATTTCGTGAGCCCAGCTTGTTCAGTAAATTCTTCTATGAAGCTCCTCCATGTGGCGTGATTTTTGGTGAATCCGATTGACAAGTGCATCCAAGATTAAATATTCCTTATTATGAAGGTCTTTCCACATGCTATTCAATTTTTAATGTACTACTTCAATCTCATTTACCCAAAAAAATGATACTATGTAGAGGAGCTTTTGAAGATAGTTGATTAAAATTAATGTCAGTGAAGGATAGCCAGTGTTGGGATGATAAGATAAAATCTGTCTTATCAGACACAAAGACTGGTTAACGATCTTTATTATTAGCCTTTCCTGATCATCTTCAACGTAAGATTTGTAGGATCTTGCATTGCTGATGATCATGGAGGGCAGTGACATCTCATGAGAGAGAGAGTCAGAGGTCGTGGATATGGCAGATTCCTGAGGTCGTGGATATGGCAGATTCCTGAGGTCGTGGATATGGCAGATTCCTGAGGTCGTGGATATGGCAGATTCCTGATCATTTTCAACATAAGAGTTTCAGTCTTACATTGCTGTGAAGGAGTCAGAGGTCCTGGATATGACAGAGTCTAAATCAAATTCCTGTGCTGCAGCTGAAAAGTTTTTTGGTATTTTCCTCTTTACTGACAGATTAAGAATCGATTAGTGCAGCGTGTCACTAATCTATAAAAAATTTGTTGCAGATGTACAGCAGTCATCAGCATTTCCTCAAAAAACTTTGCATCAGTTTTATTGAATAAATATTTATTAACAGTAGGGGCTGCGGGGTTTTCCCTCTGCTCTGTCTCATAATTCTCATATATACACTATGAATATACTTTGTAAAAATATATTCGCTACTGGATATATTTGATGCTTTGTTTTTAATCTGCAAAGTTATATAGTCAGGTTATAATACTTTTGTATTTATTTTGCTAAATACTAATGTTATTTAACTTTAGTGATTAAGCTGAATAATCTTTTTTATTATATACAGCGTCAAAGATAATGTAACTATATAAATTTTTAGAATACAATAAACTATCATTATGACAATGTATAATTTTATTTTTTAAACATTAAATGTTTACTTTCAGCCTTCTTTATTTATACACCAGCGCTCTCTCAATGAGCATTCGTTGTGGGGATTTTTTAATCCCTATACAGTGGTACCTCGGGATACGAACTTAATTTGTTTCAGAAGGCTGTTCGAGTGCCAATACCGAACGAATTTGTTCCCATAAGGAATAATGTAAATTAGATTAATTCATTTCAGACCCCCAAAAATACTTACAAAAAGCCATTACATAAATACAATTACATAATTGTTTGCGTTTTGAGCTGTTCGTATCCCGAAGTACCACTGTATATAAGAATATTCTTGAGATAGTGTAGTAACCCTCAACTCTTGTCTAATGAATCTGTTTGTTATTCCTCTCGTTGCCAGGTTGGGGAGAAGGAGAGTCAGTGACTTTCCCCACTGCCTTGAGAGGTGAGATTTGTGCCAGCAGTGTGCAATGCACCATATCCACTATGCCTGCTTCAGTGACACTGGTATTAGAAAATGAGGCATATTTGTCATTGAATCTTATAACTTTGATGAGTTTTATGAATGTGATGGTAAATGGCGTTCTGATGTATCTCGACTCAACTCGAATATGACCAGAGCTGCAGTAAGATGAGGAGGTAGAAGGATGGAAATACATGTACTGAAAAAGGATGGGAGGATGGAGGAGGGGAGGGTAAGAAAGGTAAGTGGCTCAACCACTTTGGCACAAGTGGTACTGAAGTACCACAGGCGTCAATGGTGATGTGAGAGGGTGGCCAAAATCAGCAGTGAGCATCTGACGAGGCGAGTGAGGTCATATAACAGGAGGCAGGCTGGAGACGGCAGGAAGAGCAGGGAAGGCAGCTGTAGTAGGGCCGACTGGATCTTCTGCTAGGCAGTGAATAGTCGTAAGCTAGTTATGCAACTGAGCCATTGGAGAGATTGTTGAACTTCATTCTTGTGAGATGGCACACTCTGAATGGGATTGTTGGATTCGGTCCTGGATTGTGGAGGTTGTAGAGTATTTCGTCTAGCTCAATGGGTGGTTCTTCGTCCCAGGTGAACTTGACAGTCCCCTCCTGGAGCCTTTGGCTGAGTTCCTGGAGAAACATTGCATTATTGTGTGCTTTTGTAGTGTAGAACTAGACACCTGGCATGTTGAGGAAGGCTGGCTTGGTCATAGAGGTGGGTGAGGTTGGTGATTGGTTGGTGGTGGAAGGTGGAGGTGGTCTCTCATTGGTGGGAGTTGGTGGAGACTCAACATGCAGCGAGGCCTCTGATTGGTGTGTGACAGTGGTGGTGGCTTGAGGCAGAGGTGGTCTCTCATTGGTGGATTCCGAAGTAGAGCAGGTGGCATCTGCAGATAACATATCTTGCAAGTCATCTGGTGCCTCGAAGCTGACGATTTTCAGAATTACTTTCAAAATATCAGCTTAAGGAGCACTAGCTGAAGGCAAGAATTTCATTCATAGATGTGTTGAAAGAACCCGGGTGTTCTGTATTTTGCATGTGTGCATACATCATGCATTAATAAAATTTTGTCGAGATATCGTTTGGTAGAGGAGAGGCGGTGGGTGGTGGAGGCTGCTGAGTGGTTTGTAGAATCTTGCTGGTTGTACACTGAAGCTTGGCTATTGCAGCATAAGTAGGAGAGTTTCCCGTTGTCTTCTTAAGGTCTTCCTTTAGCTTCTTTGAAAGGATCTCCTTACGAACAGGACATTTGGCTGCCAGGGTATGGTGGTCACTCTTACAGTTGATGCAGATGGGAGCAGCAGTAGAGGTGCATGAACGAAAGTCGTGACCTGCAGACCCACAAGTGAAACAGATCGTTTTGTTCTTCACATGACAGTCGGTAGTTGAATGACTGTAGGAGTAGCATGTCCAACAAGGTGTTATATGGCTGAAGTGTTCTGGCTCAATTTGTCGAGGATTGATGAAGTAGTAGGAGATGGCCAGGCCATCAGAGAGCGCTCTGGTTGCCATGTGGATGCCAAGAAACGTGATCTTGAGCATTGAGGAGGCGTTGGGGATCTTCACAACAGAGTCAATCTTGGCCCAGGTGTTTAGGTCTTCAAGTGATGACTTGATATCCTCGGTAGACATGGTTGTGATGTGCCTATCAAGGCGTTACATGAAGACAGGCCGTTTAGCTAGCATGTAAGGCGAGGTGGAGATGGTAAAGCATACACAGCACATGGTGCTGTGTATGCACCATGTGTATGCACCATGTGCTGTGTATGCTCCGAACTTTATCCTGCCTGGTAAATTAGCTAGTAACTAGGTGTTAACAAGGACATTATACAAGTGTACACCTGGGTGTGTTTCTGACAGGTAGCTGCCAAGGAAGTAGTCACCATTATCTTGACCGAGCTTGCATCAAGGCTGCCAGACTCTAGGTAATTAAGCTGATATTAACAAGAGTCAGTTGAGTATATATACAATTAACCATGTTCGCCATCATCGGAGTCCAGTCCTTGGACCAATTATGTACCTCTGTAATCTTTTGACTACCGCCCACAGGATGGGTATGGGGTGCATAAACATATTAAACTAACTAACTAAACTAACGCCATCATTCACCCATTCACTGTCTTGCAAGAAGTGTACTGACAACACAGTTGAGATACCCTTCCAATCTGCAACATTCTCATCCCTCCAAGACTCGAGTCAGGCTTACCAGATTTCCATTCCCCAGATGCTGTATGACCCCTACAGATTAAGCATCTCTCCTCCATAAATGCAACAAAAATTATCTGGATTCTAAGTGACTTTGATGCTATTCACTGACCTCAACACAACCAGAGAACCTCAGAAACCAGCTGCATGATCCTTGTTGATTTACTAATTTAGTTGATTTTAATAATCAGAACCCAGAATGACTTTTGGATAATCACTTATTATGCAAGTTCAGTATTAGTGAAAATCTGCTCCCTTCAATACTAAATCCTGCATAACCTTGACTTTTGAGTCGACTGTTTATGGACTGTCTAAGCATGAAAGGGCACAATTGCATTCAAGAACCCCAATGGAAATACGTCATTTTGTCTAACATTTTTGGGTTTCCCAGGTAATCTACACACATACTGCTCTGTATGACTTTTTTATGTAACTATGTGTACCAGTACCTGAATAAACTTACAACTGTTGACATAGTGAGTTCATCCCTGATCGTTAGTTAAATATCTTTATTATGCACCCCGTACCCATCCTGTGGGCAGTAGTAACCACATACCCATCCTGTGGGCGGTAATCACCACATACCCATCCTGTGGGTGGTAGTCAAAAGATTACAAAGGTACATAATGGGTCCAGGGACTGGACCACAAAGTTATGATAGCTGAACTAGTTACAAAGGTAATGAACTCCAGGTAGATCTGGTCACAATCATGGCAAGTTACACAGGTAATGAATCAGCTTCACTCCTATACATGGTTACAGTCATGGACAAATTACAAACTAATGAACCACTGATACGTCCACACCTGGTCACAATTGTAATGATCGTACACTAAGAAAGACAAAACCCAGAACCATTAACTAAAGGTCGATCAACTGCTCCTGGGGAGGATGGTATACCTGGAGTTTACCTGGAGAGAGTTCTGGGGGTCAACGCCCCCACGGCCCGGTCTGTGATCAGGCCTCCTGGTGGATCAGAGCCTGATCAACCAGGCTGTTACTGCTGGCTGCACGCAAACCCACGTATGAGCCACAGCCCGGCTGGTCAGGTACCGACTTTAGGTGCTTGTCCAGTGCCAGCTTGAAGACTGCCAGGGGTCTATTGGTAATCCCCCTTATGTATGCTGGGAGGCAGTTGAACAGTCTCGGGCCCCTGACACTTATTGTATGGTCTCTTAACGTGCTAGTGACACCCCTGCTTTTCATTGAGGGGATGTTGCATCGTCTGCCAAGTCTTTTACTTTCGTTGTGAGTGATTTTCGTGTGCAAGTTCGGTACTAGTCCCTCTAGGATTTTCCAGGTGTATATAATCATGTATCTCTCCCGCCTGCATTCCAGGGAATACAGGTTCAGGAACCTCAAACACTCCCAGTAATTGAGGTGTTTTATCTCCGTTATGCGCGCCGTGAAGGTTCTCTGTACATTTTCTAGGTCAGCAATTTCACCTGCCTTGAAAGGTGCTGTTTAGTGTGCAGCAATATTCCAGCCTAGATAGAACAAGTGACCTGAAGAGTGTCATCATGGGCTTGGCCTCCCTAGTTTTGAAGGTTCTCATTATCCATCCTGTCATTTTTCTAGCAGATGCGATTGATACAATGTTATGGTCCTTGAAGGTGAGATCCTCCGACATGATCACTCCCAGGTCTTTGACGTTGGTTTTTCGTTCTATTTTGTGGCCAGAATTAGTTTTGTACTCTGATGAAGTTTTAATTTCCTCGTGTTTACCATATCTGAGCAATTGAAATTTCTCATCGTTGAACTTCATATTGTTTTCTGCAGCCCACTGAAAGATTTGGTTGATGTCCGCCTGGAGCCTTGCAGTGTCTGCAAAGGAAGGCAGTGTCTGCAATGGAAGACACTGTCATGCAGATTCGGGTGTCATCTGCAAAGGAAGACACGGTGCTGTGGCTGTCATCCATGTCTGTGTCAGATATGAGGATGATATTCTCAAAACTTTAAGGCACGTGCCTGACAACCCTTTGTTGGCACTGTATAATCTCAGTTACATTAAGGGCGTTCTTCCTACTTCCTGGACCAATAGTCTCATTGTGCCTATCCCTAAGCCCCAACAGCCTGATACATTTAGGCCGATCTCCTTAACTAGTTGTCTTTGTAAAACTTTTGAAAGAATGATGCTTAACAGACTGTACTACAGAATCAGACACCAACTTTTCCCCTACCTCTATGGGTTCATGAAAGGTAAAAGTGTGCAGAACTGTATTTCCACCTTTCTCACTGCACACACCTCTACTAGTTTTACCACTTTTCTTGGTCTAAAATCTGCATTTGATATTGCGAACAGAACCGTTATACTACATGAACTAGCCAAAATGAATATTGGTGGTAGCTTACAAGTACTGACTGATGTTGTAGTGGCCAGGCTTAGGCTTGGTTACAAGTACTAACTGATGTTGTAGTGGCAAGGCTTAGGCTTGGTTACAAGTACTAACTGATGTTGTAGTGGCAAGGCTTAGGCTTGGTTACAAGTACTGACTGATGTTGTAGTGGCCAGGTTTAGGCTTGGTTACAAGTACTGACTGATGTTGTAGTGGCCAGGTTTAGGCTTGGTTACAAGTACTGACTGATGTTGTAGTGGCCAGGCTTAGGCTTGGTTACAAGTACTGACTGATGTTGTAGTGGCCAGGCTTAGGCTTGGTTACAAGTACTTCTGGCAGTTTAGGAGACACACAGATGATAATCAAAGCAAATAGAAAGTATGTAACCAGTCCTGTGGTCACTGTCTTGAACACTATGTGCTTAATTGTCCACTTATTGAGGAATACAGAGACAGACAGTATAATAACCTATGTGACATGTCAAGATATCTTATTAAGGAAAATAAGATACCAGATATGCTAACCAAATTTCCTAAATTTACTTGTAACAGATAAGTGTACTGTAGATATAAATCCAGATGTACACCTGTTAACCCTTTTGGGGTCTCGTTCATGGGCCTTTTGTGTATCCATATTCTCTTGCGCTACCGTCCACAGGATGGATGTTACCTGCACAATAAATTAGCCACTTCAGTGGCAAAATCTAAATCTAACGAAAATCTTTCATACATACCAAAAGGCAATATACATTTTTTTCAATGCGCCCAACAGATATCAAACCATATACAAATGAGAGTTTTAAAAGGGGAATAATTCCCGAGTCAAAGGGCTTGTTTTAACTACATGATTCAGACTCTGATGGTGTTCTAATGGGTAGAGGTAGATTGCAAAACTTATTTCTTAATAAATTTACCAAACCCTGGTCACAGACCGGGCCGCGGGGGGCGTTGACCCCCAAAACCCTCTCCAGGTACTAAACCAAAACTCAAGAACTGAGACTGTACTACACGAGGGTCATTACTATGTCACTTGTCTACCACCAGTCAAGAATTAACACCTGAAATAGGGATTGATGCAAACTCTGTTTATAAACACTGAGATGAATGCACTTATCAGTGTATATACACACTGTAAGACATACACCTCTCAGTGTATATACTGTGAGATGTGCACCTCTCAGTGTATATACTCTGTGAGATGTGCACCTCTCAGTGTATATACTCCATGAGATGTGCACCTCTCAGTGTATATACTCCATAAGATGTGCACCTCACAGTGTATATACTCTGTGAGATGTGCACCTCTCAGTGTATATACTCTGTGAGATGTGCACCTCTCAGTGTATATACTCCATGAGATGTGCACCTCTCAGTGTATATACTCCATAAGATGTGCACCTCACAGTGTATATACTCTGTGAGATGTGCACCTCTCAGTGTATATACTCTGTGAGATGTGCACCTCTCAGTGTATATACTCCATAAGATGTACACCTCACAGTGTATATACTCTGTGAGATGTGCACCTCTCAGTGTATATATATTCTGTGAGATGTGCACTTCTCAGTGAATATACACTGTGAGACATATACTTCTCAGTGAATATACACTGTGAGACATACACTTCTCAGTGTATATACACTTAATAGGTGCATGTTTCTGAATAAACACCTCTCAGTGTATATACACTGACGAACACATCTCACAATGCATATACCCTATGATTATGTGGAGGTGTAGCACCTCAGTGCCTCTGGTGTTAAGTGTGGATATTTCGTGGAAGTTAGGTGATATCAACACCATCTAGTGTTGAGGAGAGTAACTAGCCAAGCCATCAATATTTATTATACACAGGAGGCCGGGGTTCAACACCTCAGGTGAACCAGGTGACAGTTGAACCTAAGATGTCATGGTGGGAGGATGTATCATCACCACTCGCCCTTATTAACTGTAAGCCTACCATTATTGTAGCTCAAATTTACCTCTCGTTTACGAGGGCATATACACTATGATGTATACATTGAAGTTTATTCTCTATAAGGGTTACAATGTGGGTTTTACAGGTTTTGGGTATTGTGTGGTTTACATGTTATAAAATACTAATTACAGAGGGGGGCACTAGGACACCTAGTATGGCTAGGCATTTCGGGCAGATTTAGATTAATTCTCCCCTCAAGGAAGGTTCCTTGATGTTGGTGAGGGGCTCTTGATTTAGGGAATTGGATCTGTGCTCCAATTCCCCGAATTAAGCCTGAATGCCTTCCACATATCCCCCCCCCAGGCGCTGTATAATCCTCCGGGTTTAGCGCTTCCCCCTTGATTATAATAATAATAATTAGATTAATTCTTA
>NC_069489.1:16070802-16103302 GCF_026875155.1 Cherax quadricarinatus | reverse complement strand
CCCCTCTCTCTCTCTCTCCTCTCTCTTTTCCCCTCTCCTCCTCCTCTCTCTCCCCTCTCTCCCCCTCTCTCTCCCCTCTCTTCCCTCTCTCTCTCTCCCTCCTCTCTCTCTCCCCCTCCTCTCTCCTCTCTCCTCCTTCTTCTCTCTCTCTCTCTCTCTCTCCTTTTCTTCTCTCCTCCTCTCCTTCTCCCTCTCTCCCCCTCTCTCTCTTCCTCTCTCCCTCTTCTCCTCTCTCCTCCTCTCTCTCTCTCTCTCTTTTCTCTCTCTCTCTCTCTTCCCCTCCTCTTCCTCTCCTTCCTCTCTCCCCCCCCTCCCCCTCTCCCCCCCCCCTCTCTCTCTCTCTCTCTTTTTCTCTCTCTCTCCCTCCTCACAAAAAACAACACCCCACAACACACACACCGTAATGCTTTTATTACAGCTAGCAAAGTCAGGGTATTTCTCCAGAATGGTCTGCAATATACCACTGTTTGTGTCTGGCGTTATCCCTGTGGATCCTGTCACAACTATCAGGAAAGAGTTTTAGGTCAAGGTTAATATTGGAATTTAGGGTTCTGTAGATATAGATTGCACAGTAGTAAGTGGATGTACTGAACAGGGAGTAAGTTTAGATCTATGAAGAGTGGGGGGGGGTGTTGCCAGGGATGGGATTTAGTGATTATTCTTACTGCAGCTTTTTGTTGGGTTATTATTGGCTTTAGGTGTGTTGCTGCAGTTGATCCCCAAGCACAGATAGCATAGGTGAGGTATGGATATATAAGTGAGTGGTATAGTGTGAGAAGGGTAGTTTGCGGTACGTAGTATCGTATCTTGGAGAGGATCCCAACCGTTTTGGATACTTTTTTTGTGTGTTGGATATGGGTGCTGAAATTTAGGTTGTTGTCGAGGTATAGGCCTAGGAATTTGCCCTCATTATGTCTGGCAATTAGTGTTATCGATCTTAATGTTAATTTGTGCATCTCCTGCTCTGCTACCAAACATAATATAGTAGGTTTTGTCAGTGTTAAGCGTAAGTTTATTGGCTGTCATCCAAGTCGATATTTTGATCAGCTCCTCGTTAACAATGGTGTTGAGAGTGGCAAGATTAGGGTGAGAGATGACATAAGTCGTGTCATCAGCAAAGAGAATGGGGTTCAGGTGTTGGGATACGTTTGGAAGGTCATTGATGTAAATGAGGAAGAGCAGGGGACCAAGGACACTTCCCTGCGGAACTCCAGTATCAAGTGGCCGTGTTGTTGATGCTGTGTCTTTAATGGTGACATACTGATACCTATTAGTAAGGTAAGATTTGAAATATGCAAGCGCATGGCCTCTTATACCATAATGGTCAAGTTTGTGGAGTAGGATGTCGTGGTCTACTGTGTCAAATGCTTTTCTAAGGTCAAAAATTCCTAGTGGATATTCCTTATTTTCCAATGCTGTGTAAAGCAGATCTAGCATTTTTATAATTGCATCATTAGTGCTTTTATTTTTCCTGAATCCAAATTGGCAGGGGTTGAGTATGTTTTGTGCTGTTATAAATGAATATAGTCTCCTGTGCACGAGTTTCTCGAAGATTTTGGATAGCAATGGTAAGTTTGATATTGGCCTATAGTTGTTTACGTCTGTAGGGTCACCACCTTTATGTATTGGTGTAACCCTTGCTAGTTTCTAGTGACTTGTTAAAAAGTAATGTATTTTTTATATATTTTTATTAAAAACCTTAAAGTACAAAAGATCCATAATAATAGTACAGGAATACAAAAACAGTCTTTTGCGCTACTAGTACCAGGTTATTCCTGGAGGTAACAAGTATTATAACAACGTGTTATAAGATAACAAGATTTCGCTCGGATTTTTAACCCCGGGGGGTTAGCCACCAGGATAACCCAAGAAAGTCAGTGCGTCATCGAGGACTGTCTAACTTATTTCCATTGTGGTCCTTAATCTTGTCCCCCAGGATGCCACCCACACCAGTCGACTAACACCCAGGTACCTATTTGCTGCTAGGTGAACAGGACAACAGGTGTAAGGAAACGTGTCGAAATGTTTCCACCCGCCGGGAATCGAACCCGGGCCCTCCGTGTGTGAAGCGGGAGCTTTAGCCACCGGGCCACAATACACGCTAAGACAAACCTCACTAAAGTATATGTCATTAATATGTGCCGCCACGCCATTGTAACCCAAGAAAACACACCAAAATGAAACCTCAGATGATTTAATAATATAAAATGAGTACCTGTCATAACCTATTACAGAAACATCATACAAATGTACAACATCACAAGGTTACTGAAGTCGAAATTGTCACATGACTAAAACCATAGCCACCTTTAACACACAATATGTGTACTACACATACCATGTCAGTAAAGTAAAAAGACCCTAACCAAAGCTACCATAACTATAAAACAAGACAAAACCCGAACATACCCTCTAGGACAGGGTACAGAGTATTAGTTAACTTAGGTTACATTGTATCCTTGGCTGGATGGTACTGCCCTTGATGCTGGCCATGTAGTAAGAAACTGTAAGGCTGGAAGTGCTGTCCTGGTAGTCAGTAAATGTGGGGCTGATAGTGCTGTCCTGGGAGACAGTAATGGTGAAGCTGGAGGTGCTGTCCTGGGAGACAGTAATGGTGAAGCTGGAGGTGCTGTCCTGGGAGACAGTACTGGTGAAGCTGGAGGTGCTGTCCTGGGAGACAGTAATGGTGAAGCTGGAGGTGCTGTCCTGGGAGACAGTACTGGTGAAGCTGGAGGTGCTGTCCTGGGAGACAGTAATGGTGAAGCTGGAGGTGCTGTCCTGGTAGTCAGTAAATGTGGGGCTGATAGTGCTGCCCTGGGAGACAGTACTGGTGAAGCTGGAGGTGCTGTCCTGGGAGACAGTACTGGTGAAGCTGGAGGTGCTGTCCTGGGAGACAGTAATGGTGAAGCTGGAGGTGCTGTCCTGGGAGACAGTAATGGTGAAGCTGGAGGTGCTGTCCTGGGAGACAGTACTGGTGAAGCTGGAGGTGCTGTCCTGGGAGACAGTAATGGTGAAGCTGGAGGTGCTGTCCTGGGAGACAGTACTGGTGAAGCTGGAGGTGCTGTCCTTGTAGTCAGTAAATGTGGGGCTGATAGTGCTGTCCTGGGAGACAGTACTGGTGAAGCTGGAGGTGCTGTCCTGGGAGACAGTACTGGTGAAGCTGGAGGTGCTGTCCTGGGAGACAGTACTGGTGAAGCTGGAGGTGCTGTCCTGGGAGACAGTACTGGTGAAGCTGGAGGTGCTGTCCTGGGAGACAGTACTGGTGAAGCTGGAGGTGCTGTCCTGGGAGACAGTACTGGTGAAGCTGGAGGTGCTGTCCTGGGAGACAGTACTGGTGAAGCTGGAGGTGCTGTCCTGGGAGACAGTACTGGTGAAGCTGGAGGTGCTGTCCTGGGAGACAGTACTGGTGAAGCTGGAGGTGCTGTCCTGGGAGACAGTACTGGTGAAGCTGGAGGTGCTGTCCTGGGAGACAGTACTGGTGAAGCTGGAGGTGCTGTCCTGGGAGACAGTACTGGTGAAGCTGGAGGTGCTGTCCTGGGAGACAGTACTGGTGAAGCTGGAGGTGCTGTCCTGGGAGACAGTACTGGTGAAGCTGGAGGTGCTGTCCTGGGAGACAGTACTGGTGAGCTGGAGGTGCTGTCTGGGAGACAGTACTGGTGAACTGGAGGTGCTGTCCTGGGAGACAGTACTGGTGAAGCTGGAGGTGCTGTCCTGGGAGACAGTACTGGTGAAGCTGGAGGTGCTGTCCTGGGAGACAGTACTGGTGAAGCTGGAGGTGCTGTCCTGGGAGACAGTACTGGTGAAGCTGGAGGTGCTGTCCTGGGAGACAGTACTGGTGAAGCTGGAGGTGCTGTCCTGGGAGACAGTACTGGTGAAGCTGGAGGTGCTGTCCTGGGAGACAGTACTGGTGAAGCTGGAGGTGCTGTCCTGGGAGACAGTACTGGTGAAGCTGGAGGTGCTGTCCTGGAGACAGTACTGGTGAAGCTGGAGGTGCTGTCCTGGGAGACAGTATGGTGAAGCTGGAGGTGCTGTCCTGGGAGACAGTACTGGTGAAGCTGGAGGTGCTGTCCTGGGAGACAGTACTGGTGAAGCTGGAGGTGCTGTCCTGGGAGACAGTACTGGTGAAGCTGGAGGTGCTGTCCTGGGAGACAGTACTGGTGAAGCTGGAGGTGCTGTCCTGGGAGACAGTACTGGTGAAGCTGGAGGTGCTGTCCTGGGAGACAGTACTGGTGAAGCTGGAGGTGCTGTCCTGGGAGACAGTACTGGTGAAGCTGGAGGTGCTGTCCTGGGAGACAGTATGGTGAAGCTGGAGGTGCTGTCCTGGGAGACAGTAATGGTGAAGCTGGAGGTGCTGTCCTGGGAGACAGTACTGGTGAAGCTGGAGGTGCTGTCCTGGGAGACAGTAATGGTGAAGCTGGAGGTGCTGTCCTGGGAGACAGTACTGGTGAAGCTGGAGGTGCTGTCCTGGGAGACAGTAATGGTGAAGCTGGAGGTGCTGTCCTGGGAGACAGTACTGGTGAAGCTGGAGGTGCTGTCCTGGAGACAGTAATGGTGAGCTGTGAGTGCTGTCCTGGGAGACAGTACTGGTGAAGCTGGAGGTGCTGTCCTGGGAGACAGTACTGGTGAAGCTGGAGCTGCTGTCCTGGGAGACAGTACTGGTGAAGCTGGAGGTGCTGTCCTGAGAGACAGTACTGGTGAAGCTGGAGGTGCTGTCCTGGGAGACAGTACTGGTGAAGCTGGAGGTGCTGTCCTGAGAGACAGTACTGGTGAAGCTGGAGGTGCTGTCCTGGGAGACAGTACTGGTGAAGCTGGAGGTGCTGTCCTGGGAGACAGTACTGGTGAAGCTGGAGGTGCTGTCCTGGGAGACAGTACTGGTGAAGCTGGAGGTGCTGTCCTGGGAGACAGTACTGGGTGAAGCTGGAGGTGCTGTCCTGGAGACAGTACTGGTGAAGCTGGAGGGGGGGGTGCTGTCGCTGGGAGACAGTACTGGTGAAGCTGGAGGTGCTGTCCTGGAGACAGTACTGGTGAAGCTGGAGGTGCTGTCCTGGGAGACAGTACTGGTGAAGCTGGAGGTGCTGTCCTTGGAGACAGTACTGGTGAAGCTGGAGGTGCTGTCCTGGGAGACAGTAATGGTGAAGCTGGAGGTGCTGTCCTGGGAGACAGTACTGGTGAAGCTGGAGGTGCTGTCCTGTGAGACAGTAATGGTGAAGCTGGAGGTGCTGTCCTGGGAGACAGTACTGGTGAAGCTGGAGGTGCTGTCCGTGGAGACAGTAACTGGTGAAGCTGGAGGTGCTGTCCTGGGAGACAGTAATGGTGAAGCTGGAGGTGCTGTCCTGGGAGACAGTAATGGTGAAGCTGGAGATTTTGTCCAGGTAGTCGGGAAATATACTCAGGAGGGAATGCATAAAAATGACCTCATAGGGGACAGGAACCGTAGTGGGGAAACAAGTGTAGTCAAAGATAAGATAAAACCAATATTGTAAACTAGTAATACCACAGGAAATAGCAAACAAGAGGACTCCACTAGCAACAGTGAGGATATATTACCAAAAACAACTGGTGAGAGCTTCATTGTTGGTGCTAAGGAGGATAGGAATAAGACAGGTAAACATGCACCAACAGGGAATACAGTCACAGAAACCCAAGGCAAACGGAAACCAAGCCTGTGCACATACTATGCACTTGGTATCTGCTGGCATGGGAAATCTGGAAAAACAGATGGGACGTGCAACTATGACCACCCTAGAAAATGCCATGCCCATATGACAACAGGAAAATGCAAACTCCCTTCCAGTAAGCTTTTTCACCCTGAAATGTGTACCTCTTCAATACAGGAAAGACTGTGCTATAAATTAAATTGCCAGGCACACCATCTAAAGGGGACAAAAAGATACAAAACATCCAGGCCATGGGAAAACCTGGGTAGCCACAGCCACTCAAGAGGGAGAGGTTTTTTAGTGCCAGGAAGGAAAAAAAACTGGCAGGAAATGGCAGAAATCGTACACCAAATTCAGTCATTCCTGGAGTGGAACCACAGTCGATGGCCTCCACTCCAAACCAACAGATACAGATACTAATGCCGGAAAAAAAATCCCCCCAGTACCATCAATACCACCAGTCCGATGACATTCTTTGCAAATATGCAGGATCTAAAGCCAGCAACAAACAACAAAATGCCTTTCATCCGTGGACTGCTTGCAGAGGCTAAGGCAATGTTCGCGGCTTTCACTGAGACCCACATAAAGGATCACTTTGACAACGAAATGTAGATCCCAGGTTACAACCTATACAGATGCGACAGAGTGAACAGGCAAAAGGGGGGGGGGGTTGGCCTGTACATAGCAGAGTCACTTGTTTGCACAGAACTGCTTAATGCCTCAAATGATGTAGTGGAAGTTTTAGCAGTAAAGATCGAGAACCAAAACCTAGTCATTGTGGTAGCCTTCAAGCCTCCGGATGCAACATCCCAGCAATTCCAGGAACAACTGTTCAAAATTGACCGCTGTCTGGAAAATCTGCCAGCTCCTGCACCCAACATCTTGCTCCTGGGGGATTTCAACTTAAGGCACCAAAAATGGAGGAATATAGCAAATAATATTGTTGCAGTAATAACACCAGGAGGCAGCTCTGATGAAAACTCTCACTCACACGAGCTTTTAAATCTCTGCACAAAATTCAATTTAAACCAGCAAATAATAGAGCCTACTAGACTGGAGAATACACTAGACCTCATCTTCACTAACAATGATGATCTGATACGAAATGTCACCATATCAAAAACAATATACTCAGATCACAACATAATTGAGGTTCAGACATGTATGCGCGGAGCCCCAGACCGACATAATGAGATTAGTCACGAGGGAGCATTCACCAAATTCAACTTCAATAACAAAAACATAAAGTGGAACCAAGTAAACCAAGTCCTAACCGATATAAGCTGGGAAGATATACTAAGCAACCCAGACCCCAACTTATGCCTAGAACAGATTAACTCGGTGGCACTCGATGTATGCACAAGGCTTATTCCTCTAAGAAAAAGGAGGAGTAGATGTAAAATAGAAAGAGACAGGCGCTCCCTTTACAGGCGACGGAAAAGAATAACAGAGCGGCTAAAAGAGGTCAATATATCTGAAATGCGTAGGGAGACACTGGTCAGAGAAATAGCAAGCATCGAACTTAAGCTAAAGGAATCTTATAGGAGTCAGGAATCGCGGGAAGAACTAAAAGCCATAAATGAAATCGAAAGAAACCCAAAGTATTTCTTCTCCTATGCCAAATCAAAGTCGCGAACAACGTCCAGTATTGGGCCCCTACTTAAACAAGATGGGTCCTACACAGATGACAGCAAGGAAATGAGTGAGCTACTCAAGTCCCAATATGACTCAGCTTTTAGCAAGCCGCTAACCAGACTGAGAGTCGAAGATCAAAATGAATTTTTTGAGAGTCACAGAATTTGGTTAACACAAGCCTATCTGATGTTATCCTGACGCCAAATGACTTCGAACAGGCGATAAATGACATGCCCATGCACTCTGCCCCAGGGCCAGACTCATGGAACTCCGTGTTCATCAAGAACTGCAAGAAGCCCCTATCACGAGCTTTTACCATCCTATGGAGAGGGAGCATGAACACGGGGGTCGTCCCACAGTTACTAAAAACAACAGACGTAGCCCCACTCCACAAAGGGGGCAGTAAAGCAATAGCAAAGAACTATAGACCGATAGCACTAACATCCCATATCATAAAAATCTTTGAAAGGGTCCTAAGAAGCAAGATCACCACCCATCTAGAAACCCATCAATTACACAACCCAGGGCAACATGGGTTTAGAACAGGTCGCTCCTGTCTGTCTCAACTATTCGATCACTACGACAAGGTCCTAGATGCACTAGAAGACAAAAAGAATGCAGATGTAATATATACAGACTTTGCAAAAGCCTTCGACAAGTGTGACCATGGCGTAATAGCGCACAAAATGCGTGCTGAAGGAATAACAGGAAAAGTCGGTCGATGGATCTATAATTTCCTCACTAACAGAACACGGAGAGTAGTAGTCATCAGAGTAAAGTCCGAGGCAGCTATGGTGAAAAGCTCTGTTCCACAAGGCACAGTACTCGCTCCCATCTTGTTCCTCATCCTCATACTTGACATAGACAAGGATGTCAGCCACAGCACCGTGTCTTCCTTTGCAGATGACACCCGAATCTGCATGACAGTGTCTTCCATTGCAGACACTGCAAGGCTCCAGGCGGACATCAACCAAATCTTTCAATGGGCTGCAGAAAACAATATGAAGTTCAACAATGAGAAATTTCAATTACTCAGATATGGTAAACACGAGGAAATTAAATCTTCATCAGAGTACAAAACAAATTCTGGCCACAAAATAGAGTGAAACACCAACGTCAAAGACCTGGGAGTGATCATGTCGGAGGATCTCACCTTCAAGGACCATAACACTGCATCAATCGCATCTGCTAGAAAAATGGCAGGATGGATAATGAGAACCTTCAAAACTAGGGATGCCAAGCCCATGATAACACTCTTCAGGTCACTTGTTCTATCTAGGCTGGAATATTGCTGCACACTAACAGCACCTTTCAAGGCAGGTGAAATTGCTGACCTAGAAAATGTACAGAGAACCTTCACGGCGCGCATAACGGAGATAAAACACCTCAATTACTGGGAGCGCTTGAGGTTCCTAAACCTGTATTCCCTGGAACGCAGGCGGGAGAGATACATGATTATATACACCTGGAAAATCCTAGAGGGACTAGTACCGAACTTGCACACGAAAATCACTCACTACGAAAGCAAAAGACTCGGCAGACGATGCAACATCCCCCCCAATGAAAAGCAGGGGTGTCACTAGCACGTTAAGAGACCATACAATAAGTGTCAGGGGCCCGAGACTGTTCAACTGCCTCCCAGCATACATAAGGGGGATTACCAACAGACTCCTGGCAGTCTTCAAGCTGGCACTGGACAAGCACCTAAAGTCGGTTCCTGACCAGCCGGGCTGTGGCTCGTACGTTGGTTTGCGTGCAGCCAGCAGTAACAGCCTGGTTGATTAGGCTCTGATCCACCAGGAGGCCTGGTCACAGACCGGGCCGCGGGGGCGTTGACCCCCGGAACTCTCTCCAGGTAAATGAGACACCCAATTTCATTGGTGGTCACTGGAGTGTGGAAGTGTGAATTGCTCATTACTCTATAATTTGTTCATGATTGTAGCCATGTATAAACGTAAGTAACGATACTTACAGGATTCATTACCTTTGTACCTAGTTCAGCTATCAAAACTTTGGGGGCCCAGTCCCTGGACCCATTGTGTACCTCTGTAATCTGTAAATACCTTTGCAACTTGTCATGATTGTGACCAGACCTACCTGGAGTTCATTACCTTTGTAAATTGTGATTTGTTAGGTAAGACACACATGCAACAGTTAGGTATCTTTATTTCGAAACGTTTCGCCTACACAGTAGGCTTCTTCAGTCGAGTACAGAAAAGTTGATAGAAGCAGAATATACTTGAAGACGATGTAATCAGTCCATCACCCTTGAAGTTTTGAGGTGGTCAGTCCCTCAGTCTGGAGAAGAGCATTGTTCCATAGTCTGAAACAATGTTTCTGATGTTATTAGTCTAATAATAAGGTTTACTTAACTGTGGACGAGGAGGCAGCATTCCTTGTATTTCTTTATTTCCTCCTCTGATCTAGATGTCCTGCCAAATCGATGTAGTTCTTCCAGCAGGACTATATCACTTGGGTTGTCCCGACTTAGGAGACGAGACTCCGTCAAGCTTCGTGGTCCTCGGAACAGGGTCGCGAGTTTAACATATGGTCACTCTGGGAATGGCTACTCGCATCACTTCACACATTCCCTTACATTAAAGTTATTATCTATTATCACCAGTTCTTCTGCAGTTCACAAGACGACTTACTGTCCCATTAATTTACACCCGTTAGAAGTCGATCCATTAAGATCTGAGCCCGATGAGTGGTGATTGAACCGACGGGTATTTTCACCACCGAACTTGCTATGGCGCCACGTCGGTCGGCATCCCTCACTATTTAATAACTTTACCACCCTATTGTAGTGGTTCCCTGGGCTTGATGTCCCACATAATACACTGAGAACCGTTACAACACTTCCTATTATGAAGTGAGGCCCATATTAATCCTTTAGACCGCTGTGAACGCCAATTTCCTGGTCCCAGTACCCACGCCACTTGACTCAAGCCCAGGCGTCTCTTCGCGCATGCGCTAAGACCCCTTTTCTTGGTTCTCTTTCTCAAATCTAAATATTTTAGACCAACAGTAATGCGTTGATCATATATATTATAACAAATTATGCACTATTTTCGGAAAATGAACAGTGTTTTCCACATCCTGTGTCAAAATAGAGTAAGGACTAGTGTTAGTCTGCCCGAAATGCCTAGGCATACTACCTGGAGGTTACCTGGAGGTTATTCCGGGGATCAACGCCCCCGCGGCCCGGTCCACGACCAGGCCTCCCGATGGATCAGGGCCTGATCAACTAGGCTGTTACTGCTGGCCGCACGCAGTCCGACGTACGAGCCACAGCCCGGCTGATCCGGCACTGACTTTAGGTATCTGTCCAGCTCTCTCTTGAAGGCAGCCAGGGGTCTTGAAGGCAGCCAGGGGTCTTGAAGGCAGCCAGGGGTCTTGAAGGCAGCCAGGGGTCTTGAAGGCAGCCAGGGGTCTTGAAGGCAGCCAGGGGTCTTGAAGGCAGCCAGGGGTTTATTGGCAATTCCCCTAATGCTTGATGGGAGGCTGTTGAACAGTTTTGGGCCCCGGACACTTATGGTGTTTTCTCTTAGTGTACCAATGGCGCCCCTACTTTTTATTGGCGGCATTTTGCATCGCCTGCCCAGTCTTTTACTTTCGTAGGGAGTGATTTCTGTGTGCAGATTTGGGACCATTCCTTCCAAGATTTTCCAAGTGTAGATTATGATATATATCTCCCTCCTGCGTTCCAACGAGTACAAGTCAAGTGCTTCCAAGCGTTCCCAGTATTTTATATGTAATAATAAGCTTAACAATTCGCTAACTTCTATTGTCCATTGCATGCGGCAGGATTCAATGACATAACTTTCAAAACGAGCTTGGTGCCCAAGGGTATGGTGCCCAAGGGTATGGTGCCTGTGGGTTTGGTGCCTGGGGTTTGGTGCCCAAGGGTATGGTGCCCAAGGGTATGGTGCCTGGGGGTTTGGTGCCCAAGGGTATGGTGCCCAAGGGTATGGTGCCTGTGGGTTTGGTGCCCGGGGGTATGGTGCCCAAGGGTATGGTGCCTGTGGGTTTGGTGCCCGGGGGTATGGTACCCGGGGGGGTATGGGGTAACATCGCTTAGCTTCGGCTAAGCGCCCATACTTACCTTGGGTGTAGCTCCGTGGTAAAGTACTGTGGACTCTGATACAGAGTTAGCAGGTTCGAGTCCTACTGTGGACGTAGAGACAATGTATATAATAATATCTTATAAGAATATCCCACATTGTAATATCAACAGAGAAATAAAGAATTTTAATATTTTTCTAGCAGATGAGGTAGATACATTATTGTGGTCTTTGAAAGTGAGATCTGAATAGGTCACATCAGAAATTGTTGGAACGGTAGTGGTGTTCTGAGTCTCGAGAAAAATCTTTGGATTATCGATCTCTAGACTGATGTTTACCTGGAGCATCACTATTATATGCAGAGTTGTATTGTGACTTCAGTAATTCATTCATTTCCTTATTGTCATCATAAATATCTTCCTTAATTAAATGCTCAATGCTGGATGAGCATTTTATTCTGGATTTTACATGAAAGAAGTATATTTGGGATTTCATATATTTGCATTTGTCTCTGTGCCCTCTCTCTTCAAAGGGGGGGGGGGAGGGTTCCTTGGAGTGGCGAAGAGGCTCTTGGTCTGAGGAATTGGACCTTTTGGCCTTCTTCCTCCAAGCGAACCTAATTACACTACCATCCCTCTTCCCTATCCTGTCTTTCCCTTTCCTCTTCTCCCTGTCCCTTCCCTTTCCTATTGTTAGCCTTTGGGATCCTCCCCTCAAACATTCTAGTTCCTAGGTAGGGGGGGCAGGGTATACCTGGAGAGGCTTTCGGGAATTAACGGCCCCCATCCCCGTCTGTGACCAGGCCTTGTGGTGGATCAGGGATTGGCCGCACATAAACCGACGTGCGAACACCAGCCTGGCTGATCCAGTACTGACTTAAGGTGCTTGTCCAGTGCCTACTTGAAGACGACCAGGGGTACCGTGGAACATTCCATTCCACTGAGATCCTTGGTAGTGGTGTAGTTTTCCGTGGAATCTGGACCATCTGGGGATGTTCCGATCCTTCTCTGGTCTACCGGGGGGAGGCTTTGTCTTTCTGGAATCTGCCTGTCGAATTCCAGGTGGTGGTGGCTGAAGGAGGTATATTTTGTGGTGGGTTTCCGACTGCCCTCTCTTTTGTCCACCGAGGTGGCTCTGGATGTGAGGTTGCTATCTAAGATTGCTGATTTACTGGCATGAAGGGTAGGGTATGGCATGGGTTCCATGCCGCATCTGCAGTACTGGCTGCACTGAAGCCATCTTGGGCACAGAGGGGTATTTACACCCCTTTCATTCCACCTAAGAACTATGCCTCCACCTTCCCCCTTGTTTTCTTTTTTTTTTGGGGGGGGGGGGGGAACAAAAAGGAAAATGTGACTTAACCATGGACTCGCAAATCCATGAAACTAATACTACTGGGCCTTTTTCTGCAGCAGCACCTACCTCATTATTGGACAATTCTTCAGACCCTTCTAATACCCCAGTACTTTCTGCAAGTAACATTTCATTGCCCCCCCCCCATGTTACCAAGATTCCGCCCGACTTCTTTGATACATCCAACCTCCGCATGTCTTTGACCATGCTTCTGGCAAAGCTGAAGCAACGTTGTTCACTTGCGGTAAGCATTAGCAGACTTGCCAACCTGCTGGTTGAGTACGGTGCACTCTCTCTCTGGCTTTTGCTTTGCCATCTGTCACCGTGGTGTACACATTCTATCAGCACATATCTGTATATAGTGGGTAAAGGCAAAAATATCCATTATAATCTACTGCTAAGGTTGCTCCAATTCCTATTATGACCAGGTATCACAGGCCATTCATTACCCGTGTTCGTAAAACTGGACACATCTCCTGAGGCTCACATCAACCAAATAACTGCTGCAGCATATGGTGTAGATAAATGGTACAGATAACCGACAAGTTGGTAAGTTAGACACATGCAACACTTAGGTATCTTTATTGTGGAAACACTTCGCCCCACAGTGGCTTCATCAGTCCAAGACTGATGGACTGATTACATTGACTCAAGGCTGAGGGACTGATTACCTCGAACTAATCCTGTTCTTCACCATTCTCAACCAAATCTTCAAATGGGCCACAAAATATGAAGTTCAATGAAGAGAAACTTTAACTAATATGGAAAACTTGAGGAAATTAAAACTGAATCAGGGTATATGACAAATTCTAACCACACAATAGAGCGAAAAAGTAATGTGAAGGACCTGGGAGTGATAATGTCAGAGGATCTCACCTTCAAAGACCACAACAATGTATCTATCGCATCTGCTAGGAAAATGATACTATGGATAATGAGAACCTTCAAAACTAGGGACGGTAAGCCCAGTGAAAAGCAGGGGCACCACAAGCACACTAAGAGAATACAATAAGTGTCAGGGGCCCAAGACTGTTCAACTGCCTCCCAGCATACATAAGGGGGGTCACCAACAGGCCCCTGGCTGTCTTCAACAAGACACTGGACGGACACCTAAAGCCAGTACCTGACCAACCGGGCTGTGGTTCTTACGTCAGTTTACGTGCGGCCAGCAATAACAGCGTAGTTGATCAGACCCTGATCCACCACGAGGCCTGGTCTCAAACCAAGCCGCGGGGGCGTTGACCCCCTCCAGGTATACTCCAGGTATGGACTAACGAAGCCAGTGTGGCGAAACATTTCCTCAGTAGATACCCAAAGTGTTTCACATGTGTCTAATTTATCAACATGTGGGTGACATACCTAAGAATAATATGTCGACATCCCAGTAAGGAGTCTAAAGACACTGTAGACAGTGTCCCCCTTAAGGAGGTTCCTTGACGGTGGTGAGGGGCTCTTGATCTAGGGAATTGGATCTGTGCTCCGGTTTTCTGAATGCCTTCCATTCACCCCCCCCCTACATACGCTGTATAATCCTACGGGTTTACCTCTCCCCATAATAATAGTATACACCGTGTACGTCAGGCCCATTCTGGAGTATTCAGCACCAGTATGGAACCCACACCAGGTCAAACACGTCAAGAAATTAGAGAAAGTGCAAAGGTTTGCAACAAGACTAGTCCAGGAGCTAAGAGGTGTGTGTAATGAGAAGAGGTTAAGGGAACTCAACCTGATGATACTAAATAATAGGAGGGATAGTAATGACATGATAACGGCGTAAATACTGAGAGAAATGAACAAGGCGGACAGGGCTAGATTGTTTGAAATGGGACACAAGAACAAGGGACCACAACTGGAATTTGAACTCAGACGACCCAAAGAGATGTTAGGAAATATTTCTTTAGCCTTAGAGTTGTCAGTAAGTGGAATAACCTTGAGAGTGAAGCAGTGGAGGCAAGAGACGTAGCTTCAAGAAGAGGTATAACAAAGTCCTTGGAGGGAGGAGAGACCTAGCACCGACTGGGGAAAGAGGCGTGGCCAGGAGCTGTGACTCAACCCCCTGCAACCACAGAGGTAAACACACAGGAAAGGCAAAAGAGAGAGAGCAGTATTTCTCGGAATAGTTTTCCTTAAGTATCCCAACTGCAGACTTTCCTCAGTAGTGGCTCCTCGACGTGTCTTTAAGCTATTACTACGACATTCCTTCAGCTGCGTAAACAAGTGTTGAAATTACATATGGAACAAGAAAATATTTAAATACTTGAAGTTTTCCAGGTATATTTTTCTCGGTTCATGATCTTGTACGTGTTCGTGATTCGTCATTAAAATATTCGTGTATAATTTGTCCGTTTTGATCATTAACTATTTTTATTTACTACCAGTACATGTACAAGGTATACCAGTACATGTGCAAGGTATACCAGTACATGTACAAGGTATACCAGTACATGTACAAGGTATACCAGTACATGTACAAGGTATACCAGTACATGTACAAGGTATACCAGTACATGTACAAGGTATACCAGTACATGTACAAGGTATACCAGTACATGTACAAGGTATACCAGTACATGTACAAGGTATACCAGCACATGTACAAGGTATACCAGCACATGTACAAGGTATACCAGCACATGTACAAGGTATACCAGCACATGTACAAGGTATACCAGTACATGTACAAGGTATACCAGCACATGTACAAGGTATACCAGTACATGTACAAGGTATACCAGTACATGTACAAGGAAATACCAGTACATGTACAAGGTATACCAGTACATGTACAAGGTATACCAGTACATGTACAAGGTATACCACCAGTACATGTACAAGGTATACCACCAGTACATGTACAAGGTATACCACCAGTACATGTACAAGGTATACCAGTACATGTACAAGGTATACCACCAGTACATGTACAAGGTATACCAGTACATGTAAAAGGTATACCAGTACATGTACAAGGTATACAGACCATAGCTGACATCAGTGACATACTACTATATAGAAAGTCCCTTGTTATGTACAGCATTTCCCGCAAATTATGTCAGTTTTGTCCCAGGATGTGACCCACACCAGTCCACTAACACCCAGGATGCGACCCACACCAGTCCACTAACACCCAGGATGCGACCCACACCAGTCCACTAACACCCAGGATGTGACCCACACCAGTCCACTAACACCCAGGATGTGACCCACACCAGTCCACTAACACCCAGGATGCGACCCACACCAGTCCACTAACACCCAGGATGCGACCCACACCAGTCCACTAACACCCATGAAGTGACCCACACCAGTCCACTAACACCCAGGAAGTGACCCACACCAGTCCACTAACACCCAGGATGCGACCCACACCAGTCCACTAACACCCAGGATGTGACCTACACCAGTTTACCTGGAGTTTACCTGGAGAGAGTTTCGGGGGTCAACGCCCCCGCGGCCCGGTCTGTGACCAGGCCTCCTGGTGGATCAGCGCCTGATCAACCAGGCTGTTGCTGCTGGCTGCACGCAAACCAACGTACGAGCCACAGCCCGGCTGATCAGGAACTGCCTTTAGGTGCTTGTCCAGTGCCAGCTTGAAGACTGCCAGGGGTCTGTTGGTAATCCCCCTTATGTGTGCTGGGAGGCAGTTGAACAGTCTCGGTCCCCTGACACTTATTGTATGGTCTCTTAACGTGCTAGTGACACCCCTGCTTTTCATTGGGGGGATGGTGCAATCGTCTGCCAAGTCTTTTGCTTTCGTAGTGAGTGATTTTCGTGTGCAAGTTCGGTACTAGTCCCTCTAGGATTTTCCAGGTGTATATAATCATGTATCTCTCCCTCCTGCGTTCCAGGGAATACAGGTTTAGAAACCTCAAGCGCTCCCAGTAATTGAGGTTTTTATCTCCGTTATGCGCGCCGTGAAAGTTTTTCTGTACATTTTCTAGGTCGGCAATTTCACCTGCCTTGAAAGGTGCTGTTAGAGTGCAGCAATATTCCAGCCTAGATAGAACAAGTGACCTGAAGAGTGTCATCATGGGCTTGGCCTCCCTAGTTTTGAAGGTTCTCATTATCCATCCTGTCATTTTTCTAGCAGATGCGATTGATACAATGTTATGGTCCTTGAAGGTGAGATCCTCCGACATAATCACTCCCAGGTCTTTGACTAACACCCAGGATGTGACCCACACCAGTCCACTAACACCCAGGATGTGACCCCCACCAGTCCACTAACACCCAGGATGTGACCCCCACCAGTCCACTAACACCCAGGATGTGACCCACACCAGTCCCCCTAACACCCAGGGTTTCGACCCACACCAGTCCACTAACACCCAGGAAGTGACCCACCCAGTCCACTAACACCCAGGAAGTGACCCACACCAGTCCACTAACACCCAGGATGTGACCCACACCAGTCCACTAACACCCAGGATGTGACCCACACCAGTCCACTAACACCCAGGAAGTGACCCACACCAGTCCACTAACACCCAGGAAGTGACCCACACCAGTCCACTATCACCCAGGATGTGACCCACACCAGTCCACTAACACCCAGGATGTGACCCACACCAGTCCACTAACACCCAGGAAGTGACCCACACCAGTCCACTAACACCCAGGAAGTGACCCACACCAGTCCACTAACACCCAGGTACCCATTTTTCTGTTGGGTGAACAAAGACAACCGGTGTAAGGAAACACGTCCAATGTTTCTACCCTCGCCGGGAATCGAACCCGGACTCTCGCCGCGTGAAGCGAGATCTTTAACCACCAGGGCATGAAGCTAATATTGTATTTATTCTTCACTGTTTAACTTCAATATCGTCTGAAGAATCAATTAAAAGTCTGGCCCATTTTCCCCCAGAAATTTTTTTTGGGGAGTCTTGTGGCTGGGATCGTTAGCAAAATCAGTCACACTGAGATCTAGGGACGATCCTGGGTTTAAAAGCTAGAAATCAGGCCCCGTGTTTCTTAAGAAAACCTGGTCCATGCCCCCCTTCAAAAAAAAGGGGGTACCGGGGTATTGGGTAGACGGGTTTTGGTGGGTCAAATCCTGGGTGTTAGGGACGGGTTTGGGGGTTTCACTTTCCTGGGTTTTTAGTGGGCTGGGGGTTGGGGGTCAAATCCTGGGTGTTAGGGACTGGTTTTGGGTAACATCCGGGGGTGTTAGGGGGCTGGGTGGGTCACACCCCTGGGTTTTTAATTGGACGGGTGTGGGTTAAATCCTGGGTGTTAGGGACTGGTGGGGTCACTTTCCTGGGTTTAGGGGACTGGTGTGGGTCAAAACGGGGGTTAGGGGGACTGGTGGGGGTCAACCCTGGGTGTTAGTGGATGGTGGGGGGTCACATCCGGGGTGTTAGGGGGACTGGTGGGGGGCCCAATTTCCGGGGTTGTTAGTGGTTGGTGTGGGGTCACATCCTGGGTGTTAGGGGAACGGGTTTGTGGGTCACACCTGGGTGTTAGTGGACTGGGTGGGTCAATCCTGGGTTTTTAGTGGACGGCGGGGGGTTCAAAACCCGGGGTTGTTATTTGGACGGGGCGGGGGTCACATCCGGGGTTTTGTTAGGGGACTGGCGGGGGGTTTCCATCCGGGGTGTTAGTGGAGGGCCGTGGGTCACACCCCTGGGTTTTTTAGGGGAAACCTGGGTGTGGGTCACATCCGGGTGTTAGTGACGGGGTGGGGGTCACATCCTGGGTTTTAAAGGGGAAATGGTGTGGGGCCCACATCCTGGGTTTTTAGTGGTTGGTGTGGGTCACATCCGGTGTTAGGGGACTGGTTGTGGGTCACATCCTGGGTGTTAGTGGAACTGGTTTGGGCCCACTTCCTGGGTGTTTTAGTGGATGGTTTTGGGTCACACCCGGGGGGTTAGTGGACTGGGTGGGTAAACATCCTGGGGGGTTAAATTTTTGGACTGGTGTGGGTCACACCCTGGGTGTTAGGGGAGGGTTTGAGGGTTTCACATCCTGGGTGTTATTGGATGGTGGGGGTCACACCCTGGGTGTTAGGGGGGATGGTGGGGGCCCACTTTCCTGGGTGTTAGGGGACTGGTGGGGGTCACATCCTGGGTTTTTAGTGGACGGGGTGGGGGTTTCACACCCTGGGGGGTTTTAGTGGGACTGGTGTGGGTCACATCCTGGGGGGTTATGGACTGGGGGTGGGTCACACCCTGGGGTGTTAGTGGACTGGTGTGGGTCCATCCTGGGTGTTAGGGGGACGGGGGTGGGGGGGTCCATCCGGGTGTTTAGTGGACTGGTTGGGTCACATCCGGGAAAACAAAATGCCCAAATTTTGTGGGAAATGCTTTTACATAACAAGGGACTTTCTATTAGTAGTATGCACTGATGTCAGCTATGGCCCTTGTTTTACCTTGTACATGTACTGGTTTCCCCTTGTACTTGTACTGGTAAAAACCTTGTACAGTACGGGTTTATACCTTGTACAGCGGGTTCCCTTTTGTACATGTACGGGGTTATCCCTTTTGTCATGTACGGGTTATATCTTGTACATGTACTGGAAAACCCTTTGTAATTTTAAATTTAGATGTACATAGGGCCACTGTATCCGGGGGGCCCGGGTTTTCAATTTTTCCAGTTTATTGCTATTTCCCTGTGCCCCAAAAAAAACTTTTTTTTTGCTTAAAAAATGCACGAAACCTCCCAAAAAGTAACCCGATTGGGGACATTTTTTCTAAAAATTTATAAAACAGGTTTTTTTTATGGCTGATTGCCCTCAGGAATGTTTTCCCGGTGTTTTTTCACTCAGGCCCTTTTAGGGTTTAAAACCCTGGGGTTTAAAACACCCGGGGTTATTTGGAACGTTTAAAGGGTTCCTCAACCTGTACTCCCTAGTAAGCAGGCGAGAGAGATACATGATTAAAAAATTTGGGAAAAACCCTTTGGGGGATTAGTCCCAAAACCCTTGCACACAAAAAATCACTCATTACGAAAGAAAAAAAAGACTCGGCGGGAGATGCAACATTCCCCGAGGGAAAAAGCAGGGGGGGTCACTAACACTGTCACAAACCCACGTCAGGGGCCCAAGACTGTTCAACTGCCCCCCCCGCTTTAAATTTTAAGAGGAATTACCAATAGACCCCTGACTGTCTTAAAAAAGGTGCTGGAGGGGGCACCAAAAGTCGGAAACCTTTGGCCCACCCGGGGCTGGGGTTTTCGTATGTCGTTTTGGGCGGCGGCCAACAGTAACACCCGGGTTTTGTAACACCCTAAATCCAACATGAGGCCTGGTCACGCCCGGGCCCGCGGGGGCTTTGCCCCCAAAAAACCCCCCCCAGGTTTACCCCAAGAAGGGCCCTTGGAAGTCTAACCCCTAAACTTTACTCCGTCTGCTGTTTTTCTTTGCCACCCCCAAAATTTTCTTCATGACTCCCCTTTTGGGGGGCCCCCCCTAAAGGGAAAAGGTTCCTTGATTTTTGGGGGAAGGGCCCCCTTGGGTTTTGGGGAATTGGAAAATCTGGTCCCTCCATTTCCCCCGAATTAAGCCGGGAATCCCTTTTCCCACCCCCCCCCCCAGGAGTTTGAAATAATCCCCCGGGGTTTTAGCGCTCCCCCTTAAATTATAATAAAAAAAAAATTTGCATTTGGGGGGGTTTAAACCCCCCAGGACCCAGTTTCTGAACCGGGTTTGCAGCCTGTCCAGAAACTGGGCCCTGCAGTTTGGGGTTCCAGGGATAGGTTTGGGACGTAACCCCCCGGATCCCGGGGCTTCTACTGAAATTTTTTCCGTGATTCCCCATTTGCATTAACCCCCCCTTGTATCTCAATGCACTTTAAAGGGAATAGTGAAAGAGTTTTCAAAAAGAATTTACTATTTAAAATAGCGGGGGAGACACTAAAAAATTAATGAGGTTTTTCATGAGTTTTTTTGCATTTTAAAAAACCCAGATATCGGGAAATTTAAAAATTGAATGTTGGGATCAGCCCATACCTTTTTTAAAATTTCAAACGGGAAAAATACAAATTTGAAGGTAAACAAAGGGTTTGCGGGCTCCTGGATTTTAAACCCTGGAGAGACCCCCCCTTTTAGGTTTTTTCCGGGGTATCTCCCCCCTTTGCTTTTCCGGGGAAATTTCCCGGTTCGGGAAACCCCAAAAGCGCTCCCAGTAATTGGGGTTTGTTTTATCCCCGGGTTTTGGCGCGCCGTGAAAAGTTCTCTGTAAAATTTTCTAGGTCGGAAATTTTTCACCTGCCTTAAAAGGGGGCTGTTAGTGTGCAGCAATTTTCCCAGCCTTTTTTAGAACAAGCGACCTGAAGAGTTGTCATCAGGGGTTTGGCACCCCTTAAAATTAAATTTTTTCCCGCCAAGTAGCTACTTGTGTATTCATACCCACCTATGGATGTGAGATACACAAACTACCCCTATTGTGAACCTAATTTTTCCATCCTGTGGTTGGTAGGGGGCCAAATTTTTTATTTTTGAAACCTCATATCCATCTTGTGGAGGGTTTTGTGGTAGTTTATTGTGAAACCTCAAAATCCATCTTGTGGGGGTTAGGGGCCCTTTTTTTATTGTGTCCCCTTACCCAACCCCCTGTGGAGGGTAGTGGCTATTTTTATTTTTGTACCTCATATCCATCCGTGGAGGGTATGGCAAATTTTATTGTTTCCTCAATCCACCCCTTTTGGATGGTAGGGGGCCTAGTTTATTGTTTTCCTTTTACTTTCCTGGGGAAGGTAGGGGCTATTTTTTATTGTGTACCTCTTATCCCCCCTGTGGATGGTAGTGGCTGGGTTTATTGTGTCCCGGGAATACCCATCCTGTGGTTTGGTATAGATATTTTTTTGGGGTACCTCATATCCTTTCCTTTTGGTGGAATTGGTTTGTTTATTGTTCCCTGATATCCCCCGGGTGGATGGTAGTAGCTAGTTTATTGTGAAACCCTTTCCCCCCATCCTGTGGATGGTATGGTTGTTTATTGTGTACCTCTTATCCATCCTGGGGAAATTGGTAGTGGCTAGTTTTTTGTACCTCATACCCCATCCTGTGGAGGGATAGCTAGTTTTTTGTGCCCCTTTAATTTTCCATCCTGTGGAGGGTATGGCTATTTTATTGTGTACCTCATACCCACCCTGTGGATGGTAGGGTAGTTTTTTGTGCACCTCATATCCATCCGTGAAGGGTAACACAAAACATAGGGGACCACTACCCTAGGCTAGGCCCTAAAAAGGGGTTTTTAACGGGTTTGTACATCGGATTTATATCTCATTTAAATTATCTGTTCCCAAGAAAATTTTTAGGAAATTTGCTTTTATATCGGGGTATTTTATTTTTTTTCAATAAGATTCTTGACATGTCACATGGGGTTATTATACTGTCTGTCTTTTGTATCCCCTAAAATAAGTGGACAATTAAGCAATAGTTTAAAGCCCGTGCCCATGGGCCCTTTCCACACAATTTCATTTTTTTGTCATTTGAGTACAGTCTCTGGTCTCTCAAAAGCACAAAATACACCATACATTAAGTCTGAAGTCTCTCTAAAAGTTTAATTGTTTATGACACGTTGGTTAATTTTACTTTTACGATCTAAATTACTTGTGGGCTGGGGGTTTTTTTTAATGTTATTTTTGATCGTTTTTTCCTGGTTAGGGTTTTGGTTTTTCCAGGGAGAAACTTCTGTCTAAAACCCTGTCGGCTTCAGCCCCAAAAAAGGAGGCTCCTTTAAATCGTATTGGACCCCCCCCTTTTCTCCCAACATTGCAAGCCCTGATGTTGATTCTAACAAAAAAGGGCCTAGCGCTATCATTCAACCCCCCCCCGGGGGGTTTTTTCTTTAAAAATTTGCATGTCCCCAAATTTAGGAAAAATTTGGGTTTAAATTTTAGCGAAAACTGTTTAGGGAAAAGTCCTTCTTTTTAAAATTTAAAAGATACATATTAATGAAAAAAATTAATAACTTTGTACCAAAAGAACCCTAAAAAAATTTTTAACCTGACCTTATAATAAGCGAAATTTAAATTTAAACCCCAAATCAAATTAAATATTAAAAATCGTTTACAAAAATTTTTAATAAACACAATAAAAGTATATTTTTTTTTGTCGTTAGCTCCGGGGAATAAATTTTTTTTCGCAAATTTTTCCACAAAAAAAATTTTTTGTTTGGGCCTTTTTTCATTTAAAAAAGAACTTTTTGCTTTTTAACCCAAAAAATCGAAAATTTTTTACCTTTTCCGGAAACGCCCTGCATGCATTATATAGGGTTTTGGTGTGTGTGTGTGTGGGGTTTTAATATATATAAAATATATTTTATATATATATATATATATATTTTAATATATAATATATATAAAATATTTATATTTAAAAATATTTATAGAGGGGGTTTGTAAGAGAAAAAATTGCGAGGGTTTTTGGGGAAAGGGAGGCGTGGAGTTAAAAGATAAAGAATCACACCCCAAAGGGGGGATTTGTAACAGCGGGCTCTTTGTGGGGCACTGTGCCTTGGGAGATTCTGAAGAGAAGTTGCAGAGATTGGTGGATAAATTTTGGGTAGGGGTGCAAAAGAAAATTTTTAAAAGGTATTTTATAAATATATTTATATAGGGTATAATGTTTATATATATATATATATATATATAATATTATGAAATAATGTATATATTTTTTATATTTATATATATTATTATAATGTAAATTATATTATATATATTTTTATATTTTTAAAAATGTATTTTTTTAAAATATATAAAATAAAATGTAAAAATTGTATTTATTATATATAATGTAAATATATAATATAATGTATAATGTATATATATAAATAATGTATTAAAATATATGAAAAATTTTTAAAATTATAATTTTAAAATTTTTGGGTATATATTTTTTTTATTTTGAAATAATGAATATTTTGTATAATGTATATTTTTTTATATAAAATTAAAATTATAATGAAATATATATATATATGAAAAATTTTAAATATATCTTTTTAAATATGTATATATATAATAATATAAATATATAAAATATAAAATATAATATATATAAATATATTTTATTTTTAATATATTTTAGAGGGGGTTGAAAGGGAAAAGTAAAGCGAGGGTCTTGGCAAGGGGCGGGCCCCTTAAAAAAAAGAACACACATAAAGTGGGATTTTTTCCAGCTGCTCTTTGCTGATGACACTGGGGCTCTTGGGAGTTTCTAAAGAAGTTGCAGGGGGTTGGTGGTTAAATTTTGGTGGGGTATGTAGAAAAAGAAGAAAATTAAAAGTAAATTTAGGGGAAAGGAAAGGTTATGATTTTTAAAAATGATTAGGTGTTTGAAAGATTGGTTTATCGATTGGGGGGAGAGAGTATGGAGGAGGGGGAATGTATTCAGATTTTTTGGGAGTGGAAATGTCAGGGGTTTGGGCCCTTTTAAAGGATAGGGAATCAATAGAATTGTTGAGGGAAAAAAGGGTGGGTGGTGCATTTGGAGTCGTGGAGAAAAAGGGAACTTTGTTTTTTTGGGAGGCAAAGAGGGGAATGTTTTGGAGGTTATTTTTACCAACGCTCTTTTTTTGGGGTGTGAAGCGTGGGTGATGAATGTTCAGCGAGGAAAAGGCTGGAGGCAGTGGAGATGTCATGTCTGAGGGCAATGTTGGTGTAAAATATAATGCAGAGAATTCTTTATTTTGGAAGTTAGGGGGGTGCGGGTTTTCCAAAATTTTTTGCCCCAGAGGGCTGAGGAAGGGTTGTTGAGGTGGTTGGACATGTAGAGAGAATGGACCCGAAACGAAATGACTTCAAAAGTGTACAGCTGTAGTGGGAAGGAAGGCGGGGTAGGGGTTTGGGCCCAGGAAAAAGGGTTTGGGGGGAGGGGGTAAAGGAGGTTTTGTGTGCAAGGGGGTTTTGGCTTTTGAAACAGGGGTGCCCCTGAGCGGTTTGATAGGATGAATGGAGGGCAAATTGGGTTTTTTTAAAACTTGGGGGGTGCCCGTTGGAGTGGGGAGCAAAAAAACATTTTTTTGAAGGGGTTTTAGGGGGAAAACCCGGGAAAGGGCCGGAAATTGAGTCCTGGAAGGGGAAAATACAGTGCCTGCACTCTGAAGGGGGTGTTTAATTTGCAGTTTAAAAAAATGGGAGTGTTTAAAACCCCCCTTTGGCAAGAAAAGTGATGGGGTGAATGATTTGGGGAAAGTTTTTCTTTTTTGGGCCAACCCCGCCTTTGGGGGGAATCGGCCAGTGTTGAAATTTTATATATATATTTATATTTATATATATTTTATATATTTATAAATATATATATTTATATTTTTGTAAAGTATGTATTTTATGTAGTAGGGAAAGAAAAGTCTCCCTACCACCCTGTTTAAAACAAAGGGGAACTTTGTATTTTTACTTTTGTCGAAGATCTAAAAAGAACTAGACCTGATGGTTTTTTATTTACAAACAAAAGCTATTTCCTTCCCCCTCTTGTTAATATCTGATGATCTGTCCTGCCCCTTTTTTTTATTGTCCCCCTCCAGCCGGCAGATCATGTTAATATCTGATGGGCCCGTCACTGACTTGTTCTCTTATTTGTCCCCCCCCGCAGGCAGTTTATGTTAAATTTTGATTTGGGCTGTCACTGACTTGTTTTTTATTGGGCCCCTCCAGCAGGCAAAATCATGTTAATATCTGATTGGGGGTTTTTCAATGACTTGTTCTTTATTGTCCCCCTCCAGCAGGCAGATCATGTTAATATCTGATGGTTTCACCTGAAATTGGGTTTTATTATTGGGCCCCCCAGCAGGCAGATCTGTTTAAAATTGATGGCTTGTCCCCTGACTTGTTCTCTTAAATTTTCCCCCCCCTTCCCGCAGGGAGATCAAAGTTAAATCTGATGGTTGTTCCCCTGACTTGTTCTCTTATTGTCCCCCTCCAGCAGGAAAAATCATGTTTAAAAATCTGATGGGGCGTCACTGACTTGTTCTCTTATTGTCCCCCCCCAGCAGGCAGATCATGTTTATTTTCTGATGGTCGGGCACTGACTTGTTTTCTTATTGTCCCCCCCCAGGGAGGCAGATCATGTTAATATCTGATGGGCTGGGCACTGACTTGTTCTTTTTTTGTTCCCTTACAGCAGGCAATATGGTTTTTCAAGGCATTTAAAAAAACAAGGCAAGGGCCCCTTTACTACATTCCTGCTGTTTGGGGTTTACTTCGTTTGGGGGTGGTGTTTTTTCCAGGTGCTCCTTCCAGTCAGCCTCAAAAACAGTAATACACTAACGTCTGGAACGATCACAAATCAACAAACTTTTGCCAGACAAATTTGGGAAGGTTTTCTTTCCCGATCTTTTTAAAATAATTAAATCACTTTGAATGTGCAAATTCTATTGTCTGAAATGGGTGTCCTGGTTTTTTTAATATTTTTAAAGATTTCTGAATCATCGAAGAAGGAAAAAAGTCGAAAAATATTTTGGAGGGGGAAAATCTTCGCATGCGGGGTTTATCAAGGTCAGTAACCTTGCAAGGGCAGCCATTAAGAAAACCTTGGGTAGTTAAATGTGTTTCATTAAAGGGCCCTTTTCCCCCGAAAATCCTCAAAATTTTCCCCCCTCTCTCCCATCTTATAATATTAAAGGGTTTTCCCCCCCTCTTCCCTTGTCAACTTTTTTTTGGGTTTTTCCTGGTGGGGAAATTTTTTCTCTATGAAATTGTTCTTAGGTTGTACCCCAGCCAAAAAATCCTCGGCTGGAGAGTATTTAAAAGGGCCCAGACAACGTAAAAAAGGGTATGGAGGGGGCACAGAAAGGAACGTAACAGAGCACTGCTGGGCACGTACGGAAAAGTAACGGGCATCAGGGGCACTTTCGGAACGTAAAAAGGGCACGGCCCGGGACCGTTAAAGGAAAAAACGTAACCCGGGCACTTCAGGGGACCCCAGACGGAAACGTAAAAAGGGACTGCAGGGGGACGTACGGAACCTAACAGGGCACTTTAGGGAAAAAGGGAAAGGGAAAAATAAAAGGGGACGCAGGAACAATACGGGGGAAAGTAACAGGGGACTGCCCAAAGGGGCAAAATTTTCCCCGGAAAAGCAACAGGGCACTGCAGGGGGCACGTACGGAAAATAATTTGGGCATTGCAGGACACGTTTTGGAAAAGTAAAAAGGCATGCAGGAAAAAATTTCGGGAAAGTAAAAAGGGCACTGCAGGGACACCAGGGAACCCTAAAAGGCACTGCAGGAAAACTGAGGAAAGTAAAAAGGGCAATGCAAGGGGCACGTACGGAAAAGTAACAGGGCACTGCAGGGACAAGTACGGAAAAGTAAAAAGGGCATGCCCGGGAAAACATACGGAAAGAAAAAGGGGAGTGCAGGGAAAACATACAGAACGTAACAGGGGGGGGGGCCGAGAAAGAAAATATGGAACGTAACAGGGCCAAATGCAGGGACACATACGGAACGTAACCCCGGCCCCGCAGGAACACAGGGAACGTTAACCAGAAAACCCAGCAGGGACAATAGGGAACGTAAAAGAGGGATTGCAGGGGAAAATAGGGAACGTAACCGAGCACTGCAGGAAATATAAGGGGAAAGTAACAGAGCAAATTAAGGGGGCACACAGGAAAAGTAACAGAGCAATGCAGGAAAACATAGGGAAAATAAAAAGGAAACAAATCAGGGGAAAACAGGGGAAAGTAACAGAGCACTGCCGGAAAAAATAAGGGAAAAGCAACAGAGCACTGCAGGCTCACGGGAAAAGTAAAGAGCACTGCAGGAAAACATACGGAAAGTAAAAGAGCACTGGAAAGGGAAAACACAGGGAAAGTTAAAAAGGTTTCCCGGAAAAACCCTTTCGAAACTAGCAGGGCACTGCAAGTCACATACGGAAGTAACAGGGGACTGCAGGAAAAAAAACGGAAGAACAGGGCACTCCAGGGACACGACGGAATGTAACAGGGCACTGCAGGGACACATACGGGAAAGTAACAGGGCACTGCGGACCCCAGACGGGAACTTTAAAAAGGGCCTGCGGGGGCAGCGGAACGTTAAAAGGGGGACTGCAAAGGGCCCCCAGGGGGAAAGTAAAAGGGCACTGCAAGGACACAAAACGGAACCTTTAAAAGGGCAACGGGAGGGACAATAGGAAAAGAACAGGGGCCTGCAGGGACAGACGGAAAAGTAAAAGGGGACTGCAGGGAAAAGAGGAAAAAAAACGGCACTGCAGGAAAAACACAGGGAACGTAAAAGGGGCCCGCAAGGACACATACTGAACGTAAAAAGGGCCCTGCAGGGACATATACGGAACCCTAAGAGAGCACTGCAGGGAAACAAAGGGAACGTAACAGGGCACTGCAGGAACAATACGGAAATAAAAGGGGACTGCAAGGGGAAAAATTCGGAACGAACAGGGGGACTGCAGGGAACCCTTTCAGAAAGTAAAAGAGCAACCCGAGGAACACCTACGGGAAAATAACAGGGCATTGCGGAACCCCCTTAAAGATAGGGAAAAAGGGCCCGGCCCGGGAAAAAAATTTGGGGAAAGGGAAAAAACCCCTGCATGGGGCACGTAGGGAAGGGAACAGCAATGCAGGAAAAATTTTATGGAACGTAACAAGGGAGTGCAGGGAAAACATACGGAAAAGTAAAAGAGCACGGGAAGAAAAACATTCCCCGGGAAAGCAAAAAGGGCACTGCAGGGGACACAGACGGAAAGTAACGGGCACTGAAGGAAGACATTCGGGAAAGTAAAATGTTTCCTGCAAGAACACTTCGGAAACCCCAAAGGGCACTTCAGGGAAAACAGGGCGGAAAAGTTTAAAGGGCACTGCAGGGGGAAAAGTACGGAAATAACAGGGCACTGCAGGGGTATTATGGGAAAAAGTAAAAGGGCACTGCAGGGATAAATTTTGGAAAAAAAACGGGCACTGCAGGAAAAACGTACGGGGAAAGTAACGGGCACTGGGAGAAAAACATACGGGGAAAGAAACAAGGGACTGCACGGGGCACATCCCGGGAAAGTAAAAGGGCACTGCAGGGACACATACAGAACGTAACAGCGCCCCTGCAGGGGCACAGAAAGGGAAATTAAAAAGGGGCACTGCGGAAAAACCTTCGGGAAAAAAACAGGGGACTTCAAAGGGAAAACATAGGGGGAAGTAAAAAGCACTGCAGGGGGCCATAAAGGGAAAGTAACAGGGCACCGCAGGAAAAACATACGGAACGTAACAGGCCCCTGAGGAACCATACGGAACGTAAAAAGGGGGACTGCAGGAAAACAGACGGAAAGTAACAGGGGCCGCCCGGAGCCGAAAGGACGTAAAAAGGGGACTGCAGGAACAAAGGGTGGAAAGTAAAAGGGGGCCGCAGGGAAACACATCGGAAAGTAACAAAGCACGCAGGGACAGACCCTAACGTAAAGGACACTGCAAGGGGCACATAAAAGGAAAAGTAAGAAGGGACTGCCCGGACACATAAAAAAGTAAAAAGGGCACTTTTAAAGACAGGGGAAAGAAAAGAGCACTAAAGGAACAACCCTAAAGGGGAAAGTAAGAGAGCACTGCAGGAAACACAAGCGAAAGTTAAAAGGGGACTGCCCGGAACACAGGGGGAACGCAACGGGCACTGAAAGAACAGTATGGAACGTAATTGGGCACTTTCAGGCAGACCGGGGAAAGTAACAGGGGACGTAGGGGGCCGTGCGGAATGTAACAGGGCACTGCATGGGGCCGTACAGAAAAAATAACAGGGCTTGCAGGGACCCTAAACGGAAAGTAACAGGGGACTTTCATGGGGCAAATAGGGGAACCCTAGCAAAGGGGACTGCAGGAACACACAGGGAACGTTTAAAAGGGGACTTTAAAGGGGCACAAACGGAAAAGTAAAAAAGGCACTGAAAGGAAAAAACAGGGAAAACCCAACAGAGCACTGAAGGGACATCACGAAAAAGTAACAAAGGGGACTGCAGGGACCCCCACAGGGAACGTAACAGAGCACTAGGGGAAAACAACGGAAAAGTAAAGGGCACTGAGGAACCCCATAGGGAACCTAACAGAGCATGAAGGGAAAAATACGGAAGTAAAAAAGGGCAAATGCAGGAACAAAATTTCGGAACGTAAAAGGGCCCTTGCAGGAACACAGGGCGGGGAAAGTAACAGGGCACGGGAGGAACACATAGGGGAACCCCAACAAAGCACTGAAGGGAATATACGGAATTTAACAGGGCACTGCAGGGAAAACATACGGAAATTAACAGGGCACTGCAGGGACACGTACGGAACGTAACAGGGCACTGCAGGAACAGGGAAATCGTAACAGGGCACTGCAGGGACACAGACGGAACGTAACAGGGCACTGCAAGGACACATACGGAACGTAACAGGGCACTGCAGGGACACATACAGAAGGTAACAGGGCACTGCAGGAACACATACGGAACGTAACAGGGCACTGCAGGAACACATAGGGAACCTAACAGAGCACTGAAGGGACATATACGGAACGTAACAGGGCACTGCAGTAACACATACGGAACGTAACAGGGCACTGCAGAAACACAGACGGAACGTAACAGGGCACTGCAGGAACACATACGGAACGTAACAGGGCACTGCAGGAACACATAGGGAACGTAACACAGCTCTGCAGGAACCCTTATGGAACGGAACAGAGCACTGCAGGAACACATAGGGAACGTAACAGAGCACTGCAGGAACACATAGGGAACGTAACAGAGCATTGCAGGAACACATAGGGAACGTAACCGAGCACTGCCGGAACACATAGGGAACGTAACAGAACACTGCAGGAACACACAGGGAACGTAACATGGCAGTGCAGAAACACATACGGAACATAACAGTGCACTGTAGGGACACTGACGGAACGTAACAGGGCACTGAAGGAACACAGATGGAACGTAACAGAGCACTGCAAGGACACGTACGGAACGTAACAGGGCACTGCAGTGACACATACGGAACGTAACAGGGCACTGTAGGAACACATACGAAACGTAACAGGGCACTGCAGGGACACAGAGGGAACGTAACAGAGCACTGCAGGAACACATACGGAACGTAACAGGGTGCTGCAGGAACACACAGGGAACGTAACAGAGCACTGCAGGGACACATACTGAACGTAACAGGGCACTGCAGGAACACAGACGGAAGGTAACAGGGCACTGCAGGAGTACATACGGAACGTAACAGGGCATTGCAGTGACACAGACGGAACGTAACAGGGCGCTGCAGGAACACATACGGAACGTAACAGGGCACTGCAGGAACACAGGGAACGTAACAGCACTGCCGGGACACACATGGAACGTAACAGAGCACTGCCTGGACACATGGGGAACGTAACAGCACTGCAGGAACACATAGGAAACGTAACAGAGCACTGCAGGAACACGTAGGGAACGTAATTTTTTATAAATGGTGGAGAATATCAGTGTTTGGGTGAGACTTTTGGGGGAAGCAATTACTGGCCGAAATTGAATATTTACAGAGGAATGAGAAGTCACCCAGCCCGCCTTGGAAGACTAGCCCACAACTGTCACCCACTGAATAGATGCCTATGATTATTATCCACATGATGTGCCCAGTCACTCAGTTGATGTGCCCCAGTGGATGTATTGCTGCCCTGGTCTGTCATCCAGTGTAGTGGGTGTCTGTCTGAGTCACCCAGCCTCTGTGACTATCACCCGCGGACCGCCAGTTACCCGCAGTTGCCAGGGATGGGTGACCGCACCTGCTGTTGATGACCTGAAGTGACCTCACCTCGAGCAACTGACCATAGCCTGCCACTGCTGATGTCGGCTGCTGTGATGCTGTCTGCTATGCTGTGGCTGTGCTGTGATGCTGTCTGCTATGCTGTGGCCGTGCTGTGATGCTGTCTGCTATGCTGTGGCCGTGCTGTGATGCTGCGATGCTGCCTAGCTCAGGAGGAGATGGCGGTGGTGCTGCAGTGGTGTGTGAGGGATCCTGGCTGGTGTGCCAGGACAGGAGAATCTACTATGAAGGCGCTGCCATCCTCAGAGATGTGGAAGGGCGCGAGCCGCGGAGATGGACTCCAGCTGCTGGGACCAGCCTGCTATCAAGGGTGGTATGGAGGTGTATCCTGCCTTGCTGGTCAACCTGTACGACAGGTATGCGGGGATGCCCTGCCAGCCATGAGAGACAATTAAGAGTGTGAGATGTCCCCAGCCTACTTTGACTTGCCAGAAGTGTTAGTGTTACCTGTGTGAAATAAGGTGACCTTGAATACGGTCCAGTGATTATGGCTACCTTGTTTTATGAGGCCAGTGAATCCTAGTAGTGGCATAGGATAATGGAGGGGCTTAGCTGCGATGCCCGCCCTGTCTCGATTTTCAAATGTTGTAGTGTGCATGTGAAGTGTGCCGAAAAATGCGACTTGGTGGTCGTGAAGTGGTCCAGTTGCAGTTACTGAAATAATGAACCCGTTGGAGCGTTTTCACGCTAGAAGCTGAGAGATTTGGCCAATGGATAACGTGGGGGGTGACTGCATTGGCAGTGATTTTAGTAGAAGTAGGGAAGGCATGGGCCCGATATTTAGTTTAAGGAGAAATGCGGTAAGGAGGCTTTGCGCCCGAGAGCAACTATTATGGGTCAAATGCGAGGTGTATGATTATGCTGCCTTGTGGAGTTGAGGGAAAGGGGAGGGAAATATATGAGTTGAATAATTTTTAATTATGTATAATTTTGTCTTTGTAATGATTTAAGGTTTTGGATTAAAATGTCTAATAATTAGGACAAATTGCCCATTCTCAGTATTTAACAGGGGAAAGGATTGATTATCCTGGGTTTTTGGGGGGTTGGGGAATAATTAAAAATTTTTTTTT
>NC_069489.1:16053450-16070302 GCF_026875155.1 Cherax quadricarinatus | reverse complement strand
TTTTTGGGTTTGTAGAAACTGTGTGATGGACAGACTAGAGTAAATGGACCCCACTCCCGTGGGGGGGGGGGGAGGGGTATTAGGTTAATTCGGGAACTGGAGCGCAGACCAATTCCCTAGATCGAGAGCCCCTCCAGCATAAAGGAACCCCTTCAGGGGGGGGGCCCTTTAAAAAAAAAAAAACCAACATGAACTGGCATAGGGTTTTTAATTAGGAAAAGACTTTTATCATTAAAAAAATATTGGATTAATAAGTATTATTTTTTTTTTTTTATAATAAAAAAAGAAGTGCTAAGCCAAAAGGGCTATACAGCAGGATTAATAAGATCATGAGGACAATTTTGGAAAATGAGATTTGGAAGTATTAGAGTAGTGATGACTCAGCATAAAGCTGTATTTGCTGGGGGAGCACTGGGTCTTTATTAGCGACAAGGTGAGCAGAGAGAGTGAAAAATATTCATCGGGCACCCGGGAAAAATTTTAGATACATTCCAGAGCACAAGGATACTTGTTTTTACCCCAGCCCCCGTATGGGTTTTTTTCACAGTAATCAAGGGCCCAAATAAAAAAACGGGGGAAAATTTGCTTATGGTTGGCAGGCAGGTGCCACATAGGGAAAAGTAGGATTGCTGGGTTTAAATTTACCCTGTGTTTTTCCGGGAGTTTTTGGGAAACAAAAAGATTATTGGGACCCCTAGCCCTAACAGTTACTGACAATTGCAGGTATCCTTTTTTTAGTGGGCGTTGAGTAATGTTTTTGAGATCAAGTACCCGGGGAAAGTCTCAAAGTGAATTAGTTAGGAAAAATTTACACTTCAATTCTTCCCTCTTGCATAGAGGACAAGGCCCATGACCCTGCATCCCCCCCGGGTTTTTAACTTTTTCCCAAAACCCTATATCAATACTATTCAGCCCAATTTAATTATTGCTAAAATTTTCCAATTTTTAATTTAAATGTTAGTTGAACAAAAGAAATTGCATATTAATAATGAAAATTTAAAGCACAAAACCCCAACAAGGGGTTACAGCATGCGGGTGGGGTGTATAAAAATGATTATAGAGGAAAATTTGATAAAAGCTCTTGTTAAAAAAAATGAGGTGTTAGGTTAATTTCCCAAAAAAACTCAACCCTTGCATGGAATATTCTTTAATTGTTATTGTACTAAATATATTAACTTGTACATCTTTGTATGCCACAAAATGTTAACTTTGCTTTAGTTTGTGGTGTGGTGAGGTGACAGGACTCACTGGGACATGAAACTTTTTATTATTTTTATTTCAAAAAAAAAGGCAAAGCCCAAGGGACTTTTCGCGCTCAGGAAGTGGGGGCGGGGTATGGATGGTGAAAGGGTAAAGGGCAGCAAAAAAAAAACAAAAGGGCTGGGGGGGAGAGTAAAAATATCATCAGGTTTTGTGGATAAATCAGTTGTTGCAAAGTCAATGAGAAGAGTAGGATTAAAGGAGGGCCATCGCAAAAAGGGAGGTAAAGAGAGTAGTTGGAGGAAAATTCTGCTGCTCGTTGATAGAGAGGGCAGTCTAAAGATGGGGCTAATCGATCTGGAACTTACATGCTCACAGAGAGGCCCCGGTGCTCTCATGATTTAAGCGGTGTGGCCAATGCAAAGGGGGGGAGAGATGGTCTCCAAACCCTCAGCATGTGACAGAAGGGCCGTAACCTAGCTGGGTTTAATAGAATAAATTTTTTTACCGGCAGAATTTGGCAACGGGTGGAAGGGGGTAGCATTGAGCAAGTAGTCCAGAAATGGAACCCCGATGGGAAATTTGGTAGGTCTGTTGTGACCGCGCAGCGTTTTGCCTGTAGTCGAAGCCCAGGGACCCAACAAAAAAAAATTTCTTTTGTTTGGTGGATACGGCGTAGCCAAAGTTGGTACGGAGAAAATGGGGATGGATGTATCAAAGTTCGTTACCGTAGGCACAAAGGGAGTCTGAGCTACTAAAAAATGACACAGGCATAGATGCGTACAATAAGTGGTGCAGGAATGGCTTTACAGTCGCAGTAAAAAATGCTAGCGAAGATGTAAATGCCCCCGCCGATGCTGTCGGAAACACTGCTGCAAATCCACGCCGTTGAAGACTTGAGCCATTGTGTACACAGCGGTGGCATGAGAAGGGGGGAGTGGAAGTGATCAAAAAAAAAGAGAGTGGGAAGCCCCGTAGGCAGTTGAGCTTTCGGAAGGGAGTGGAAAGAAACGCCCCGAACAGCTGGAATTCCCAGGGGGGTGGGGAAAAGTGAGATCTACTGAACTTTAAAAAGGGGGTAACTAAAGGGGAAAGACGGGTGTGTAGGCAAAGAAAAAAGGGGGACGGAGAAACGGGAGGAAAAAATTAAAGAAGCTACTTATCGGTGACCTTCTATAAATGGAAGGTTTGTGAGATCGTGGGCGTACTAGTAGCAAAGGCAATGGGCTCCGGCGATCAGACAAGGATGGAACACATTCTGTATAGAGGTCTCAACGGGGGGAAGAGCACCAGGGCCAAAGTAATTTTGGGTGTGGATAGAGTTAAGGCTGAGAGAGCGTAGCAGGAGAGGCCGGGAAAAAAATCTGGTCACCATAATTGAGTTTCGAAAAACGAGGGCTGAATGTGGCGAAGCAGAAATTCGACGATCACTCCCCGGAAGTGAGCAAGGGTTTTAAAAAGGGTTTTGCCCGGGTGTGACAGTTGCCTTCAGAGAGGTAAAAGGAGGTTTCCGGAAACCGCGGGGGCAAGAGAAAGGGCCCAGAAACCTGACTGTATCAGTTTGGGGATACGGGGGCCCAAAAAGGTCAAAGGATGATCGGGGATAAAGGCGTCTAGTGAAAATAATTGGGTGGTTTTGGTACTTGAAAATTTAAAACCCAGTGTGGTGGCCCCAAATGGAAACAGGTCGACCGCATGCTGGAGAGAAACTGCAAAAAGATGACCCCGTCAGGCCGCACAAGCAATAGCGAAGTCTCAACTTGAGTGATGACCCAAAAATTGGGGGGAAGACAGAGGCCAAATCATTTATAGCAAGGGAAAAAGTGTTGTGTTAGAACAATCCTGGGGACCCTTCGCTTGGACGAAGTCCGGGGAAAGGAAAAATTTTGTCGAAAAACCCGGAAATGTCTGTCAGTTAAAAAGTTTTAAGGAAGGATGGTAGATTGCCCGGAGGCCTAAGGAATGGGCCTGGGCCAAAATATTATACCCCAAGTTGGTCTAGCCTTCTCAAGGTCAAAAAAAAATGGAATAACCGAGTGATTATTCGCAAAGGCATTTTCGAACATACGTATCCAAACGTAGTAAGGGGTTAGGGAGAACGACCCCTTTGAAAGCCATATTGACTAGCGGAAAGGGGGAATGTTGTGTCTCTCTAAATACCACGTTTTTAAACGTCGTTTACGAGACGTTCCTCACTTTTCAAACTGCGTAGTAGAGCGATGGGGGGGTAGTTAAAGGCATCATGTCCTGTAGTACCCCGGTTTTCGGAAAGGGAGAACCCTGCCCGTTTCCAAATGGGGGGAACTCCTTGTGCCCAAAAAAAAAATTGAAGAGGGTTTGGGACTACAAGGGCTGACCGATGTAAATGTTGTAAATACAAATATGATTTTCGTCAGGCCAGCTGCGTGATCGGCAAGCTGAGGCGTTGCCTCCAGTTTTTTGAAGGTAAAAAGGCACATTATATGTTTTCTTGAAGAAAAGAAGTTAAGGGACAACTCTCTGGAGACTTTGAGGAAAGAAAAAGAGGGGCATAGATGGGCCCTCGGGAAATACGGACCGATGGGGTGCCAAGTTCAACGGCAACGTCGAGGGGGGGTTTGTACATCAACACCCGCGACCCCTAGAAAGGAGCCGGGGCAGGAAGTATTTACTACTCTTTTTCCCCATTTTTTTCCAGATGCATCATAGAAAAAGCGAGGGGTGGTGGAAAAGTCTCGCCAACAATGTGTTTAGCTTCGGATGCAAAGGCGAGCGATCGCACATTCTGCTTAAAAAACAAGAAAAATTCTCAGCGGTTTTATTGTACCGGACCTCCCCTGCGCACGTTTCAAAGTTTCGACGGACAAAAGGAGCCACCCAAGGCATCATTTGAGAATGCCTGCCTGAGGTTTGGGGTTAGAATGAGAAGCTGCGGTATAAACTGATGTTTTGGGGAAAAATGTGTGGGTATCAATGGAGGTGAAGAAGGAACCTATAAAAGCAGTGAGGGGGGGGCAGGGGCCGGTAGGGGGGGGGAGGTAGAAGATAAAAAATTGAAGAAGGGTAGAAAGGGTGAATTAGGAGGGGGGAAGGAAGAAGATCGGAAAAGGATGGTCAGGTAAAAAGGGGGGGGGTACCCGTTTTAAAATGGAGGGGGGGGAGGCGAAAAACCTCCAAAAGGAGAGTGAGTACGAGGGGCCCCCCCCAAATGGTGGGATTAAACCATTTAAAAAGAAAGGGGGTAAAAGGGAAAAAAGAAACAAACTGGGGAAAAACCCAAAGGGGGTAAAAAAAAAAGGTACCCCAGGAAAGGGGGATGAATCACAGGGAAACAAAAGTTGGAAGTACAAAAAGGAAAGAAGGGATTTTTTAAAATACGAGAAGGGTTTTAAAATTTAAAAAAAATATTGGGGAAAAACCCCCGGGAAATTTTGGTTCGGGGGCAGGTTAAGGGTCAGGGGTATGGGGGGCTTAGTTTACTCCCCGTTTGGGTTTTTTTTGCTAAGGGAACCAAATTTCATTTTATTTTTCCCTTTTGGGGGAAAAAAAAAAAATTTTTTTTTTTTTCTTAGATTTTTTGAGGGCCGAAGTGTTTTTGGTTTTGTAACAAACAGAAAATTGCGCTTCAAAAGGGGGTAATTCGGGGTTAGCTCGTTTTTTTATTTTTTCTCCCTTTCCCCATTTTTCCCCCTTGTTTTATTAGCCAAATTCATTTTGTTTTAATCCCACCCCTTTTTCGGGGGGGGGGGTCTCACTGTGATTCCGTGGAATTCAGTTAGAGGCTTTTCTTGCCACCCACCCCTCCATGTTTTAAATACAGGTGCTCACACCCATTTTGATCCTCGGACTCATACTCTCTCTTGCATCGATCTCTCAGTCTGCTCTTCCTCCGCCGCACTAGACTTCACTTGGTCTGTTCTCCCGGACTTACATGACAGTGATCATTTCCCAATCATTCTTACTTCCCCTTCATATTCGCCACCTCTTCGCACCCCACACTGGCAATTTAATCGGGCAAATTGGAACCTTTACTCACACCTAACTGTTTTTAAAGAGGTTCCTTCTTCGTCCTCCATCGATGAGCTTTTACACCTCTTCTCGTCCTCCGTTTTCAACGCAGCTTCTCATTCTATACCCCAAACTTTGGGCAGGCATTCTCAGAAATGCGTGCCTTGGTGGTCTCCTGCTTGTGCTCGTGCAGTACGTTTGAAACGCGCTGCATGGGGCAGGTACCGGTACAATAGAACCACAGAGCGACTCCTTGATTTTAAACAGAAGCGTGCGATCGCTCGCCGTGCCATCCGTGATGCTAAACGCACTTGCTGGCGAGATTGTCTCCACCATCACCTCTGCTTCCTCTATGAGTGCAGTCTGGAAAAAAGTACGAAAACTGAGTGGTAAATATTCTCCTGACCCGGCTCCTGTTCTGCGGGTTGCCGGTGTTGATATAGCAAACCCACTAGATGTTGCCAATGAAATTGGCAATCATCTGGTCCGTATTTCTCAGGGACTCCATCTATGCCCCTCATTTCTTTCCTCAAAGTCTGCCAGAGAGTTAGCACCCTTGGACTTTTCTTCTCTCAGAGAAGAACAGTATAATGTGCCTTTTACACTTCAAGAACTAGAGGCAACACTCTCAGCTTGTCGATCATCGGCAGCTGGGCCCGACGACATTCATATTCGTATGCTACAACATTTACATCAGTCAGCCCTTGCAGTCCTATTACGCCTTTACAATCTTATTTAGTCACAAGGAGTTCTTCCACAGCTGTGGAAATCCGCCATTGTTCTCCCTTTCCGCAAACCAGGCACTACGGGACATGAAACCTCCCACTATCGTCCCATTGCTCTTACCAGTGCAGTTTGCAAAGTAATGGAACGCCTAGTAAATAGACGTTTAGTGTGGTATTTAGAGACACACAACAGTCTCTCCACTCGTCAATATGGCTTTCGTAAGGGACGTTCTACCATAGACCCCTTACTACGCTTGGATACGTATGTTCATAATGCCTTTGCGAATAACCACTCAGTTATTGCCATATTTTTTGACCTTGAGAAGGCATATGACACAACTTGGAGGTATAATATTTTTAGCCCAAGCCCAAACTCCTTAGGCCTTCGAGGCAATCTACCATCCTTCCTTAAGAACTTTTTAACTGACAGGCATTTCCGTGTTCGGGTTAATAATGTGCTCTCCCCGGACTTTATCCAAGCTGAAGGTGTCCCCAGGGATGTGTTCTGAGACAACACTTTTTTCTCCTTGCTATTAATGATTTGGCCTCTAGTCTTCCATCAAATATTTGGTCATCACTCTGTTGATGACTTCGCTATTGCCTGTGCAGGCGCTGACTGTCACCTCCTTACAGTTTCTTTCCAACATGCAGTCGACCGTGTTTCCAATTGGGCCACCACACGTGGGTTTAAATTTTCCAGCACTAAAACCCACCAAATCACTTTCACTAGACGCTCTGTCATCTCCGATCATCCTTTGTACCTCTATGGCTCCCGTATCCCTGAACGTGATACAGTCAAGTTTCTGGGCCTCCTCTTTGATCGTAGGTTATCCTGGAAACCTCACATTACCTCTCTGAAGGCAACTTGTCACAGCCGGCCTTTAACCTTCTTAAAACCCTTGCTCATCTTTCATGGGGAGCTGATCGTCAAACCCTCCTTTGCCTACATTCCACCCTTATTTTATCGAAACTTGATTATGGTGACCAGATCTATTCAGCGGCATCTCCTGCTACTCTCTCTAGCCTTAACCCCATTCATCACCAAGGATTACGTTTATGCCTTGGTGCTTTTCGCTCTTCCCCTGTCGAGAGCCTCTATGCAGAAGCGAACGTTCCATCCTTATCCGATCGCCGTGATGCCCATTGCCTGCGCTACTATGTACGCTCTCATGATCTCCGCAATCCTTCCATTTATAGAATGGTCACTGATATTAGTAGACATTCTTTATTTGTTTGCCGCCCCTGTTTACTCCATCTCTTCGCCTTCATTCGCTCTTGTCTTCTCTTCAACTACCACCTTTCTATGTACATGTAGCATCTCACTTTTCCCTACCCCCCTGGGAAGTTCCAGCTGTTCGAGTCTGTTCTTTCTCCCTCCCTTGCTCGAAAGCCCAACTGTCTACGGTCGCTTCCTGCTCTCTTTTTCTTGACCACTTTCACTCTCATGCCATTGCTGTGTACACAGATGGCTCTAAGTCTTCTGATGGCGTAGGATTCGCAGCAGTGTTTCCGGACAGCGTCGTACAAGGGCATTTACTATCTTCGGCTAGTATTTTTACTGCTGAATTATATGCCATCCTTACAGCACTTATCCGTATTGCATCTATGCCTGTGTCATCATTTGTGGTTGTCTCAGACTCCCTTAGTGCTTTACAGGCTATACAAAAATTTGATACACCTCACCCCTTAGTCCTCCGTATCCAACTTTGACTACGCCGCATCTTTACCAAGCATAAAGATATTGTTTTTTGTTGGGTCCCTGGTCATGTTGACGTATAGGGCAATGAACAGGCAGACACTGCTGCGCGGTCAGCAGTACATGACCTACCAGTTTCTTATAGAGATATTCCATTTACGGACTATTTTGCTGCAATATCTTCCCACCTTCACACCCGTTGGCAACAACGTTGGTCTACTATGCTCGGCAACAACCTTCAACCTATTAAACCAAGTATAGGTTACTGGCCGTCTTCTTATCACCAGTGTCGAGGTTGGGAGACTACTCTCTCTCGTCTTACTCATGGAGAGGCATCTTGCTCCTCTCTGTGAAAATTGCCAAGCTCCATTATCAGTCAGCCACATTCTGTTGGACTGCCCACTTTATCAACGAGCACGCACAATTTACCTCTGTCGTCGTCTTCGCTCCGCTGCTCTCTCTTTACCTTCCCTTCTCACTGATGGACCCACCTTTCATCAGGACTCTCTTATTGACTTTTTGACGACTGACTGACTTCACAAATTCTGATACCTTCAGCCCTTTCTACTTCAATCTCTTGCTACCCTCTAACCCCATAGTATCCCCTGCCCCGCTGTTTTCTGTAACCTACTGATCATCCCCCCTCCCTTCTGCCATCCAGTTCCCTTGCTTCCTTCCCTACCCTGCAGCGCTGTATAGCCCTTGTGGCTTAGCAATTCTTTTTGAGTATAATAATGTAAGCAAGCAACATCTGAAGCTCACCGCAGATATTCCACCGTAAATATGCCATGATTGGCGATTAAGAAAATACCAGGAATCTGTAGGTAAAGGCACCTATAGACTAGAGGGGTTAGAATAGTCAACATGTCGTGGCATTGGAATACGTTCAAGTAGCGAAGAGAAGGAACAGGAAGTGAATCAGTGTCCATTGAAGGTTTAGTGTCTGCAACATATTCTGAAATGGCTTCAAGTGTTTCTGAATTTAAAGATGTATGGGAGACCATATTGGAGATAGGAGGAGGAGGGCGAGTAAAGATGGGGACAGAAGAGGCAGAAACCTGGGAGGGGACGGGGGTGGAAGGCATAGTATGAGGAGGAGGGTGAATCGCCACACTTGTAATAGAGCCAGAGAGAGGGGAAGAACTAGGTACAGAGACTGTGGAGAGGGAAGGAAGGGGCAAAGAAGATTTGAGCAATGTGGATTTTTTGGACTTCTGAGTAGAGGGGCGATTGGTATTAGGTGTCGTACGAGGTCTTGTCGATACTGGGGCTTGTGAGGAAGGACGCGAAGATGTGAGAACAGACTGAGCTGTAGTCGGGACGTCAGAGCCAAGGACAGCAAAAGGATTAGATGCCATAGTGGCAACAACAGAGGAGGCTGCAGAAGATGGGACCCCAGAAGTGGGGGGATGTTTGGAAACACGGGGTAGTCTCCCTTGGAGGCGGAGATGAGTAACTGCCATAGCATAAGGGAGACCTACCTCTTTGAGGCAACAGGTTTCACGTTCATTTAAGTAGACCTGACAACGGCGGGAGTACAAAGGGTGAGCTTCATTACAATTAAGGCAAGATGTATTAGAATAGTCGTCGGCACTACAGACTGGGCATTCGGCCATAGATCTGCAATATTTCGCTGGGTGACCAAAACGCCAGCAATTTCTACTTTGTTGTGGTGTAGGTATCACCTTTCGAACTTGTAACCGATGTCCCGCGACATATACAGAGGACGGGAGTTCTCGGCTGTCAAACGAGCCACATTGCAAGGGTAACGTCTCCGCCCCCGGGCAGGAAGGACATAAGTGTCTACTTTGAGGATTGGGAGATCCTGGAGTTCCAGCTGTTCAAAAATGTCATTGCCACATGACTGGACTATGGTATGGGGCAGAATGACAGTACCACTACAAGAATTGAGAGAAAGACGTTTTTCAATAGTGATAGTAGTAGTATCGATATTCGAAAGGAGAGAGAGATCATGAGCTTGGGTAGCATTCTGGACAGTGACAATGCGCATACAGCTCTTGAGAGCATGAAATGAAATATCTCTACCAACATGACGCAGGAGCGCTTTGCCAATACTATGGTCAGAAAGGTAGGCAGAAGAAGAAGTCGGTCTTAAAGTAAAGAATTAGTCCATTGTGTGGTCCGAAACTGAGCGTGGTGAGGGAGTGCTTGACGTGTCGGTCTTTTCCGAGTAGAATGGGAAGGTAACGAAGGAGCATCATCAGGAGATTGACATTGGCGTTTAGGAGTAGGACCGGCGTGAAATGGGCGGGCGATTCGAAAATTGCCGTACAGTAGAGGGAGAAGCCGGAAGCATAGTCAAAGGAGAGCAGAGTTCAGACAAATCGAAGGAGTCAGTCGAAGCCCCGGTACCTGAAGCGGGTGAGGAAACAGCACCAGCAAGAGGTACAGGGGCATCAGGAGTGTCCGAAGAGTGGTCTAAACACAAGGCAGGGTCAGAATGGGGTGTAGGGGGTTCATGGACTAGGGCTGCCATGGTTAGGTTACTCCTTTGCTTTTAAGAAAAAGAAAATAAAAAAAAAGGGGGAGCGGGGAGGAATAGTTCCCAGGAGGAATGAAAGGGCCGGAAATCTCCCTCTGCGCCCAAGAGGACCTCGGCACCGCTAGTAGCGCAGATGCAGCATGGAACCCGTGCCATACCCTACCCTTCATGCCAGTAAACCAGCAATCCGGGATAGCTACCTCGGTGGACAAAAAAGAGGGCGGCCGGATTATATTTTTTTTTTTTTTTTTTTTCACACTGGCCGATTCCCACCAAGGCAGGGTGGCCCGAAAAACAAAAACTTTCACCATCATTCACTCCATCACTGTCTTGCCAGAAGGGTGCTTTAAACTGCAACATTAACACCCCTCCTTCAGAGTGCAGGCACTGTACTTTGCTCACACTCCAACAGCACGTCAAGTATTAAAAACCATTCACTCCTATCAAACACGCTCATGCATACCTGCTGGAAGTCCAAGCCCCTCGCGCACAAAACCTCCTTTACCCCCTCTCTCCAACCTTTCCTAGGCCGACCCCTACCCCCGCCTTCCTTCCACTACAGACAGCCGGATATCCGCCACCACCCCCGGAATCCGAAAGGTGGCTTCCAGAGATACACCCGTCGCCCGAAAGACACCCAAAGCTACTCCAGGATACCGGAGAGGGATCGGGACATCCCCAGGCAATCCAGATTCCACGGCAAACTACGCCACCGCCAAGAAACCTCAACGGAATGGAATGGACCCCGGTGTCCTTTCCCCTACCTAGGAACTAGCGCGCCTGTGGGAGAAATCCCAAAGGCCAAAAGGGAGGAGGAATGGAGAATGGGGGGTAATTAGGTTCGGTCTGAGGAAGACCGACAGGGCTAATTCCTCAGACCAAGAGCCTCTTCACCACGCCAAGGAGCCCCCCTTGAAGAGGATGCAACTCTCAGCTTGTGAATAAACTTAGGAATCCTTATGCTAGGGAGGGGAGGGAAAAGTTAGACCCATAGACAGCTTTCATCCATCTTAGCTCTTATCCTCCTTCCAGCAGGTGAGAGCACTTCTGGAAGTTCTTGCAGCTGTCGTCTGGTCCCTCACAGTTGACTGCTGCCAACACCAACCTGTGTGGAAAGTGAACATTAATCCCTATACAGTATAAACATCACTACCACCTATAATCATTAAATATTTGATCAACCAGACTTAACCCTTTCAGGGTTGGCAGGCCGTCTCTTAAACTTGATCAAATTTTTCAAAAAAATAAAAATAAAAAATGATCGAGAAAAGATTATTTCATATGACACCAAAAGTATGAAATTTGATGGAAAACTTACAGAATTATGCTCTCGTGAAGTTAGCGGTCTCAACAATGTTTACACATCAGCGATTTCACCCACTTCCAATGTACCAGTCGACAAAAATCATACCTATTTTGCTAGAACTCCATTTTTTTTTCTATCAAATGAGTACAATAAAGTGGTCGAATTGGCAATTTCACACAAATTTCCAAATAGGGTCCAAAATAAACAAGACATTCCAGGCACTAAAATAACATTTCATTACTCACGTCCCTGGGCCTGTTACATTTCTTTTGCTTTCCACTTTGAATTTTTATTCTCACAAAAGATTTATGTTATGCAGACTACTGCATTAGTTTAGAAATGGTGTAAATAATATCAGCGCACTTGTGAAAGAATATTAGACTAACCAGTTGACGTGTATTGGACGCTTAGCATGATTTTACCTTTAAACTTTGGCAAAAATCGAACATTTCTGCTACTTTGAACTCAATTTCAAGGTACTTTTCATTGTGAAACCAATTTCTGTAATGTCTTCCAGTCTATAAAATGAGACCAGGAAAACTAGAATGCAACCATAAATAGCATACAAAAATACACTGCAAAGTCGCTGTTTTAAACCAAAAACACGGTCGGCGTTTTTTCTCATTATATGCTGTGCACACTGACCACACAGACCCATAATTTCATATGTAGGCCTACCAGCTTTCTCTCGCTAGATCTGAAGGCGCTAGAATTTATGCGTACTAGTACGGCACCAACCCTGAAAGGGTTAAACAAGTATGGCATAATCCACTCGGCTTCAGCACTACACCCATATGTGGCTATAGAGTTCTTGGGTGCTCAAGTTCCAACTCTTCCTTTTCCCACTTTCACTCGACCTTGAGTCTGTGTTCTCAAAAGCAGCATGCAAACTGGCACTGTACAGAATGCAGAGCAAGCATGCAATATTTCCCATAGCTCTGACACAAGGTTTCTTCACTTAATTCTTACTACACAACTTATTCCATATACATTATAATCATAAGTGCTAAACCCACAAGGGTCCTTGTATGCCATAGCCTAAGACTTTTGAACTCTAGGCCCTACCAATTCTTGGTTTACCTAATGTCCTTCCTGCCCCATACATTAAAACAATGTATACTTCAGCAAAACCCATCACACACATTATCCATGATCAACATACCAAACTCTAATGAGTTTGCCAAGATTCACACCCCACCCTCTTAATATCTATTTCTACAAGTACATGATACAATACAGACCGTAACTGACAACAATGACATACTATAAAGCCCCTAGTTATGCAAAGCACGTTTCCACCCATACCAGGGATGAAACCATGGACCTCAATGTGAGAGCCAAGTGTGCTACCCGAACTCAGGATGTATAAGGCACTATTCTACTTATTTCTGTGTGCTCGACTCAGTCGTGATAAAAAACTTAGATATCTTGGTGTAGATGTACCCCTTAACAAATCCACTATACCACAACTAAAGAAATGCAAAGATAGGCTAAATGCTCTCAAAGCTGTTGTTGGCTACAACCCCAACTATGCGCTAATGTGAGAATCGAGAGAATGACATACATAGCCTATGTTAGGTTCTTAATTGATTATGCTGCTCCCATGTTGATATTAGCTAGAGAAAGTTCTCTCCGACCCTTGGAGTTAATGTAAAATCAAGCTCTCAGAATTATTCTTGGTTGTCCCAGATCTACAAAAGTTCTTAACATGAGGAAGGAGCTTGGTATTTCTAGTATCAGTGATAGGATTGTTGAAATTAACACTGTACTCGGTATTAGAATGTTAAGAAATGAACCAGATACTGTCACAATGAACCTTACTGTCTAGAAGTAAATACACAGATCTAAATGGATTGTGAAAATGTGCAATTGCATTAAGTTTTATAACCTGCATGAACTGTATCACTGTAGGCAACAAGAGCATTTCACCCCTCCATGGAAGATGTGTTCATTTAATATCACATACCTACAAGTCCCTCCCAAGAAGCTCATTGCTAGTAATCCCTTCCTTAAATCTCTTGTTAGAGCAACTGCTCAAGAAGAAATTTCTCACCTAGCTGGTAGTAATAAGTTATCACAAGTTATATACACTGATGGATCTAAACAGGAGTCTTCTGGCAGGGCTGCATCTGCTCTTGTTGCCACCTCCCTAGTTAAGAACCATAATAAATTTGTTGAGTTAGGCATAAGAATTAACAACTGGGCGTCTACACTGCAAACTGAACTGTTTGCAATCCTAATGGCGCTAAAGCTAACTTATGACACTGAGCTTGACTCTATCATTACTGATTCTGTCATCACTGAATGCTCTTAACTTATATAATGACTCCAAGAACATGCTCAGTGGAGAAGCCAGGTATAGATACTCAAAAATCAGGGACAAAGGAATTAAAGTACAATTGCTATGGATGCCATCACACACTGGATTACTCCTTCATGATAAAGTTGATATCTTAATCAAGAAGAGTACCCAGAAGGAGAATGTAGAACATAACTTTGGTATATCTGTGTCTAGCATTAGGAATAATATTAGGAGAGAAGTAAATAACGAAAATGATTGTTATAGGAATGCAGTTAGAAGCCTGAGTAGATCTATAATCCACTATGATAACATGAATGTAGATAAGTATGTTTATGGAGCAACTTGCAATGTGAACAGACTGACTGATGTTGTAGTGGCCAGACTTAGGCTTGGTTACAAGTACTTCTGGCAGTTTGGGAGACACACAGATGATGATCAAACTAAATGTAAATTATGTGATCAGGCATATGGTCATTCTCTTGAACACTATGTGCTTAATTGTCCACTTATTGAGGAATACAGAGACAGACAGTATAATAACCTGTGTGTCATGTCAAGATATCTTATTGGGGTGGCCCGGTGGCTAAAGCTCCCGCTTCACACACGGAGGGCCCGGGTTCGATTCCCGGCAGGTGGAAACATTTCGACACGTTTCCTTACACCTGTTGTCCTGTTCACCTAGCAGCAAATAGGTACCTGGGTGTTAGTCGACTGGTGTGGGTCGCATCCTGGGGGACAAGATTAAGGACTCCAATGGAAATAAGTTAGACAGTCCTCGATGACGCACTGACTTTCTTGAGTTATCCTGGGTGGCTAACCTCCTGGTTAAAAATCCGAACGAAATCTTATCTTATCTTACCAGATATACTAAGCAAATTTCCTAAATTTGCTTGTAACATAATTGAACTGTAGATATGTAGATACAAATCCCTATGTACACCTGTTAACCCTTTTGGGGCCTAGTTCCGAGGCCTTTTGTGTATCCATGTGCTCTTGCGCTACCGTCCACAGAATGGATATGGGGTGCACAATAAACTAGCCACTTCGGTAACAAAATCTAATCGTGATAACACGAGTTTTAGGACGCGCTTCCCACAGGTTTAAGCCCGACCCATTCCGTTATTTCTATGTATGTACTTGATACAGCCCCAGTGTGTGGAAAACTTGGTACTGTACTATAACAAAGATATTTTCAGTCTTCAAATTTACTGTTACCTAATGCCAGTGTGTACCTTATCAGACAAAATTAAGGTGATAATTATAAACTAACATTCATTTAATAGCTGTCTTATCAGAAGTGCACAGACATCACAATTTAAATGACCCTCTGAGCAACTTGATCAGATACAAATTTGTGCGACCCTTGTGAGTTTAATGCTTAGTTCAGATACAAATACAAGGGTGATAATTATAGTAAAATCACGAGGAAATACTATATCTGTAGCAGTCACAGCACCTGGGGAATGGGAGGCAATTAAATATGATTTAAGGGGAGTCGCTTAAATTACTTTAATCAAGAGACCCTCACCATCAAGGTCTCCCAACCCACATCTCTTCCCTGAAGGAATTTACAGCAATCAGTCAGGTGAATCTGAGTTCTGGAGGGAGGAAACAGAGAACTCTGAAGGAGGGGAAAGGATTCTGCAGGTCAGAGGGTCATTTGAATTGTGATATTTAAACATTTCTGGCAACTTTTTTTTTTTCTGTCACCCCTTAGTGGAAGACAGTACATTAGTAAATAAAAGGTTGATGAGTCGACTGACGAATGTCTATTTTTAGAGCAACAAATATGTTGGAACAACATTTAGTGGCATTTACAATAAGAGATACATGGAGTACATGTATGTACGTAAAGCTTTCGATACAGTTGACCACGACTTGCTCCACATAAAATTGTCGCACTATGGTATAAGAGGGCACTCCCTCAACTACCTAAAGTCATACCTCAGCAACAGAAGCCAATATGTGTACACAAATGGGGTAAACTCTTCCGCACAGCCAATTATAGTTGGTGTCCCACAGGGAAGTGTCCTAGGCCCTCTTCTCTTTCTCATATACATAAATGACCTACCAAATGCATCGCAACTACTCAAACCCACACTATTTGCAGATGACACTACATACGTCTACTCTCACCCGAGCCCAGTCATGCTAGCCAATACTGTAAATACCGAATTACAGAAAATATCAAACTGGATGAGGACCAACAAACTTACTCTAAACATTGACAAAACCTACATCATTCAGTTTGGTAACAGAGCTGCAGATGTGTCTCTTAACATAATGATAAATGGATCACCTATCACAAAACTCAGAGGGAAAATTCCTAGGAATCCACCTTGATAATAGACTCAAATTTCAAACACATGTACAACAAATTTCCCCCCAAAATTTCCAAGACCGTAGGCATACTATCAAAGATACGGTACTATGTTCCACAGTCAGCCCTCCTGGCCCTATATCACTCACTTATTTACCCCTATCTCACCTATGGAATTTGTGCATGGGGCTCAACAACAATTAACCATCTCAGACCATTAATCACCCAACAAAAGGCTGCAGTCAGAATAACAAATTCCCGCTACAGACAGCACACACTACCAACATTCAAAAACTAAACCTACTCACCATACAAAACATCCCTACTTATTACTGCACCTATTACATACATAGAACACTTAACTCTGATATTAACCCTCCCCTCAAACATCTCCTTGCCAACCTCAACAGAACACATGACCATAACACAAGGCACAGATCACTCTTTGATGTTCCTCGTGTCCATCTCACACTATGCAAAAACTCAATGCACATAAAAGGCCCTAAAATCTGGAATTCATTACCTGTGAATATAAAAGAAACACTACCTGTTTATAAATTCAAGTCTCTTCTCAAAAATCACTTACTCACCCACAATTAAATAAATGAATAATTGTATCTCATATATGTATCTCATTATTGTATTATTGTATCATTATTGTTTTTGTAATACTCATTTGTGTGCTTGTTATCTGTTAACAATAATGTTTTACCACTGAATACTTCATTGCTTAGTTAATCTTAAGTTAATTTTAAGCCTGCCCGTAATGCTATGCATTCAACTGGCTTTGGCATGCTGCATTTAACTGTATTC
>NC_069489.1:16037509-16052950 GCF_026875155.1 Cherax quadricarinatus | reverse complement strand
TTATTTATTTTAATAATGTCGCACAATTATTTGCTTTACCCAATTTGTGCCTCCTTTGGTTAAAATGTAACGTGGTAAATTTTTTTTTTAAATTTGGGGTTTCTTCCAATAAAAAACCTTATTTCTTGGGGGAAAAACCGGCATACCTTTTTTAAAAAGGGCCCTTTTGAGGTAAAGGGGAGGGGGGGGCCAACAAAAAACCTTCTTTAAACTTGGTAAAGGAGGCGGCGTTTTGCCCATTGGAACGCAACTAAGGGGGAAAAAAAAAACAATTTTATATTGGTAAAGTGGGTTTGGTGGGGGCTGGGGGGAGGTGGGGGCCTGAAAAGCCAAGGGTTCTGAACAACCACAAAGATGACACAGACTAGATGCAATAAGAAAAGTGCTGAAGGAGGGCATACAATTCAGCAAAAAAAATACAGCTGAAGATAGTACAGTGGCCCTCGTTTTTTGTAATTAACCCTTTCCTGGACGTACATAAACAAATTTACGATTTGCGAATAAAATTTCCCCTAAAAATAATGTAAATAAAAAACCCGTTCCTGACCCCAAAGTTTTAAAAAACAAAAATTTTTTTAAGGGAAAAAAACATGTAGTACAAAACAATACAAGGGGAAATGAAATGAAACATTAACAGCATAACACTTACCTTTTTTTTGGAGATTCTTTTAGTTATGGAGACTGGAGGAGGAGAGAGAGTGGATTTTTTTATTTTTTGGAAGGGAACCCCCTTTCCAGCAAACCTCAGGTTAGGAAATAAATGGTATAAATACGACAAAATGGAAATATAAACACTATGCGTATAAATGTGATCCTTTAGCACGTATTGAAACGTAGTCAATAAAGGATCACTTATACGCTTTGTTTTATTTCCCCCTCAGTACCAATTGTTTTTTCTGGGTTTGTTGTCTTCCGTTTCTTAATCCCACTGGGACCCCCTTGGACCCGGGTCCTGTCTCGCAAAAAAACTGGGAGAGTTTTGTTTCTGGGTTCTTTAACACTTCCCTAAAAGGCCCAGCCTCGCCCATGTACAGTTCCCAATATGGCTTGAAAAACCCTTGTTGGGGGTGAGTTTCTCCATAAAGCTTTCCATCTTACCCACATAGAAAAATCTCTTTAAATTTCGAAGAAGGCCCCCCTTTTTCATCTCTTTTCCCCCCTCCTTGCGCAAGATTCTGAGCTGCTGTGTTCTCTCCTGCTGGAGCTCTTGCAGCCCTCATGGTGAGCTCTTCTTTTGGTGGTTTTCCACCAATTTTTTCCACTCCCCAAACTCACACCCCCCCCCCATGGAACTCCCCATGCCAAAATTTGATTTTACAACAGACATGGGCTCTCAGGTCAGTCCCAAACCCTTCAAAACCCCTTTTGTCGACACTTGGGCCCAATTTTCTCCAGGCAAGTTCGAAGCCTGGTATCACCCCCTCCCAACCATACCTATAAGGGTTAGAAATGGAGGATGCTGAGTGTCTCCCCAAATTTCCCCCTTAGGGCAAGTAGTGTCGTGATCACGTCAAGCCCCTGTGAAACTTTGGTTTTTGTGTAGAGTTTTTTAAAAGTTTGAAATGACCGCGGTCCAGGGGTTTGGGGAGAGGAGTGGAAATTCGGGGGCAAGAACTTTCTGTGAAACCCAAACTCCTCGAAAATTAGGTACCCAAGTTTGGAGGATGAGGTGCCTTGTCCATTTGGGATGCACTTGAAAACCAATTTTTTTTCGGGAAACCCTTCCCTATGGCCAAACACTTCTTTGAACCACTCGACAAAAATTTCCCCCGTGACCCTGCCTTACTATTAGTTTTCCCAAAAACACAAAATTTTACTCTTCATAAAAATTTTTTTTCCTGAACATCGGGGATTTTTTTGAATTCCCCTAGTAATGGCTTCACTTTGAAACCCCAAAAGCATTAGCCAGAACTTAGCATCGCCTATCTTTCATAGGCTTGGCCCCGGGCTTTGCCTTTTCCTTTTGTGCAAAAAGGTCCTCTTTGGCATTTTCTTCCAAAAGAGGCCTGTTTCATCAAAATTGAACCTTTTTCGGGTTTCGCCCTTCCCCTTATGTACCCCTGGAATTTGCAATATTTTTCACCCGCCTTGGGGGTCCAACGGGCAGCCTCACCATGCCTTCCACACTGGTTGCCAGTTGGTTCTAAATCTCTCAAACCAGCCTTTGCTGGGGCCCTTTAAAATTTACTACTCACCACATTTGCAGGGAATTTTTTACCAAATCTTCAGCAACTGCCCAGCCTTTCACAAATAATCGAAGTCAAAAGTACCCTGCTAATTGTTTTCCCTTTATCCCCCACCAATAAAAAACTTTCAACCTCTTCGATTGGGATCTATTTTTGTCAGCATAGTTACCCCCCTTTTCAACAAAAGGTCCTTGATTTCCTTTTTCTTGGGTCCATGGGAAAAATTGTGTAGGGGTTTTTTTATACATCCTGGGCAGTTCGGCCACACTTGTACCACTTTCATGTTGTTAAAGATGGGTTTTTTTAAATTCAAATGTTTTCTCACCTTCTATACCCCAGCTTGGACTAGGATCTTTTTTTGGGGCCATGGTACTTTTAGTACTTGCAACACTAAAATAAATGAATATTATGAATATTTCGCTGGAGCACTAGGGGGCCTTTGCCACTGGGAAAAAAATGCCAGCGGCGCCGCCATGGCTCACGCCGTGGGGACGTGCCGGAAATTACACCGCGAGTCAACTTATGAAAAGCGAGTCCAGTTTATACGAAAAAAACCCATGATGCGAAATTTCGATTCCGGAACTACGAAAAGTGAGGGGCCCCTGTAAAGCCCCCGTATGACACTGTCCGGAAAAATTGCTGCGAAAACCCTACGCCTCAGAAGACTTTGACCATCTGTGACACTGCGATGGCATGAGAATGACAGTGGAATGGGCAAGAAAAAGAGAGCGGGAGCGACCGTAACAGTTGGGCTTTCGACAAGGGGGAGAGAAAGAACAATCGAACCTGGAACTTCCCAGGGGGGTAGGAAAAGTAGGTGCACTGAACATAAAAGTGGTAATTGAAAAGAAGACGAGCGAATGTGGGGAAGGAGAAGGGACAGAGAAACAGGGGCGGCGAAACAAAAAAAGAAAGTTTCTAAATCAGTGACCATTTTATAAAGGAAGGATTGCGAGATCATGAGACATACATAGTAGCAAAGGCAATGGGGAACGGCGACGGATAAGAGGAACGTTTCGCTTCCATAGGCTCTCAAAAGGGGAAGAGCGAAAAACACCCAGGATAAACGTAAACCTTTGGGGATGAAAGGGTTTAAGGCTAGGAGAGTAGCAGGAGATGCCGCTGAAAAAATCGGTCACCAAATCAAGTTTCGATAAAAAGAGGGGGGAATGAGGCGAAGGAGGGTTCACGATCAGCTCCCCAGAAAAAAAGCAAGGGTTTAAGAAAGTTTTACCGGGGTGACAAGTTCCTTCAGAGAGGTAATGTGAGGTTTCCAGTAACCTACGGGCAAAAAGGAGGCCCCGAAACTTTACTATCACGTTCAGGGTACGGGAGCCCTAGAGGGACAAAGGATGTCGGGATGAAGAGGTCAGTGAAAGTAATTTGGTGGGTTTTTGTGCTGGAAAATTTTAAACCCCTGTTTGGTGGCCCAATGAAAACATGGGCACCGCATGATGGGGAGAAACGTTGAGGTGACATCAGCGCCTGCACAGGCAAAAGCGAATCATCAACATGAGTGATGCCAATATTTGATGGAAGACTAAGGCCCAAAACATAAAAGCAAGGAGAAAAAATGTTTTTGCTCAGAAAACATCCCGGGGGGACCCCTTCAGCTTGGATAAAGTCCGGGGAGAGCACATTATTAACCCGAACACGGAAATGTCTATCAGAAAAAAGTTCTTAAGGAAGGATGGTAGATTGCCTCGGAGGCCTAAGGAGTTGGCTTGGGCCAAAATTTATACCTCCAAGTTTGTCATATCCCCTCTCAAGGTCAAAAAATAGGGCAATAACTGAGCGGTTATTCGCAAAGGCATTCAAACATACGTATCCAAGCGTAGTAAGGGGTCTATGGTAGAAACGTCCCTTACAAAGCCATATTGACAAAGTGGAGAAACTTTTTGTGGGTCCCCTAAATACCACACTAAATTGTCTATTTACCAGGCGTTCCATCACTTGCAAACTGCACGGTAAGAGCAATGGGACGATAGTTGGGGGCTTCATGTCCCGTAGTGCCTGGTTTGTGGAAAGGGAGAACAATGGCAGATTTCCACTGCTGTGGAAAGAACTCCTTGTGACCAATAAGATTGAAAAGGAAACAGAAACTGCAAGGGCAGACTGATGTCAATGTTGTATATTACGGATATGAATGTCGTTGGGCCCAGCGCCGATGATCGGCAAGCTGAGAGTGTTTGCCTCCAGTTCTTGAAGTGTAAAAGGCACATTATGCTGTTCTTCTCTGAGAGAAGAAAAGTCTAAGGTGCTAACTCTCTGGCAGACTTTGAGGAAAGAAATGAGGGGCATAGATGGAGCCCCTGAGAAATACGGACCAGATGATTGCCAATTTCATTGGCAACATCTAGTGGGTTTGCTATATCAACACAGGCAACCCCCAGAACAGGGGCCGGTCAGGAGAAAATTTACCACTCAGTTTTCGTTCTTTTTTCCAGACTGTAAATCAGAGGAAGCAGAGGTGATGTGGAGACAAAATCTCACCAGCAAGTGCGTTTAGTGTCACGGGTGACACGGCGAGCGATCGCACGCTTCTGCTTAAAATCAAGAAGACTCTCCGTGGTTTTTATTGCACTGGTACCTGCCCCATGCAGCGCGTTTCAAACGGACTGCCGAGTACAAGCAGAGACCACCAAGGCATGCATTTCTGAGAATGCCTGCCGAAGTTTGGGGTATAGAATGAGAAGCTGCGGTTAAAACGGAGGACGAGAAGAGTTTGTAAAAAGCTCTCAAGGGAGGACGAAGAAGGAACCTCACTAAAAACAGATAGTTGTGAGTAAGGTTCCAATTTGCCTGATCAAATTGCCAGCGTGGGTTACGAAGAGGGGGTTTAAATATGAAGGGGAAGTAAGAATGATTGGGAAATGATCCGGGAGAACAGACCAGGTGAAGTCTAATGCGGCGGAGGAAGAACAGCTGAGAGATCGATGCAAGAGAAGTGTGATCCGGGGATCAAAAGGGGGTTGTGAGTACCTGTATTAAAACATGGGGGGGGTGGGTAGCGAGAAAAGCCTCTAACTGAATGCCACAGGAAAATCACAGTGAAACCCCCCCAAGGAAATGATGGGCTTTAAAAATCCCCAAAGTAACAGAAGTGGTGGCGGTAATGACGAAACAAGAAAGGCAATATCCAGAATAGATAATGCCCAAGAAGGAGAGAGATATAAAGAACATAGCGTATACCCCCTATGCAGTGGATACGGGCTGCTGTGTAATGCAGCAAAGTACAAACAAATAGCTGATGGTACGGAATATCAGTGAGAGAAGAAGGGCACTTTCATTAAAGGCCCCATCAGGAAAAGGATCTGAAGAATACAATAAATTATATCCTGAGAGGGGAGAGATAACAGCAGAGTGTAATTTGGTTCCTGTAAGCAAACCCCCAAACAGGGAAAACTGGAGAGTAACATCTGAAGCTCACCCCGATTACCCCTGAGGCAGCGTAAAATTCCACTGAAAATAGGCCATGATTGGCAATGATAAAGATATCTGAAATCCGCAGGTAAGGGTTCCTACGGACTAGAGGGGCTAGAAAAGTCCACATGCGGAAGGCAGCAGAAAACGTTCAAACAGCGAAGGAACGGTGCGCTGTGAAGAAAGGAGTTGTGCAGGGGAGGAGAGGAGAGAGAAGGAACAGAGGGGGTCAGTGTCCATTGATGGTTTGGTCTCTGCAGTATATTCAGAGATTGCTTCAAGTGTTTCGGAATTCAGAGACATCGTATGGAGACAATATTGGAGATGGTAAAGGGGGAGGATGAGTAAAGATTGGAGCTGTAATGGACTGTACCAAGGTAGGGGGGGGCGAAAGGGGGAGGGAACTGGAGAAGAAGCGGGGGGGACAGAAGAGGAGAAAACCTGGGAGGTGGCAGAAAGGAAAAACTTCGGGGGGAACAGGGAGGAAGGTCAGTACAAGGGGGGGGAACCCAAACATTTTTAACAGAGCCGTGAGAGGGGAAAACCAGGTACAGAGACAGGGAAGGAAAAATGAGGAGGTGAAAAAGGGGAAGGGGGGGGTTTAAAGGACCTTTTTTTAATTTTTGAAAAGTAGGGGGACATTGGGGGGCGGGTCGTACGGATCCGTTGAACTGAGGCTTTGGGAGAACATAAAAAGGAGAACAGTCTTTAGCCATTGAAGTGGGACGTCTGACCCTGGACCCCAAAAAGAATTAGATAGAGGAGTGACTATGGGAGGTAACCAAAAGGGGGGCTGCAGAAAGGGCCCCCAAATGGGGGGATTTTTGAAAACGGGAATAAGAAACACGGGGTATTTCCCCCTTGGGAGCGGAGTGAAAAAACTCCCATGGCTAAGGGGCCCCTTCTGCCTTTTTTGGTAAAGTTTTCCTGTCATTTAAGTAACTTTGCAACGGCGAGAGTCGAAAGGGGGAGCCCCCAAATTTAAATTCAATTTAAATTTTATTCTCTTAAAAAATTCAAAACTGGTTTAAGAATTTGGTTATTTGGGGGTTTTCTGGGAAAAAAAAATTACAGTGACCCCAGAAACCTAGCATGGCTACATTTCGGGCAGATTAGATTAAATCTTAAGTTTAAGTTTTTTTCTTAAGTTTAAGCAAGAGGGAGGTCGTTGCAAGCGTATTAGAGTGGTAACGGCACCACGACTGGGGAGGAATAATCTGAATATTTCCTGGGGTGGCCAAATCGCCACAAATTTTCACTGTAGGGGCACCTTTCAAATTGTAACCGCGTCCGCTACATAAACGAGGAGGGAGTTTTTCCGGGTGTCAAAAGTTAAAAGACACATTGCTAGGGTATCATTCCCCGTGGGCGGAAGAACAAAGTGTTTACCTTTGGGTTTTGGGGGAAACTTGGGTTCTAGCTGTTCAAGAATTATTGCCCAGTCATTGCCACATGTTGAACTATGGTAGGGGCAAAATGACGGACCCCAAAAAGAAATTTGGGGAAAGATGTTTTTTAATAGTGACAGGGAAAATATCAAATGGGAAAGAAGAGAAAGATCTGACTTGGGTAGCTTGTACGTAGATGCCGTTTTCCGCTCTTAAGACTGAAAAAAAATTTTTTTACCAACATGGCGTGGAGTGCCTTGCCAAAACTGTGGTGGAAAAAAGCAGTAGAGGAAGTCGGTCGTAAAGTAAGAATTTAGCCATTTTACTTTAAAAATGAGCGGGGAAAAAGGTAGTGCAGGTTTTATCGATCTTTTCTAAAAGAACAAAAGGTGGAGAATTCATCAGCAGGTAATTGCGTTGGCTTTTTAGGCGGGGACAGATTTGGGACATGGAACGGGGGGGCGATTCGAAAATTCCCGTACCTAGGGGGAGAGGCCAAAAAGATACAAAGGAGGTGAGGTCAATAAAAGAAGGGGTCAGTCGAGACCTCAGAAACCCGAGCAGGGGGAGGAAACAGCACCGGCAAGAGGTACAGAGGGAGAGGGGTGTCCCAAGAGTGGTCCAAAGACAGGGGGTCAGAACGGGTGCGGTATCAAGAAGGGGGCCCGGGGGTACAGGTTCATGGATTGGGTTTCCCTGGTTAGGTTACTTCTTTTTTTGTTTTTTAAAAAAAAAAAGAAAGAAGAAAAAAAAAAAAAAGGGGGGCTGGGGAGGGATATTTCCTAGGGGGAAGAAAGGGGCCCGAAAAACTCCCCCTGCGCCCCCAAAAAGGGGGCCCCAGCACCGCTAGTACGTAGATGCAGCTGGAACCCCGGGCCCTCCCTACCCCTCAGCCATAAACAGGATCTGGGGAAACAACCTCACATCCCCAGCTACCTCAGTGGACAAAAGAGAGGGGGGCCGATACCCCACAAACATACCCCCTTGGGCCCCCACCCCCAGAACCGAAAGGTGGTTCCAGAGCACCCCTCGCCCGAAGACACCCAAAAACCCCCCCGGGGAAACCCAGAGGTGGGACATCCCCAGGCATCCAGATCCCCGGCAAATTACCTACCACCAAAAACCTCAACGAATGGGATGGACCCCGGAAACCCTTTCCCCTACTTAGGAATAGCGTGCCTGTGGAAAAAATCCCAAAGGCCCAAAAGGAAAGGGGCAAAAGGGAGGGGGGGGAAAAGGGGGAGGAGGAAAGAAAAAGGGGAGGATGGGGAAGGGAAGTGGGCATTGGGGAGTAATTAGGTTCGGTCTGAGGAAGGAGACCAACAGGTCAATTCCTCGCCAGAGCCTCTTCACCACAAAAAGGGAGCCCCCCTTAAAGAGGATTTACTGGAGAGGGTTTTGGGGGTCAGTGCCCCTGCAGCTCAATCTGAGACTGGGCTAAAACTACAGTGGACCCCCGGTTAACGATATTTTTCATTTCTAGATGAAAGTTCAGGTGCCAGTACTGACCGAATTTGTTCCCATAAGGAATACTGTGAAGTAGATTAATCCATTCAGACCCCCAAACATACACGTACAAACGCCTTACATAATTGGTCGCTTTGGAGAGGTGATCGTTAATGCGGGGGTCCACTGTATTATACTATGTTCTTTGTACATACAGTATCATGTCAAAATAAAATATACGTATTATATTATATTATCTTGAGTAGTGTCGGGAAAGTGCTGGTTTTTAGTGATTTGTTAAAGAATAATGAAATATTGGGCGAAAGAACATGACTGCTCGTTTTTCGATAATGGCGGGACTTGAGCCAGATTTCCTGATTTGTTTTTAAGTGACTTAATAATTGTGGTGATTTCTGTAGGCTGGGTTGGTGCAAGATAGAAGGATGTTGGAAAAATTCCCAACAAGTAATCACTCGCTGGGACATTGGCATTTGGGGTTTTTAAACGGGCAAGATTTGATTCTGTGGTTGATCCAATGGCTGTAGTTGTGTTTCATTTGCTTTAGTTAGGACAATTATCCCTATTTTTTCAGTTTGTGGGTGCCCAGAACCTGAGAGGTCTTTTTAAAATCTCCTCTTGTTTCGGTGAATCTATTAGAGTAGTACAATTGCTTAACCTTTCTTTTGCTGCTCTTTTCTGTATTTTTTTTGTAACCTCTGTATGTGTCTCAAATTGTAAATAAATAAATAAAAAAAATTAGTTTGGTGAGAGATGCATAGCGTCTAATAATAACTTTGTTTATTAAGCCCTGTCTCTATTGCTTCTTATATTTATGTTTCTTATCAGTGGATTTTAGTATGCTGTTAGTAAGGGCCCTGGGCAAACCCAGCCATCTTTTTGTAATCCGTTTCATTTTTATGGACAATGTTATATAAAATAGTCTAAGTAATTTGTTAAGAAAATGTCTATCCAATCATCGATGCCATTGACATTGGAAAATTCTGTAGGCCAGTCAACCGTACTTAGCTCTGTTGTGAAGTTACTTATTGATGCCTCATCATGGAGTCTAAAAGAGACCTTGTTTATATTCCCGTGGTTGTATACAAATGTTTGTTAAGAGGAAGGGTTGGTAGTGGTCACTAGATTTAACCCCTTCAGGGTCCAAGGCCAAAATCTAAAGTGGTGCTCCAGTGTCCAAAAATTTTGAAAAAAAAAAAAAAGAAAAAATTTTTTCTTACAGAATTAAACAGTATATTTTTGTGAAGGTAATAAGACAAAAAAAAAATTTCTGATTTAAACTTACTGAGAACCCGTGCTGAGAAGTTTACCCCAAATGACGTGCTGGGGCAACAGAACGATTTCCACATACACTTACTTTTTCGGTTTTGTATTTTTTTCTTTTTTTCCCTAATTTTTTTTCTTTTCCTATAACATTTAGGGCCTGAGAGACCAATACGTATATTTTTTTTTTTTTTTCAACAAGTGGGGCCGTCTCCCACCGAGGCAGGGTGCCCCAAAAAAGAAAAAAAACCCCCAAAAAAGAAAATATTTTCATCATCATTAAAACCTTTACCACTTCACACTTATCATGTTTTGCAGAGGTGCTCAGAATACAACATTTAGAAGATACACACAAAAAGTCCCAACATATCCCTCCAAATCCAATATCCCAAACCCCTCCTTTAAAGTGCAGGCATTGTATTCCCCTTTTCCCAGGATCAACCGACTATATGAAAAAACCGGTTTCCCGAACCCCTTCACTAAATTTTACCCTCTCACACCCAACAGATCGTCACCCCAAGTTCATTCGTCTCCTTCACTCCTATTAACACGCTCCCACGCTTGCTGGAAGTCCAACCCCTTAACACAAAACCCCTTTACCCCCTTTTCCCAACCCTTTCGGGACGACCCTACCCCCCCTTTCCCTTCCCCTATAGTTTAAAAAGCTTTCCATGCATTCTACTTTGACCTTCTCTCTAAATGACCAAACCCCCCAACAACCCTTTCTGCCCTCGAAATATTTTTAAATTAACCCCACACCTTCTCCTAATTTCCACACTCCGAAACTAAAATTAATGTAAAAAATTTAAACTCACTGAAATTGAACAAAAACGCACAAAAATTAATTATAAAATTTATTGTTTACCATGTTGTTATTACAATAAACATGCCAAATCTTGTATAATACAAATTTCTATCATATATTTACATATTTACATCACGGAAGGGTTTTAGAACTGCTGGGCTTGTGGAACCCTTGAAACAAGGCACCATGCACAAGGCCCTTACATTCCTCACAAAAACCCGATTTTTTGCATCTTTCTTGCCGTCGTTTTGTTTGTGCACAGAAAGCACTCTTTGATTTAAAGGAAACTGTATATGAAATGACCCTTCCCTCCCAAACGTTTTGGGTAATCCGGGGAATTCAGGCCCTTGTTGTATACAGGTGTTCTTACCTGGTACTTATTATGAGTTTCTACAACATACAAACAAAATTACCTACGGTGGTTGTTGCCAGTCTTCATTGGTAATATATTGTTTGGCATTTAAATGTCCATGAGAGGAAGAAAAGTTCATTACCACTTGTAATTTTAAAAGCACAAAAAACAAAGAAAATCTGCTGTCACATTTGAAACCAACGCATGTTTTGGTATAATCAATCCGCCCTGGGTTTCGAATATTTTTCTTTATCACAACACTTTGCCACTTCTGCATTTCTTTTACGGGAGGGTTGTCAGAAATTGACATCTCGTTTGCATGCACAAAAAAGATGTTTTGCATAAAACCTGATGTCATCACCATGGGATTATGTTGAGCCTGGGCAATTTTACGTTTAGAATGCCTGTCCACAACATCGTCTTGTTCATTGCAAGAAATCACTGAAAGGGCTTGTGTACCATTATCTAGCACCTGAAACCCAATAACATTTGGTATTTTTCAAGTTTTATTTCCCTGTATACAAAAATACCCAATCCCAGGCCTTTGTCACAGTCCAAGTACAAACAGTTTTTACCAAAGCGTTTCCTTTTTCCGGTATATACTGTTTGAATGACACCCTTTCCTTTGAACAAAATAAAAGACTCGTCAATTACAAGATTCTTGAATGGATAAAAGTATGCTGAACTTTTGTTTGAGATACATAAAAACATTTCAATTTGTATAACCTGCATTTGCGGGCCCTGGTTTTGTCAGAGAAGGGCAACATACTAACAGTAAAAAAAACCCCCTGTTCACTGATATGATTTCATGAAGACTGGGTAAAATTAGCCGATCTGGGACCAGTATGTTTTTTATATTATGCTTATGACTGAGGAAAAGCATTATTGTTTGAAAAAAGCAAATACATTTCGAAACATCTCTCTTTCCACCGGTGTAGTCTTGATGGGTGTAGACGATTTGCCATGGTGTACTAAAAATACTTATTACTTTCCCCCTGAAAAAGTTTTCCCTCAATGGTGGTCAAAGAATATTCAAAGAATTCCCGTTCATTGGGCCCTGGTTCCAAGTGGACAAGTAGTAAATTCCACTTTGAGAGTCATCAAAGTGGTGAGGTTGGAACAAAATTGGGATTTTGTGCCCAATCCCCGATACGGTTTTCTGTGGTACTGGGCATAAGGCTGGTTGTGCGGTAGTTTTGGGGTGGTGGGTGGGGGCTGATCCCGCTCTGTCCCCTTTAACTGCGAGTCACGGCGGGGTGGTGATCCCCCTGGCCGTGGGAACCATCACCACTACCACCCTCTATGACCTATGGCCCATGCCAAGTGTACCACATCATCCCCACTACACTATCCCATACCCGGTGAGGGCCAGGGTGACCCCGGATATACTCCTCCCCGGGGGCGGCATAGGGTACACTACCGAGGCAGCAGCGCGCACATACCCTGCTTCATGGTGAATATGATTTCCCACTATCATACTCAAATGATCGCAAGAGCAATAAAATCACAATCCCCGTCATTCATCATTACAAATCAGAGCCTGGCCACCCAAAATAATTTGTTTTCTATTGCTTAGGAACAACCGACCGTGAGTCACGGTCCCACACCGAGGTAGAAGGGTTTAGGATGTCGGGTTTTCTCACTATTATCGAACCTGGCATTCCCTTTCGTCACTAACTGATCAAACCAAAAAATTCGTCTTTATTTTTCCCCTTCCATCAGTGTCAGAACTATAGATAGGAAGAGGAGAGTCCCCCGTTTTCCGGGGGGGTGAGAGCGCCTTGCACGAGGCATGGTGAACAAGGGAACGACCCGGGGGTTCCCCCAATGCATGGGCCCTAGTTTTTTTTTGTGGCGCAACCCACCACGCAACCCGTTCTCTCACATTTTCTTTTGGGCATTTCGCGCTAAATTTGATCTCTAAATTTTTGGGGTAGATCTCCTTTGGACACTAAAGTGAAGCCGGGAGATCAGGGGCGGGCCCTAAAGGGTTTAAGGGGACTAGAAATTGTCCATAATGATAATTATGGGTTTCATTTGTCTCAGTGGGTTGGGTTTGGTTTTTTTATAAACTGGTATGGTAGTGTGTTGTTTATGAAAACAGTTACTGGGTGGTCTTCTTTTGGCCAGGGTTAAGTTAAGCTCCGGGTAGGAAAGGGTGGGGCTTGTTTATTTGGTTTTTTGTTTTTTGTCTTTAAAATTTTTCGCTAGAATTTGGGGTTTTGTGGAGGGATTGGTGATTTTTATCGAGTTATAGAGTCTTAAAGGGTTTTACAAAAATTTGCAAAAGTATATTCTCCAAAATTTTATCACTAAGCAAGGGGGTTTTTATAAAAAAGATAGTTCATTAATAATAATGGCAAAACCACCCCCAAAATTGGTAATCCCTTCACAAAAAATTAACTTGATGCATTCCAACAGCCATCCATTAAAAAATCGAGTGGTCTCCGCATGCTCTTGGGTGATTGTAGGTGGGAGATGGGTTTCTTTAACTACAACACTCAAGAGCTGTGTTTTTCATTTGGTCTTGGGAAGTTGTTTGATATCGGGGAGTTGGGGCTCAACCGTGATCTTTCTTCTTGAGGGTGGAGTTTGGTTTAGTGACTTGCTCCGAAAGGCAATTTGGTGTGCCAGTTTCGTGTGGCGTTATTTTTACCTTCAGGGTATAAATTTTTCAAGGAATTTTTGTTGGCAGCTTTGGTTGTTGTACTTCTGGGGAAGGGAAGCCTTTGCTGTTCTTAAATTCCCGCATTTCTTAAAATTAAATTGGGGATCGTTGGGCTTGTGCCTTGTGTATGCAGCCATTTTGGTATTCGGCTTCATTTAAACGAATCCAAAAGGGGTTCACCTCTTTTCCTGGGTGGGGCCAGTTTGCTGAGTTCGGCGGTGGTGTAGGGGCTGCGGGGGTTGCGCCCTTCTTCTTAGAGGAGGAACGCTGTACGGTAATAATATTCCCCTTTCCCGTGTTGTTGCAGTCCGGCTTGATCATGGATTTTCTTTTGTTGTGCGAAAATTGACCCTTGCAGGGGTTCAGGGGCTTGTGAGTATTGGAGTAGGGGAGTGTAGAGAGGATTAGCTTCGCTTAACAGTGAGGCGAGTTGTATGGTGACAACAAACCTTCTTTGTAGGTTGGTTCTTTTGGGTGTATTTCGGTGGCTTAGGTAATTTCTGCAGATGAATTATGTCGTTTTGGGTCTCCACATCACTAGTGTTGTGTGTGTCTTTGCTAGGCCGTCACAGGGTTGACAATCCTCAGGTGGTTGAAAAACAGAGGAGCAAAGACCTTGCTGCCGCTGCCGCTGAGTAATTAGCTCTATTTCAGTTTCATTTATTTTAACATCTGACTGGAGGCATTGTTTGACGTCAAAAATCATATAGACTTCAATATTAAGGGCGAGTTTGTTGGTACAGTAAAACTCATTAACAGACTAAGAGGGAGGAAAGTGTATGATAGTGCCACTTGTCTGTAACTCCCTAATGCTGAAACTACCATTTCATGATCGTCTTGTTGTGTTCTGAAGTAGTGGACTTAGTTCACTGATGCAGAGGACAACCAGACACTAAGAATGCAGGTATTGTAACCTGTAGTACTACAGTACAGTACTGTATAGTAATTTTATAGTACTCTGTATAATTTGCAGTAACGTTGCTTTTCTTTTCATTGTGGAGAGATGAGGTGTTGACTGCTCTGACCAAGTTAGAGAAACTGTAAAGCTCTGCCAGTGAAAATATTGTAGTCTGCCTGAAATGCCCCGGCATGATAGTGGCTTTCTTTGTACTTAACAAATCAAAATTATAATCTCACGTTGTAAACATTGCAGAGAAATAAAATCTTTATCTTTAGATAACCGAGACGACATAAATGGCCGAAATGACTTAGATTTCTGAGAACTGCATGTTTTCTCTTGCCACTTGCTTTATAAGCCATTGTTAATTGTGCTTGAACTTAATTGGTTCCTAGGTGGTGTTCGAACTGTGAAAAGTTCGATGTCCAAAGCAATATTTCCCCAGGCTTTAATTATCATTCTCACACTGGAGGATGTTGAACTGACTCTTGCGAAAGTCTCTGAGAGTTCAGCCATTGTCAGAGGGCACTTCAAAGCACTTTTGAAACAAGGCTTTCCTGTAAAGTTTTTACAACTGAATTGTAAACAGTCCGGCTTGTTCGCAGTCCAGAAAAATGTTCAAGGCTCCGCGCTCCAGAAAAGCATTCAAAGATTAGGTCCATTTTTTCTGGACAAAATTGTTTGGAATTCGGTTCATTCAGGGTCCAGTATGTTCGAACACTGAGGTTCCACTGCATCTATTTCCGCTGGAGATGAGGCCTATTCTTGACTTCTGTTCATTATTATGCTTCTTCTCACTGGATCAGAGAGTTTGGAGAGCCTAGGGTTATTTTCTTTCTTATGTGGGCAGTGTATATTAATAAGTGTTAGTCTTGTCAGTATGCATGTTGTTTGAGATTTAGTGTCCTTTCCATTTTATGTTTAATGGTATTCATAAATACAATTGAATAATTGTGGGCAAAGGAGCCAAATAACCCTGACACCTTAAATATCC
>NC_069489.1:16022509-16032509 GCF_026875155.1 Cherax quadricarinatus | reverse complement strand
TCAAGAAAAAGCCCTGTGACCCCCGCCTTACTGTTTGCCCTCCACAGCACACACAAATTCTTTTAGAACATTGTTTTTTTCCTGAACACCGGGGGGTTTTTAAGGATACACCCAAAAAAGGCTTCACTTTGCAATCACCCCTAGATTGGCACACATCAACAAGAACCCCGTCTTTCATAGGCTTATGTCCTGGAGTGCCTTTTCCTCCTGAGTCATGTGGGGCCTGCTTGGGATTTTTTTCCAAAACAGGCCGTTTCGCCCCAGTAAACACTTGTTTAGGTTTCCCTCCTTTACTTTTAGTACTCCTTGAATTCCTGCCATATTTTTTAGCGCTTTGTGGTCCGAACTGGCACCTCACCATGCTTAAAACAACTTTAGCCCCTACGCTTCAAATCCTAAAACCAACCTTTTGGGTGGGGGGGCCTTAAATTTCACTCACACCACAGTTCAGGGATTTTTTCTAATTAAATTGTCTGCAACTTTCTACCTTTTCACTAGATCGCTTGAGGATTCTATCTCCTGCTATTTTTTTTTCGTTTTATCCACACCAATAACAGTCTCTCAACATCTCACACTTCCCAAACTCTTTTCGAAAAAAAAAGTTTTTCCTTTGCAAAACACTTCCTTATTGTCGTTTTTTTTGGCCCCAATAGTACGATGGGTTGATTGGGGGTTTTGTGTACAAAACCGGCCCAAATCGGAGACCCACCCCACTTTCATACAGCAATGATCCTTTCTTTATATCCAAAATTCTCACCTTTTTGCTGTAGGGCACTAGAACTTTCTTGGGGCCCCTGGGGGACTATTTTGCAGTCAATCCTAAAAAAAGGGTTGTATATGAAAAGTTCCCAAATTTTAGTTTGGAACGACCGTTGGGTGGCTGTAAAAAAACTGGCACCCACGGGGCAAGTGGGCGGGCTCAGGCTGCACGTGGACGGGCTCGAACAATGCTTGAGCGGTTTATTAGCGCTACCGAGGCAAAATTTTTGCTTAAAATTATCACTAGGGGGATTTTAACTTTAGGACGCGTTTCTTTTGGGGCAGGGTCCACTGTACATAAAACAAATTAAAACTAGAAAGAGAATAGTACATATAATTAACTTAAAACTAAACTAAAAAAGGGGTTTAAACTGTTTTACAATCTTACTTGGCCTAATAAATCTTATTTTAAACTTAGTAAAAAAAATCTAATTTAAAAGGGAAATGGTGCAGGGGAAATTTTATGGAATGGCAGAAAAAAAAGCCAGGAGGTCTCATAAAAAACTATCAATAGATGTTTGGTTGTTTTGGTAATATTGTGAATAAAATGATTTTTTTAGCAGAGCCCCTAATTTATAAGCTGCCTAGGTCCTTACCTTTTTTTGAAGGAGTTCCAATCTTGGGGCCTTTTATGTGCAACTTCTTGCATAGTGAGATCTTGAGGGATTTGAAAAGTGCCTTATGTCTTGTGTTGAAACTTTTGCATTCTTTGAACTGTCGAGTATAGTCTTAGGGGATTTTTAACAGTGGATTTAAATTTCTGTGTATGAGAGGCACAATAAAAGATGTATGTCTTGTATATTTAGAATTGATTTTAAAAAAATGGGGGGGTGTGCTGTCTAGCACAGGAGCTGTTTCACCCGCACAGCAGCTTTTTGTTGGATTATTAATGCTAAGGTGGTTGGGTGGGGAGAGCCCCAGGGACAAATACCATAGGGGAGGTAAGATTTAAAAAGAGGTGTACAAGGTAAAGGGGAGGTTTTTTGTACATAGTAGTGTACTCGGGAAAGGGGTTTTTCTGATTTGGAAAAATTTTTTTGGCTATGTATGGGATGGGAAAATGAAAATTTTTGATCACAGTCAAGGAGAAAAACCCAGAAATTTGCCCTCCGTGTGTCTTGATATAGGGGGAAACCCTTTAACAATGTTGAGTTGAATATTTAGGCTCTTTTCCAATAGCATGAAAAGTTTTGTCTGTGTTGATGTGAGTGTCATCATCCAAACTAATCTTTTCATTCATTTTTTCAGGTTTCCAAGCCCAGTTTCTGAATGGGTAGACATATGTAGTGTCATCTCGAAAGAACGGGTAAGGGGTTGGGGTCATTGGGAGACATTGATGTAGAGAACAGAGATGGGCCTAGGACACTACCTTGGGGTACTCCTACAGCTACAGGTTGGATAGCGGAGTTGACTCCATTTGCATGTACATACTAGTGTCGTCGTTAAGATAGGATTTTAGGTAGTCAAGAGAATGTCCTCTTATGCCATAAGATTCAGTTTGAGGCAAGAGATTGTGGTCAACTGTGTCCAAACGCTTTTTGTAGGTCGATAAAGAGCCCCAGGGGATATTCATTTTTATTGAGAGCTGTGTATATTATTAGGTCCAAACTGGCATGGGTTAAGTATGTTGTTGGATGTTAGGTAGGAGTAAAGTCACTTGTGTATTATTTTTTCAGATATCTTGGATAGTAAGGGTAAGTTTGATATTGGTCTGTAATTGTTCAAATCAGTTGGATCTCCACCTTTGTGGATCGGGGTGACAATTGCTGTCTTGAGCATAGATTGGAAGGTTGAGGATGCCATAGATTTGTTAAACATTGTTGCAAAAATGGTTGACAGCTCTGGTGCAGTTTTATGTATGAATGGCGGTAAGTCGTCTAGCTCACCTGATTTGTTTTTAATGATTTAATGATGAGCGAGACTTCAGTGGGATTAGTTGGAGCTAGAAATAGAGTATTTGGATAGTTGCCAGTGAGGTACTCGCTTGGATGGGGATGCCCGGGTGTTGTGCATGTGTCATTTCATCCTGTCGGTATTATATACATTTCTTGTACTACTACTACTACTACTACCTCCACCTCTTCCTGCCTATATACAGCCGTCCTGCTCCACCTCTGTTAGTGTGACTTTGTCAATGGTCCAAGTCGGACCGAAACGTCGTCGTAAGCTTCTCTCTTTTATGTGCGGGTTATTTGTGTATCGTTCCAGTCACGGTATTGTGCCTTTTTGTTATTTATTTAGTTATTTAGTTATTTATTTGAACTAGGGATTTGACTCTCCAGCTTTGATCCTACAGTAGAGAAGAAGACATTAAATTTGTCAGCCGTGTCTATAGGTTGCATGTGAGGTTCATCTGGTTTAGTTAAGTCTCTCTATCTATTTCCAGTCGGTTTCCTTGAGAGCAAAATTTTGGAGAGGGTTTGCCAGGTACTTTTCATGTCACCTTTCACTTCACTAAATCTATTTTCATAATACACATGCTTTGATTTACGTATTAGTTTTGTTAGTATTGATGTACAGTGGACCCCCGCATAACGATTACCTCCGAATGCGACCAATTATGTAAGTGTATTTATGTAGGTGCGTTTGTACGTGTATGTTTGGGGGTCTGAAATGGATTAATCTACTTCACAATATTCCTTATGGGAATAAATTCGGTCAGTACTGGCACCTGAACATACTTCTGGAGTGAAAAAATATCGTTAACCGGGGGTCCACTGTATATCTTTTAGTAAATTCTTTAGTAATTAAGCCTAATATGAACTGTTTTTCAATTTGGTTTTTTTTTAATAGATTTGAGGATACTTCTAGTTTGCCATGGGCTGTTTAGCCTCTTTTCTGTGATCTGTTTCGTTTTGATTGGGCAATGTTTGTTGTAGATTATTATTATTATTATAATAAAAAAAGAAGCGCTAAGCCACAAGGGCTATACAGCGCTGGGTGTTTGTTTTTAGAGGCTTATGGTTTTATGTAAAAAAAATTTGATAAACTTTATCCCATATTACTGTCATCTAGCTCTCTCTGCCAATCATTGGCACCTACAGATAGTTTTTAGGTTGTTTACAATTCCGTCTGCAGGCGAAATGAGATCTTTTTTTCCTTGGGCCCATTTAGATAAGTTGGTTTGAAAAGGAAGGAAAGTGGTCTGTGGTTTACGGATTATACCTTCTTGAGGGGTCTGTGGTTTTTATCTGTGATTACACCTCTTTGTAGTGGGTGTGGGGTTTACTGTGATTACACCGCTTGTAGGGGTTGGTGTTATCGTGTTTTACACCTGTTTGTATGGTCTGTGGGTTTTCTGTGATTACACCCTTGAGGGTCTGTGGTGTTTCTTATTCACCTGCTTGTATGGTCTGGGGTGTATCTTGATTACACCTGCTTGTAGTGGCTGGGGTTATCTTTTTACACCTGTTTGTAGGGGTCTGGGTGTTTCTTGTTTTCACCTCTTGAGTGGTCGGGGTGTTATCTGTGATTACACCTCTTGTAGTGTCTGTGGGTTAATCTGTGTTTACACCTGCTTGATGGTCTGGGGTGTTATCTGTAAATTTAACCTCTTTTAGTGGCGTGGTTTATCTGGGATAACCGCTTGTAGTGGTCTGTGGGTTATCTGTATTACACCTGCTTTAGTGGCTGGGGTGTTACTGTGATTACACCTGCTTGTAGGGGGATATTTGGCCAGATAGGTCGAGTAACGGGGGCACTAGTGTCGAGATTCTTGATGGCTTTGTTTAGAGGGTACAACAAGCTGAGGCTTTTTTTTAAGAGGAGCAACAAGCTGAGGGTTTTTGTTATAGAGGGTAGCAACAAGCTGATGGCTTTGTTATAGAGGGTAGCAACAAGCTGATGGCTTTGTTATAGAGGGTAGCAACAAGCTGTTCTTCATAGCACTTGTGAAATCAACTACTGGAGGCTCGGTTGCTTGGATAAGGTTGATGTTGAAATCTAGTGCTAGTATCAGATGGTGTTTATTCACTCTACCTTTTTCATGTTTTTAAGATTGTTATAGGTTTTTTAAGCGTTCTTGATGTGAATTTAGCTATTATATATTCACAGATAACATTAGCTATTGATTATCATTATTGGGTAATTGTCACTGATACCATTAGCTATTATCATTATTGGGTAATTGTCACTGATACCATTAGCTATTATCATTATTGGGTAATTGTCACTGATACCATTAGCTATTATCATTATTTGGTAATTTCACTGATACAATTTTGCTTTTTTCAATAATTGGGGAAATTTTCACTGAAACCATTACTAAAAAAAAATTGAAAAATTTTTAATTATGGGTAAATTTTCACGATACCATTAGCTATTTTCATTATTTGGGGGTTTAGATTGGGGGGGGGGGGGTAAACGATACCATTAGTATTGATTATATTAAAATTGGGTAATTTTACTGATACCATTAGTATTTGAAAAATCAAAAATTTGGGGAATTGTCACGATCCATTTGCTAATGAAACATTTTTGGGGAATTGCACTGAACCATTAAAAAAAACAAATTCTGGCCACAAAAAAGCGAAACCCAACGTCAAAAACCTGGGGGTGACATGCGGAGGGTCTCACCTTTAAGGACCATAACTTGTATCAATCCATCTGCAAAAAATGACAGATGGGAAAAGAGAACCTTCAAAACAGGGAGGCCAACCCAGATGACACTCTTCAGGGGCACTTGTTTTACTAGGGGGAATATTGCGCACACAAAAAAGCACCCTTTTTCAAGGCATTAAATTGCCGACCTAAAAAGTACAGAGAACTTTCACGGGGCCATAACGGAGATAAAAAACCTTTATTGGGGGCGCTTGGGTTCCAAACCTTTATTCCCTGGAACCGGAGGGAAAAGAACATAATTTTATACACCTGGAAAAACCTAGAGGACTATACCAACTTGCACACAAAATCACCCCTAAAAGCAAAAGACTTGGCAGCGATGCACCTCCCCCCCAAAGAAAAGCAGGGGTTTTACAGCACTTAAGAGACCCTACAAAATGTCAGGGGCCCGAGACGTTCAACCCTCCCACACACTAAGGGGGATTACCAACAGACCCCCGGCACTTCAAAACTGGCATTGGGCAAGCACCAAAAACATTCCGGGTCAGCCGGGCTGGGCTCGTATGTTGGTTTTCGTGCACCCGCACAACACCTGGTTGACACCGATCCACCGGAGGCCTGGTCTCAGACCGGCCCGGGGGGGTTGACCCCCGGAACTCTCTCCCGGAATCCAGGTAATTGTCACGATACCATTACATTATCATTATTGGGTAATTGTCACTGATCCATAGCTATTTTTCAAATTGGGGAATTTTCACTGAACCAAGCTATTACATTATTGGTTTGTCACGATACCATTAGCATTATCATTATTGGTAATTGTGTTTTTTTTATCTTATGGAATTGATGTAATTATTGTAATATAAAAGGGTTAAAAGTCCCCGTACCATTGATTTTAAAAATTTGGGTAAATTTTAAATGATCCCCTTAGCTATTGATTAGATTATTGGTAATTGTCATGATACCATTTGCTATTTATAACATAATTGGGTAATTTTCACGATACCATTTCTAGAAATCATTATTGGGGAATTGTCACGATACCCAAACTATTGATAATCATTATTGGGAAATTTTCACTGATACCATTAGCTATTTTCATTATTGGGTAATTGCACTATACCATACTATTGATAATCATTTTTGGGGAATTTCACTGATACCATAGCTATTATCATTTTTGGGGAAAATTTTCACGATACCATTAGCTATTTATAACAATTGGCTAATTCTCCGAACCATTAGCATTATTTTTATTGGGTATTGTCACTGAACCTTAGCTATTATCATTATTGGGTAATTTCACTGAACCATTAGCTATTGATAATCATTAGGGGAAATTGTCACTGATCCCTTTAACTATTATCATTTTTGGGGTAATTGCACTGAACCATTACAAATAAAATCATTTTTGGGCTAATTTCACGAAAACATTATTCTTTTTTCAGCACTGTCGTTCCACAAATTAGTTATACCCGACACCATACCTTTAAACACCTAGTATCTTTTTCATGTTTCCCCATGACTTTCATCAGTCTTTGATTTGTTTGACAATACCATTGACGGGCAAAAACATCTTCAATAAAGACCCCCGGGGTATTTTGCATTTAATTTCTCATCGCTAAAATAAGTCAAAAAATGAAAAATGTTTAAAAACCGTAACATGATTTTTATTTTTGCAAAATGGGTAGATTCAAACCCTTGTTAAGTCTTAAAATTAGGGGGCCAGTGCTCTAACTACTGACCATGCGGCCGAATAAAGGTCATCCAACTACTACAGGGGGAACCTAAAAAAATCGAACGTTCCAACACAACCAATTATTTAAGTGAAATTTTTGTAAGTGCTCCTTTTAAAGTGCTTTTTATGGGGGTCTGAAATGGACAAACCAAAACTTACATTATTCCGAGGAATAAATTAATTCTTAAAGGGACCGAACAGCCTTCTGGACCAAAGAAAGTTTGATTTTGAGTTCCAGTATTTCCGTATCCTAGGAAGGTTTGCACGGGGCACCATTCTGGCCAAAATAATTTTAGTGATTAATCATTTTTGTAACTCATGGGGGGGTACGATGCTGCTGAAATGATCTTTATCCAGGGGAAATTGAGCTCCTCCCCTTCTTTAGATGAAACCCGGGGGCTTTCCATTTCCCAGGTGCATCGATCTTACCACCTTCCTCATTCAGAGGACTTACCAAAATTTTCCTCAGGTCTAAATCTTCCCTACCTTTCCCCTCAGGGCTAGGGACTTCCCTATCATTCCCAGGTGCGGAGGATCACCTACTTCCTCAGGTGCTAGAGATTTACCTCCCATTCCTCAGGTGCAGAGGTCTTACCTTCTTTCCCGGGTGCAGAGATTTTACCTACATTCCCAGGTGCAAAGGGATCTCCCACCTTTCCCTCGGGTGCTAGAGGATCTTACCTATCATTCCTCAGGTCTAAAATTTTTTACCCCATTCCTCGGGTGCTAGAGGACTTCCTACCTTTCCCTCAGGTGCTAGAGGATTTTACCTACCATTCCTCAGGTGCTAGGATCTTACCTACATCCTCAGGTGCTAGAGGATCTTACCTATCTTTCCCTCGGGCTAAGGACTTACCTACCTTTCCTCAGGTGCTAGGGGATCTTACCTATATTCCTCGGAAAAGGGATCTTCCCTATCTTTCCCTCAGGTGCTAGAGGATCTTACACCATCCCGGTGCTAGGGGATTTTACCTATATTCCTCAGGTGCAGAGGATCTTACCACCTTCCTCGGGGCAAAGGGATCTTACCTACCATCCCAGGGCTAAGGATCTTTACCTACCTTCCTCAGTGCAGAGGATTTTACCTATCATCCTCAGTGTAGAGGATTTTCCTTTCATTCCTCGGTGCAAAGGGGACTTACCTACCATTCCCAGTGCTAGGGGATCTTACCTATCATTCCCAGGGGGCAGAGGATTTTACCATCATTCCTCAGGTGCTAGGGGATCTTACCTACCATTCCCCAGGTGCACAGGACTCTTACAGGTTTAGCACATCACCAGGAATTTTAATAATGGAGATATTTTAAAAAATATCCCATTATTTGTAAAGTTGTCATTACCCTAATTGCCCATTTAAGGATTTTGTTCAGGGAATTAGTGGAGGTTTTAATTGACTTTTTAGGCTTTTTTTTGCAAATATTTGAAATTTTTTCACCCAAAAACTGCAGACATGTACCATGTGGGCCTTTTTTCACGCACTTTTTAAATGCATTTCCAAAATCCGCAAAGATAAAAACAAGGGAGTTTTTCGTTAGCTTTTTTCCCCTTTTCACCTACCTAGCAGTAGGACCGGGGGTATTAGCCCCGACTGGTTGGATTGCTCCTGCGGACAAATTGAGGGCCCAGTGGAAGTAAGACAAAAAGTCCCGATGACCACTGACTTTCTTGGTTATCCTTTGGGGGCTAACCCTCTGGGGGGTAACAATCCGAAAAAAATCTTTTCTCAGAGCTTTAAAAAAAGGTATTTTTATAATTTTCTTATCAATTTCATTTTGGAACATTGAGGCATCACCATGGGGTGGCTTGAGACACTGGCATCCCGGGCCTGGAAATATAGGAAGATCAATCAAACCGTGGAAAACTACAACAGTAAAAGCAGTCAGCAAAAATTGTCCGGTGAGTTAAATTAAATTTTAAAATTTCTATTTCTTGGGCAGGTGCTCCTGACTTACAATAGTTACGTTCCGCCGTAATCAAATATTGGAAGTCAAAAACAAAGTCAAAGATGTTGGGAATCAGATATATCAAAGGCAACAATATCGGAAGTCGAAGAATCAAAGTCAAAATATCAGAATCAAAAAATCAAATCAATATGAATATAATAAATAATAATAATACTGTCAAGAATAAGCAATTTTTTATTATTTTTTTAACAAAAAGAACACTAACCCCCAAAGGGGGATACAGCGCTGGGAGGAGGGAAGAACGAGGGATTTGGGGGGCAAAGGGAGGAGGGATGATCATAGGTTACGAAAAAAACGGGGCAGGGGATAGGCAGGGGAAGGTACAAAGATCGAGGGGAAAGGGGTGAAGTATCAGATTTGTGAAGTCATTGTGAAAAAAATCAAAGAGAGAGCTGGGGAAATGGGTCCCTCACGAGAAGGGGAAAGGGAAGAAAGCAGCAAGCGAAGATGAGTTGGGTATATCTGCGTGCTCATTGTAAAGTGGGGATCAACAGAAGTGGCTGACCGATAATGGAACCGACAATTCTTACAGAAGGAACAGGGGGCCTCTCCAGGAAAAACCCTAGTAAGACGAGTAAAACCAATCAAACGAGAGAGAGTATCCCCAACCTCGACACTGGTGACAAGACAGCCATAACCTTACGTATCGTTTAATAGATTGAAGTTTTTTACCGAGCAGATAACCAACGTTTTTTGCCAAAGGGGGTGAAGGGGGTAGCATTGCAGCAAAAAAGTCCGTAAAAAGGGAAAACCTCTAATGAAACGTAGGTCATGACTGCGACCGCGCAGCAGTTCTGCCTGTTTCATTTCCCTGACGTCAACATGACCCGGGACCCAACAAAAAAAAATCTATGCTTTTAAAGATGCGCATGCCAAAGTTGATACGGACGCAAGGGGTAAGTAAGTTTATTCAGGGTTTCCAAAAACAGTTACATAGAATTATCAAAAACACATTGCGTAGAGAACCTGGGATAACTCT
>NC_069489.1:15839535-16022009 GCF_026875155.1 Cherax quadricarinatus | reverse complement strand
ATTTCCTTTATCTCCATGGGGAAGTGGAACAGAATTCTCTCCTCCGTAAGCCATGGTGTTGTAAGAGGCGATATAATGCCCAGGGAGCCAAGCGGTGCTAGTAACCCTTCTCCGTGTATATAATACTAAATTGAAAGAGAATCTTTCGTTTTTTCCTTTTGGGCACCCGCCTCGGTGGGATATGGCGGATTGTGTTGACGGGAGAGGGATTTGAAAACGTGTAAAAAAAACTTTTATCTGCATTTTTTTTTAATATTTGAAAATACATGTATGTGAAAAAAAAATAGATCTACTTTCGTAGCACTACGAATTTGAACGTCAATCTGTTTGGACCGTTTAAGGGTTAAAGGTGATTTCTGTTCCTTAAAAAACAATTTTACAGCAGCTGAAAAAGGTTGAAGTAACCCTAAAATACCTAACTTCTTAGGGCCCTTCCAAATCTGAATACTATATCCTAAAATCTTTCATTCAAGGAGTCACAAACACCACTCCAACCAATACACAGACTATTTTTTTTTTTTTTTTTTTTTATTATCACACCGGCCGATTCACACCAAAGGCAGGTGGCCCGAAAAAGAAAAACTTTCCCATCATTCACTCCCATCACTGTCTTGCCAGAAGGGTGCTTTACACTACAGTTTTTAAACTGCAACATTAACACCCCTCCTTCAGAGTGCAGGCAATGTACTTCCCCCTCATCTCCAGGACTCAAGTCCGGGCCTGCGCGTTTCCCTGAATACCTTCATAATGTTACTTTGCTCACACTCCAGCAGCACGTCAAGTATTAAAAACCATTGGTCTCCCTCTCTCCTATCAAACAGCTCACGCATGGCTGCTGGAAGTCCAAGCCCCTCGCACACAAAAACACTCCTTTAACCCCTCCCTTCCAACCCGTCCTAGGGCAGACCCTACCCCGACCTTCTTCCACTACAGACTGATACACTCTGGAAGTCATTCAGTTTCGCCCCATTCTCTTCTACATGTCCGAAACCACCTCAACCAACCCTTATCAGCCCCTCTGGACAACAGTTTTGGTAATGCCAGCACCTCCTCCTAACTTCCAAAAATACGATTGTCTGCATTATATTCACACCACACATTGCCATCAGACATGACCATATCCACTGCCTAGCCTTTCCCATGTGCAACCATTCATCACTCCACGCTTCACACCCATATAAGAGCGTTGGTACAAACTATACTCTCCATACATTCCCTCTTGCACCAAGGACAAAGTTCTTTGTCTCAACTGACTCCTAAGTGCACCACTCACTCTTTTTCCATTCATCAATTCTAATGTTTCACTCATCTTCAGAGATCCACATCGCTGACACGTCTCCACTCCCAAATATCTGAATACATTCACTCCTCCATACTCTCCCTCCAATCTGATATTCAATCTTTCATTCACCTACAGCTTTTTGTTATTCCTCATAACTTCTCTTTCCTGTATTCACTTTTATTTTCTTCTTTTGCACACCCTACCAAATTCATCCACAATCTCTGCAACTTCTCTCAGATCTCCCAAAGAGCACAGTGTCATCAGCAAAGAGCAAGCTGTGCACAATACACTTTGTGTGTGATCTTTGTCTTTTAAACTCCACGCCTCTTGCCAAGACCCCTTTTCGCATTTACTTCTCTTACAACCCCATTCTATAAATATATTAAACATCCACGGTGACATCACACATCCTTGTCTAAGGCCTACTTACTGGGGAAAAAATTTCCTTATTTCCTACATACTCTATCTTGAGCCTCATATCCTCGTAAAAAACTTCTTACTGCTTTCAGTTAACCCTACCTCCTACACTAACATTGAAACATCTTGCCACATTGCCCCCTATCCACCTGTCATATGCCTTTTCCAAATCCATTAATGCACAAAGACCTTTTTAGCCTTATTAAATACTGTTCACTTATATGTTTCACTGTAAACACCTGGTCCACACACCCCCTTACCTTTCCTAAAGCTCCTTGTTCATTCTGCTATCCTATTTCCGTCTTACTCTTAATTCTTTCAATTTTAACTATACCATAACTTTACCAGTTACCCTCAGACAGACTATCCCCCTATAATTTTTGCACTATCTTTTATCCCTTTGCCTTTATCAAAGGAACTATGCCTGCTCTCTGCAATCCTCTAGGTACTTACCCCTCTTCCATACATTTAATTAAATAAATTGCACCAATCCACTCCCAAAACTATATCCCACCTGCTTTTAACATTTCTATCTTTATCCATCAATCCCGGCTTGCCTTACCCCCTTTCATTTTGCCTACTGCATCAACGAACTTCCCCCACCCCACACTCCACAACTGGCTCTTCTCCTCCCTACAAGATGTTATTCCTCCTTGCCCTATACACGTAATCACAGAATTCCCTATCTTCATCAACATTTAAACAATTCCTCAAATATTCCTTCATCTTCCCAATACCTTATCTCTCCATTTAATAACTCTCCTCTCCTATTTTTAAAACTGACAAATAATTTGTTCTTAGGCTTTCTTAAATTGTTAATCTCCCCACCCCCCCCCCCCCCCCCCCCAAAACTTTTTTTATTTTCAACAAAATTTGTTGATAACATCTCACCCACGCTCTATTTGATCTCTTTTTACATTGCTTCACCACTCTCTTAACTTCTCTCTTTTTCTCCTATATACTCTTCCCTCCTTGCATCACTTACTTTTGTAAAATCTTCTCTTATGCTAACTTTTTCTCCCTTACTACTCTCTTTACAGCATCATTACACCAATTCGCTCCTCTTACCTCCATGCACCCACTTTCATGTAACCACAAACTTTATGGCTCTGAACACTCTAACACTACCATTTTTTAAACCTACCCCATACCCTCTTCGACAATTGCCTATGCTATCATTAGCCCATCTATTCCTACATAGCTGTTTTTATCTTACCCTTACTGCCTCCCTCTTCTTATTTATAAACCTTCACCTCTCTCTTCCCTGATGATTATATTCTCCTGTTTCCCATCTACCTTTTTTACTCTAAGTGTTGCTACAACTAGAACGTTGATCTGATATATCTGTGGCCCTTGATAAACATGTAACTTCCTGAAGTTACCTCAACAGTCTTCTATCTACCAATAATAATCCAACAAACTACTGTCATTTTAGCCCCCTGCATCATATCGTGTATACTTATTTATCCTCTTTTTCTTAAATATGGATTACCTAATAAACTAAACCCTTTCAGACAAGTTCATTCAATGGGCTCCCATTATCATTTACACCTGGCACCTCAAACTTACCTACACACACTCTTCTTAAAAGTATTCTCATACTTTTAAGCATTCCAAAGTCCCCTACCACAAATTACATCTATCACTTGGTTAAAAGGCTCCTATACATTCAATTAACATCTCCCAAAATCTCTCTCTCTCCTCTGCATTCCTCTCTTCTCCAGGTGCATACACGGCTTATCTTACAACTATAAACACTCATAATACCTACACAACACCTTTACTTACAGACTATTTCTATATAATTAAATTCTAAATTTAATGCATATTTTCTGCCAAAGTAAACTAATTCTAGGTACAATTTCCAGTACATCTGTTACAACTTATTCCACCTTAAACGGAAGCAGGGGATGATTTTTTTTTATTTTTTTTTAACAAGTTGGCCGTCTCCCACCAAGACAGGGTGACCCAAATAAATAAAAATAAAAAATCCCAAAAGAAAATACTTTCATCATTCAACACTTTCACTCACCACACCACATAATATCTGTTTTTGCAGAGGCAGAGGTGCTCAGAACACAAACAGTTTAGAAGCATATATGTATAAAGATACAACAACATATCCCTCCAAACTGCTATATATCCCCAAACCCCTCCTTTAAAGTGCAGGCATTGTTGTACTTCCTATTTCCAGGATGTCAAGTCCGGCTATATAAAAATAAATTGTTTCTGATCCCTTCACTAAATATTACCCTGCTCACACTCCAACAGATTGCCCGGCCCAAATACCATTTGTCTCCATTACTCCCATCGAACACGCTCGTCTTCAATATGTTTAAATTAAATAATTTCTATTGAAACCCATTCTTCTTGATTATAAGCTTGCACCTTGATCATCACTATATATATATATATTATACTTTATATATAATATATATATATATATATATACAAATATATATATATATATTTATATATATATATATATATATATATATATATATATATTTTTATATGTTATATATATATATAAGATATATATAATTTTTTTTTTTTTTTTTTTTTTTTTTCAAACAAGTCTGCCTGTCTCCACCGAGGCAGGGTGACCCAAAAAAAGAAAAGAAAATCCCAAAAAGAAAATACTTTCATCTCATTCAACACTTTCACCACACTCCCACATTATCACTAGGTTTTGATGAGGTGCCTCAGAAACAACAGTCTTAGAAGGAATACACAATAAAGATACACATAACATAATCCTCCAAAAACTGCCATATCCCAAACCCCTCTTTTAAGTGCAGGCATTGTAACTTCCCATTTCCATGGACTCAAGTCCGATCCCGACTATATGAAAAATAAAAACCGGTTTTCCCTGAATCCCTTCACTAAATATTTACCATGCTTCACACTCCAACAGATCGTCAGGTCCCAAGTAACATTCGTCTCAATTCTCTCCTATCTAACACGGCTCATGCACGCTTGTGGAAGTCCAAGCCCCTCACCCACAAATACCTCCTTTTACCCCCTCTTTCCAACCCTTTCGAGGAGACCCTACCCTCTTTCCTTCCCCTACTAGATTTATATGCTTTCCATGTCATTCTACTTTGATCCTTTCTCTCTCAAATGACATAACCACCTCTACAAACCCCTCTTCTGCCCTCTGACTAATGCTTTTATTAACTCCACACCTTCTCCTAATTTCCACACTCCGAATTATCTGCCATAATATTTACACCAACAACATTGCCTTAGACAGGACATCTCCACTGCTCAAAACGTCTCCTCGTGCTGCATTACCACCAAGCTTCCACATCCATATAATGAGTGTTGGTACATTACTATACCTTTCATACATTCCACTTATTGCCTCAAAAATAACGTTTTTTGACTCCACATATACCTCAACGCCACCACTCACCTATTTTTCCTCATCAATTATATGACTAACATCATCCTTCATAAATCAAATCATCCGCCGACAAGTCTACTACCAAGTATCTGAAAACATTCACTTCTTCATGACTCCTCCTCCCAAGTTGATTCCAATTTTTCTTTATCTAAATCATTTTGATACCCTCATCACCTTACTCTTTTCTATGTTCATTTTCAACTCTCTACCTTTTAACACATTCTCAAAATATCACTAACCTTTGCAATTTTTCTTTAGAATCTCCATAAGCACAGTATCATCAGCCAAAAAGTAACTGTGTCAATTCCCATTTTGAATTTGATTCCCCATAATTTAAACCCCACCCTCTCCGAACACCCCTAGCATTTACTTCTTTTACAACCCCATCTATAAATTTCTTAAACAACCAATGGTGACATTACACATACCTGTCAAAGACCTATCTTTTACCGGGAAAAGTATTCTCCCTCCTCTTCGAAAACAACCTAACCTGAGCTCACTATCCTCATAAAAGGCTCTTACAGCATTTTGTAACTTACCACTATTTCCATATACTGTGGACCCCCGCATAGCGAAACGCCTGCATAGCGAACAAATTACCGCAATTAGCGGACGCTTTGTTCGCTAAAATTTTGCCCCGCCATAGTGAGGACCAAAAACCCGCTCAGAGCCTTCGTCGAGACGCAGTCAAATGTTTCGCCCTCAGCCAGCCTCACCATGTGCCGCCCGTGCCATTGTTTACTCAGCAGCATCGCGGAAACATTCAAGCATACATCGGTATATTTCGTATTATTTACTGTTGTTTTTCGGTGCTGTATTGTGTGGAAAATAAGTGACCATGGGCCCCAAGAAAGCTTCTAGTGCCAACCCTCACACCAAAGGGTAGTAATACCCATTAGAATGATAAGAAAGAGATCTTTGATAAGTATGAAAGTGGAGTACGTATCACCGACTGGGTCAGGTTTGTACAAGAAACCAAATCAAACCATCTCTTATATTGTGGGCAAGGAAAAGGCACTCAAGGAAGCTGTTGTTTGCCAAAGGTTTATCTGTGTTTTCGAAAACAAAGATCGCAATGATGAAGATGTTTGAGAGACTCTTTATTTGTGTGGATAAATGTGAAAAACAGCTAGCAGGAGATTGCGTCTCTCAAGCGGATCATAGGTGAAAAAGGCTAGGAAGTTGCATGACGCATTTAATTAAAATATGCCTGCAACTAGTGATGAGTAGTGAAATTAAAGGCCAGCAAAGGTTGGTTTGAGAGAATTTAAGAAGCGTAGTTGGCATCCATTGTGTGTTACGGGCATGGTGTGAGGTTGCACGTTCGGACCACAAGCGGCCGCTGAAAAATATGTGCATGAATCAGGCAGTACATAGAAATGAAGGACTGGAACCTGAAAAAGTGTTTAATTGTGATGATACAGGCCCTGTTTCTGGAAGAAATGCCAAAGCAGGACCTACTTTACTCAGGAGGGACAAAGGCCACTCCCAGGAAATAAGCCTATGAAAGACAGGCTTACTTTGTTGATGTGTGCAATTCGTAGTGGTGATTGCAAGTTAAGCCTTTATTAGTGTATCACTCTGAAATCTCCCAGAGCGTTCAGGCAAAGAATGTCCTCAAGGATAATTTGTGTGTGCTGAGGAGGGCAAACAGTAAGGCATGGGTCACTAGGGAATTTTTCTATACTGGTTACACCATGCATTTGCCCCCAATGTGAAAGATTACACTACTGAAAGATAATTTAGACTTAAGTGCCTCCTGGGTTGTTAGACAAATGCCCTGGTCATCCTACCAGGACGTGCAGAGCGACTTTATGGGGAATGAGCTTCATTAAGCGTGAATGTTTTTGCCTCCTAATACCACTCCTCTCATTGCAAGCCCATGGACCAGAAGGTATTTCCAACTTCAAGTACTGTACACAAAATGCTCTGTTTCAAAAGTGCTTTTGAAGTGACCACTGATCACTCGATTGACTCTAAAAAGAGTTTTGGAAGGAACACTATTATATCCTCAATTGTGTAAACCTTATAGGTTAGGCTTGGGAGGGAGTGATAAGGAGAACCTTGAAACTCTGCTTGGAAGAAACTGTGGCAGAATGTGTAGACAAAAGCGGTTTTTGAAGGGTTTGAGGCTAACCTGGAGGATAGCTATACCAGTTGAGGAATCAATTGTGGAATTGGGGACTAGTCCTTGGGGTTGGAGCGTTAGTGGGTGAGGATGTGGAACGAAGTTGGTGGGGGGACAAGAGAACTACACTGATGAGCTTTGATTGATCAACTTCAAAGAGCACGAGGACAGGACTGGGGAGAGGAACTGGTAAAGGAGGGCGAGAGAGAAATTGAAGGAATTGGCCTACTTCAAAGATTAAGGAAATGTGTGCCAAAATGGCTTGAATAGTGCAAACCTTTTTGAATGGGTGAAAATCACCCTTCACTCACAGCTATTGCAAGCCGTGCTGGTTGCATTGTTACAATGACACTGTGTGAAACCACTTTAGACAAATCATAAAGGACGAGAGGTACAGGCCACTATGGAAAAAATTTGACAGATATGTTGTGCGAAGAAGTCCAGTGAATCTGAAGCTGGGTCCTAGTGGCATTAAAGAAGAAGGGGATAAGTAACCAAGAAAAGGACTTGCTACCTCAAGTCCTAATGGAAGGGGATTTCCCCTTCTAAACACTAACATCTCTCTCCCCTCCTCCAATCCCATCCAATCTTCACAGATTCTTCAATAAAAGTAAGTGTCATGTAATTGTGCATGCCTTTTTTCAGTTTGTGTGTACTAAAATTAACATTTTTTTGTGATAAACAAATTTTTTTGTCTTACTTTTGGGTTGTCTTGCAGGATAATTTTATTTCCATTATTTATTATGGGGAAAAATTAATTCGCATAGCGGAACCATTTCGCATAACGGCCAGGCCCTATTGCATGGATTAAGTTCGCTATGCGGGGGTCTCCACTGTACTTGCAACCATCTGCCAACATTGCTCCTCTTTCCCTCTATCATATGCACTTTTCTAAATCCTAAATAAAATAAAAACTTCCTACCTTTATTAAATGATCTGTTCACATAAATGCTTCAATGTAAAACACTTGATTTACACATCCCTACCCACTCTGAAACATATATATATATATATATATTTATTATATATTATATATATATACTATATATATATATATATATATATTATATATATATATATATATATATTTTAATATATATATATAATATTATTTATATATATATATATATATATTATATAATATATATATAGACTATATATATATAATATAATATATATATCTATTATATTATAATATATATATATATATATATATATATATATATATTATATACACACACACAAACACACACATCACCATCCGACTTACGACCAATCGACATACGACCGTGTGGTTTTTATGCCAATTTTCTGGGAAATAAACAAAATTTGGTTTTTGTACACAGTGTTTATCCTAAACCATTACAGTTTAAAATACAGTACTAACAACATAAAAAGTGAAGTAAAACATTGAATACCAAAATATAACAACTAAAATAAAGTTATTACAAAAATGTTTGTTGATATTTAGTAGTAAAATTCAAATTAGACCATTTTCGACTTACAACGGTTTCTCGGAAACAGAACTCGTTCGTAAGTCGGATGGTAGGTGTATATTATATACATGTAGACAGTGGACCCTGTGTTAACGATATTTTTTTCACTCCAGAAGTATGTTCAGGGTCTACAGTACTGACCAGATTTGTTCCATAAGGAAATTATTGTTGAATAGATTAGTCCATTTAGGTCCCCCACAAAACATAACACGTACAAACGGCACTTACATACATAAACTTAACATATTGTTCGCACTTCGGGAGGTATTCGTTATGCGGGGGTTCCTGTATATACAGTGGACCCCCGTGCCATAACGATGGCTCACATAGCGATTATTAGCCCACATACCGTTACTTTTAATTGCAAAAATTTTGGCCTCACATACCGCTTAAAAACCCGATTCATCCGATTTTCGTCCGAGACCGAGTCCAATACTTGGGGTGCGGCCTGAGACACGCTCTCATGTTACGACGGTGTGCGCATGTTTACCAGCCAGCCTCAGCCGGGTAACATACCATGCAGACAATGGGAATATTTCGTAATTATTACAGTGTTTTCGGTGCTTTTTCTGGAAAATAAGTGGTCCATGGGCCCCAAGAAAGCTTCTAGTGCCACACCCTACATCACTAAGGGTGCAGTGAAGAATTACAATACGAGATGAAGAAAAAGATCATTGATAAGTATGGGAAAGTGGAGTGCATGTCTCCGAGCTGGCCAGGTTGTATAATAAACCCCAATCAATCATCGCTACTATTGGTGGTACAGCTGATGATGCTGCTGCACTGTCAGCTGCTGTGCTGCTTGTAGAACCGTTGTGTGGGTGTGGCTTATTGAGAATACCAAGAAATCATATTAACCCCAGAGGATTTGCCACCCAGGATAACCCAAAAGTCAGTGTAATCGAAGACTGTCATAACTTACTTCCATTGGGGTCCTTAGTCTTGTCTAACGGATGCAACCCACACAATCGACTAACACCAGGTGAACAGGAAACAATGATGGAAACTAGCTGCTCATATTGGTGAAATTTAAAGCCAGCAAAAGGTTGGTTTGAGAGATTTAAAATCGAGTGGCATACACAGTGTGATAAGGGCCTGTTCTGGAAGAACAATGCCCCAACCAGGACCTACAGTACTTCAGCGAGGAAAAGGCACTCCAGGACACAGTGTTCTCTCAGTCATGCTGATCTTCATAATCCGGTAACCCACGCTCCGTCATTTATTCCTTCATTTAGTAGAGTTGTACACTGCACATTATATACTGTGCATGTACCTACTTACTTATTGTTGCATGTATCATTCTACATTTGTGTGTGGGCGAAAATGCTATATTTATGTGGACTTATAATTTTTTTGTTCATTTTTTGGGGTGTCTTGAACGGATTAATTGATTTCCATTATTTCTTATGGGGAAAATTCATTAAATAGAGTTTATTTCGCATAACTATTACCCCTCTTGAACGGATTAAAATCGTTTTTAACCGGGGTGTCCACTGTTATATATAATTTTTTTTTTTTTCTCTCAACAAGTCGGCTATCTCCACCAGGCAGGGTGGACCCAAAAGAAAATACTTTCATCATACATTCAACACTTTCATCCACACATATCATGTTTTGCAGAGGTGCAACTGAATACACAGTTTAGAAGTATATACGTATAAAAATAACAATATATCCCTCCTCAAACTGCCAATATCCAACCCCTACCTTTAGAGTGCAGGCTTTTTACATCACATTTCCAGGACTCGAGCCCGGTTATATAATAACAGTTTACCTGAGATCCCTTCACTAATATTACTGCTAACACTCCAAAGATAGTAGGTCCCAAATACCATGCGTCTCCATTCATTCCTATCGAACATGCTCATTGCACGCCTGCTGGATGTCACAAAGCCCCTCGCCCACAAAAACTCCCTTTCCCTGTCCTTCCAACCTTTTCGAGGTGAGACCCCCTTACCCTACCCTTCCTTCTCCTACAGATTTAAATGCTTCAATTCTATTCTACTCTTGATCCATTCTCTCTTAAAAATGAACATACCACCTTAACACCCCTCTTCAGACCTCTGACTAATACTTTTATTAAACTCCACACCTCCTAATTCCTCACTCCGAATTTTCTGCATAAATATTTACACCACACATTGCCCATTAGACAGGGAATCTCCACGTGGCCTCCCAACCGCCTCCTCGCTGCAGCATTTTACAACCCAGTTCACACCAATGAGTCGTTGGTTTTACTACTATACTTCATTAAACATTCCTTCTTTGCCTCCATAGATAATGTTTTTTTCTCCACATTTACCTCAATGCAAACACTCACCTTTATTCCATCATCAATTCTATGATTAACCTCATCCTTCATAAATCCATCTGCTGACCCTTAAACTTTCCCAAGATTCTGAAAACATTCACTTCTCTCCATAATCCTCCCCAATTTGATATTACTTTTTCTTTATCTAAATAATTTTGTTACCCTAATCACCGTTTCGTGTCTTTGTTCACTTTCTAACTTTCTACCTTTACACATACTCCCAAACTCATCACTAAACCTTTGCAATTTTTCTTTAGAATCTCCCTTAGAACAGTATCTTCAGCAAGAAGTAACATGTCACTTCCCATTTTGTATTTGATTCCATAATTTAATCCCACCCCTCTCCCGAACACCTGCATTTACTTCTTTTCCAACCCATCTATAAATAATATTAAAACAACCATAGGTGACATTACCACATCCCTGTCTAAAACCTACTTGTACCGGAAAGTAGTCTCCTATCTTCTTACACACCTTACTTAAGCCTCACTATCCTCATAAAAGCTCCTTTACAGCATTTAGTACTTACCACCTATTCATATACTTGCAACATCTGCCACATTGCCTTCTCCCTATCCACTCCGTCATATGCCTTTTCTAAATCATAATGCTATAAAAACTTCCTACCTTTATCTTAAATACTGTTCACATATATGCGTCAATGTAACACTTGATTTTCCAAAATCCCCTACCACTCTAGAAATCTCCTCTGCTCATCCACCAATTCTACGTTGTCTTGCCTCTAATTATTTAAATTATGATACTACTGTTACACTTTTCCTGGTATGCTCAGTATACTTATTCCTCTATAATTTTTTACAATCTCTCTTGTCCCACTTACCTTTATATAAAGGGGAATATACAATGCTCTCTGACCAATCCCTAGTTACCTTCCCCTCTTTCATACATTATTAAACAACAGTACCAAACACTCCCAACACTATATCCCCCCCTGATTTTAACATTTCTTGTCATGCATCACTTCAGTTCCAGCCCTGCTTTACCCCTTTCATTCTATGTAAATGCCTTCACGCACTCCACCCACTCAAAACTGTTCTTCTTCACTCCTAAAAGTGGTTATACCTCCTGGCCAGTGGGGGCAATGGAAAAAATTACCGCTTCCCTTTCTTCGTCGACATAATATATTTAACACATTTAACTCGTTATATTCCAACAACTCGCTCAACAAAGGTTATCTAACAATGACGGTATACAAACTGTAAAACAAAAGTAGGCAAGATTCTTCGTGTTGTATCATTTACAGAACAGGTTCCTCTAACAAGACTACATTACCGCCAAATTCTTTGAATTTAAAGGTCGTAACTACTAATATTCAAGTTTTATCTCCATTGAAATGTATAATCAAGTCTAAGGGTGGGCCGGTGGCTGGTGGCTAAAGCCCGCTTCACACACGGAGGGCCCGGGTTCGATTCCCGGCGGGTAGAAACATTTCGACACGTTTCCTTACACCTGTTGTCCTGTTCACCTAGCAGCAAATAGGTACCTGGGTGTTAGTCGACTGGTGTGGGTCGCATCCTGGGGGACAAGATTAAGGACCCCAATGGAAATAAGTTAGACAGTCCTAGATGACGCACTGACTTTCTTGGGTTATCCTGGGTGGCTAACCCTCCGGGGTTAAAAATCCGAATGAAATCTTATCTTATCTAATCCTGGTTTATATCTTAATTTTCAAGCCTCTTTTTATTTAAAACATAATCTTAATTTACTCCTAATATACTAATATTGCCTTTTTTTTTTTTCCAACAAGTGAGCCGTCTCCCACCGAGGCAGGGTGATGCAAAAAGGAAGAAAATCCCCCAAAAAAGAAAATACTTTCATCATTCAACACTTTCAGTCACTTCATACATTACATAACATCTTTGCAAAGGTGCCCAGATACAACAGTTTAGAAGCATATATAAAGATATATAACATATCCCTCCAAACTGCCAATATCTCCAACTTCTCCTTTTAAGTGCAGCAATTGTCCTTCCATTTCCAGTTACTTCAAGTCTGGCTATATAAAAATAAAAAAAACTGGTTTCTCTGAATACCTTCTCTAAATGTTACCCTGCTCACCCCCCCCACCTTTCCAAAGTTCGTCATGTTTCCAAAAACTCATTCAGAGCCATTAACTCCTATCTAACACGCTCACCACACGCCATTGCTAGATGTTCAATCCTTTCGGCCCCACAAAACCTCTTTATACCCCCTCCTTCCACACCTTTTCGAAGGACAACAAATACCCCGCACTTACTTTCCCTGCAGTATTTTATACGCTCTTCAGAGTCCATTCTACTTTGATCATTCTCCTCTAAATGACCAAACACTCGACAACCCCTCTTCAGATCATCTGATAACTCTTTTATTAAAACTCCAAACTTCTCCCAATTTCCACACTCCGATTTCTCTGAATAATATTTTACACCACACATTGCTCTTAGACAGGACATCTCCACTGCCTCCAGCCACCTCCTCGCTGCAACATTTATAACCCAAGCTTCACACCCATATAAGTGTGTTGGCACCACTATACTCTATACTTCTTTGTCTTCATGGATAACGTTTTTTGTCTCCACATGTACGTCAATGCACCACTCACCTTTTTTCCTTCATCAATTCTATGGTTAACCTCATCCTTCATAAACCCATCTGCTGACACGTCAACTCCCAAATATCTGAAAACTTTCACTTCTTCCATACTCCTCCTCCTCCAATTTGATATCCAATTTTTCTTTAAATCATTTGATACCCTCATCACCTTACTCTTTTCTATGTTCACTTTCAACTTTCTACCTTTACACACACTCCTATTATTATAAATTCTGATTAACCCCTAAATTTTAAATAACCCAAACTAAAACATTTTTACTTAGCTTTTAAGTCTAGCCACGACTGCTGGCACAAAATTTAACCAAGCTTTTTACAAATTACTAAATCGAATATCCAATTCTCCATACCTGGAGTTTGCCTGGAGAGAGTTCCGGGGGTCAACGCCCCTGCGGCCCAGTCTGCGACCAGGCCTCATAGTGGATCAGGGCCTGATCACCCAAGCTGTTACTGCTGGCTGCACGCAATCCAACGTACAAGCCACAGCCTGGCTGGTCAGGTTCCGACTTTAGGTGCTTGTCTAGTGCCTGCTTGAAGACAGCCAGGGGTCTATTGGTAATCCCCCTTATGTATGCTGGGAGGCAGTTGAACAGTCTTGGGCCCCTGGCACTGTGTTGTCTCTTATCGTGCTAGTGGTGCCCCCGCTTTTCATTGGGGGGATGTTGCATTGTCTGCCGAGTCTTTTGCTTTCATAGAGAAGCCTTGTATAAGAGATTTTTCTATTTTTCTATTGTTTTTTATATTAAGACTATTTCCTATATTATAATTATTTTTTTCTGAGACATGGAGGCTTGATCCTTGTTACAATGAGTGTTTTCTGAAAAAAAAAAAAAAAGAAACATGACAGAAAGGTCAACTCTATGAAGTTCGTCTATAAAGTGTGTTTTGTACATATCTGAAAGTGCATCCAAAATTGAGTGGAGAGTACTATAGAAGGCTTTTCCATGTGTTCAATTTTGGATATACTCTTCTAATTTATTTTTTATGTAGGATGGGGTCTGCCTCAAGTGCAAATTGTGGGACCCACAGCCTCAGGCTTCAATGAAAAATATCTGGATTTCTTCTTGAAGCCATTTTAATATTCCACTTCCCTTACACCCCTGTAGCCAAGTGTAGGAGTGTAGATGATTCATTACCTTTGTAACTTGCCATGATTGTGACCAGATCTACCTGGAGTTCATTACCTTTGTAACTAGTTCAGCTATCATAACTTTGGGGTCCAGTCCCTGGACCCATTATGTACCTTTGTAATCTTTTGACTACCACCCAGAGGATGGGTATGGGGTGACTACCACCCAGAGGATGGGTATGGGGTGACTACCACCCACAGGATGTGTATGGGGTGACTACCACCCACAGGATGGGTATGATGGGGTACATCATAAAGATATTAAACTAACTTACCACCCTATTTTTTTACCAATAGGTATATTTTACATAATTATATTTAAAAAAATCACACTAGAGGAGCTTTATAAGAGCTCACTACACTGAAATAAGCTTCAACTTTCTATATGATGAGGCCATAAAGCTTTAATATCTAGTACTTGTTTTAATTAACCCTTTCACTGTCCAGACCCTTAAAACTGATGTTGCTCTCTGTCCACGCTTTAAAAAAAATTGAAACAGTAGAGAATCTTTTTCCGACTGTAATGACACCAAATGTATGAAATTTGATGGAGAACTCGTAGAATTACGCTGGCGCAAAGTTAGCAGTTTCAGGTTAATTAACATCTATTTTAGGCCAATTATATTGCTCCACTTCACCAAATTCTTAGCTATTATTTATTTATTTTATTTATTTATTTATTTAATAATTTCAACATACATACAGAGGTACAAAAAAATACAGGTAAGAGCAGCATGACAGAGCCACTTGTATGCATAGCATTACGGGCTGGCTTATTAACTTAAGATTAACTAAGCAATGATGTAATCAGTGATAAAACATTATTGTAAACAGATAACTATAAAATACAAATGAGTATTACAAAGACAGGTCATATGGTTGCATGCATTGTTGTACATTCAGTAGAATGGAGTATTCTGTTAGGTAGTGTATTTAAAAAATAACAAAGTTAGATTGGGTCTTAGGTTTAACATTTATGTGATATAATTGTGAGAAACATTTAAGATATACAATTTATAAGGTTCAGTTATTCAGTATTTATTTGGTTTTGGGTGAGTAAGTGAACTTTGAGAAGAGACTTGAATTTATAAACAGGTAGTGTTTCTTTTATATTTACAGGTAATGAATTCCAGATTTTAGGGCCTTTTATGTGCATTGAGTTTTTGCATAGTGTGAGATGGACACGAGGAACATCAAAGAGTGATCTGTGCCTTGTGTTATGGTCATGTGTTCTGTTGAGGTTGGCAAGGAGATGTTTGAGGGGAGGGTTAATATCAGAGTTAAGTGTTCTATGTATGTAATAGGTGCAGTAATAAGTATGGATGTTTTGTATGGTGAGTAGGTTTAGTGTTTTGAATATAGGTGGAGTGTGCTGCCTGTAGTGGGAATTTGTTATAATTCTGGCTACAGCCTTTTGTTGGGTAATTAGTGGTCTGAGATGGTTAATTGTTGTTGAGCCCCATGCACAAATTCCATAGGTGAGATAGGGGTAAATAAGAGAGTGATATAGGGCCAGGAGGGCTGACTGTGGAACATAGTACCGTATCTTCGATAATTTGCCTACGACCTTGGAAATTTTCTTAGAAATTTGTTGTACATGTGTATGAAATTTGAGTCTATTATCAAGGTGGATTCCTAAGAATTTTCCCTCTGTTAGCTTTGTGATAGGTGATCTGTTTATCGTTATGTTAAGAAGTACATCTGTAGCTCTGTTACCAAACTGAATGAAGTAGGTTTTGTAAATGTTTAGTGTAAGTTTGTTAGTCCTCATCCAGGTAGATATTTTCTGTAATTCGGTATTTACAGTATTGGCTAGCATGACTGGGGTCAGGTGAGAGAAGACGTATGTAGTGTCATCTGCAAATAGTGTGGGTTTGAGTAATTGCGAAGCATTTGGTAGGTCATTTATGTATAGGAGAAAGAGAAGAAGGCCAAGGACACTTCCCTGTGGGACACCAACTGTAATTAGTTGTGCAGAAGAGTTTGCCCCATTTGTGTACACATATTGGCTTCTGTTGCTGAGGTATGACTTGAGGTAGTTGAGGGAGTGCCCTCTTATACCATAGTGTGACAATTTTATGTGGAGCAAGTCATGGTCAACTGTATCAACAGCTTTACGTAAGTCAATGAAGATCCCCAGTGGGACTTCTTTTTTCTCTATTGCAGTGTATATATGTTCTAGCATTTGTATAATAGCATCATTAGTATTTTTATTAGGCCTGAATCCAAATTGGCAGGGGTTGAGTATGTTTTGACGGATGAGGTAGGAGTAGATTAGTTTATGAATTAATTTTTCGAAGATTTTTGAGAGAGGGTGTAAGTTGGATATTGGCCTATAGTTATTCAACTCTGTTTGGTCTCCTCCTTTATGGATCGGGGTGACCCTTGCTATTTTGAGAACTGTAGGGAAGGTAGAGGATTCAATGGATTTGTTAAAGAGTGTTGCAATGATTGGTGATAGCACTTGTGACACTTTTTTGTATATAAAGGGTGGTGAGGTATTTAAATCTCCTATCTTATTTTTTAGTGTGTTGATAATAAGGAAGACTTCGTATGGGTTAGTCGGAGCTAGGAACAGTGTGTTCAGGTAGTTGCCAGTGAGGTAGTCATTTGGTCGGGTATCTGAGCTTGGGATTTTATTGGCAAGGTTTTGTCCTATAGTGGAGAAGAAATCATTGAGTCTGTTTGCTGTTTCTGTTGGTGGGAGTTGGGGTTCATCTGATTTTGCTAATTTAATTTCGCTATTTCGTGATATCTTTTTTATTCCTAGAGTTTCTGATAGGGTTTTCCAGGTCTTTTTTATATCACCTCGTAAGTTGGATAATCTGTTCTCATAATACAATTTTTTTTGCCCTTCTTATCAGGCTGGTACAGGTACAACATTGATTTTCCAGACCTTTCGTTCCAAAACCTTTCTGAATTACTGAGTTTTTTGTCTTTAGAGAGCGCAGTATTCCTTGGTCTTGGGGTTGGATAAGTGGTGCACAGTTGGGTGGTAAATACACTGCCGCGGGAATTGCAAGTCCCTGCTCGTAAATTTGTATGGATTATGAGTTACTAGACCATCAGAAAATCGATGTTGTGTGTGAATGTCTTCCATTCTATCAAGTGAGCACGAAAAAAAAACTCCCATTCAGCTATAAAACTACCCTATAAAGTACACAGAGGTCAGTAATTTGGCCAATTTTACACAAAATTAAATACCAATTTAAAAATAGTCCAAGATAAACAACATTGAAATTCCTGGGACTAAAACATTCCCTCTGTTCATTAATTATGTCCCCAGCCTCTTCATTACACTCGCTTTAAAATTTTAATTCATCATTCAAAAATTTAAATTTACTCTACTTCTCAAACAAAATATAACCAGGAATGATTTGTGATGGTTTACAGCATCCCAGTAACTGAGAAAGACCTATTAAAAACCATTAAAACAGACCAGGGAGGGAAGACCTTACCCGTCCTCGGGAATATCGACATAAATCCATTATTTCCACTACTTTATGGCCAATTTTAAGCTACTTCCAGTCAAGAAAAAACTAAAATCATCTGTTATAAAGTTTTTTTTAACATGTTGGCTGTCTCCCACCGAGGCAGGGTGACCCAAAAAAAGAGACGATTTCACCATCATTCACACAATCAGTTTTTGCAGAGGTACCCAGATATGACAGTTTAGATATCACTCCAAACAGCCAATACCCCAAAACCCTCCACGTGCAGGCATTGTACTCCCCACCTCCAGGACTCAAGTCTGGCTAACCAGTTTCCCTGAATCCCTTCACAAAATATTACCTTGCTCACACTCCAACAGCTTGTCAGGTCCCAAAAACCATTAGTCTCCATTCACTCCTATCTAACATGCTCCCACACGCCTGCTGCATGTCCAAGACCCATGCAAACATAACCTCTTTTACCCCGTCCCTCCATCCTCCACTACAGATTTATACACCCTCCAAGTCATCCTATTTTGCTCCATCCTCTGTAAATAACCAAAACACCTCAACAACCCCTCCTCATCCCTGTGAATAATACTTTTATTAACTCCATGCCTCTTAATTTCCACAATGAATTCTTTGCATAATGTTTACACCACACATTGCCCTCAGACATGACAACTCCACTACCTCAAGGCGCCTCCTCGCTGCAACATTTACAACCCAAGCTTCACACCCATATAAGAGTGTTGGTACCAATATACTTGTCATACATTCCCTTCTTTGCCTCCATAGATAACGTTTTTTTTTTGTCTCCACAGATATGTTAACACACCACTCGCCTTTTTTCCTTTATCAGTTCTATGGTTAACTTCATCCATCATAAACCCATCCGCTGACACGTCAACTCCCAAATATCTGAAAACATTCACTTCTTCAATACTCCCTTCCACCAACGTAATATTTTTCTTTACCTAACTTGTTTCATACCCTCATCATCTCACTCTTATCTATGTTCACTTTCAACTTTCTACCTTTACACACTCTCCCAAACTCATCCGCAAACCTTTGCAACTTTTCTTTAAAATCCCCCATAAGCACATCATCAGCAAACAGTAATTGTGTCAACTCCCATTTTGCATCTGATTCCCCATAATATAATCCCACACCTCTCCCCAACACCCTAGCATTTACTTCTTTTACAATCCATCTATAAATATGTTAACCCTTTAAGAGTCGAGACCCCTGCTCACAAACTTGCTCCCAGGGTCGAAGAATTTAAAAAAAAAAATTACTTCAAGTTATGAAGTGATAGAGAATCTTTTTCAGAAGGTAATGAAACCAAAAGCATGAAATTTGATGGAAAACTTAGGGAATTACACTCTTGTGAAGTAAGTAGTCTCGGTGATATTTACATATCGGCGATTTTGCCCACTTTAATCCCTATTTTGGGTCAATTCCATTGTTCCAGTCAACCAAATTCATAGCTATTTAGCTACAGCTCCTTTTATTCTATTGACTGATTACAAAAAACTGCCCAATTACCTATTTCAACTACCCAGTGAAGTGATGAGAAATTACTAATTTGGCAAGACTTGACTTAAGAAATCGTAATGACATGATTGCAAATAAACCATACCCCCGGCCGGGATTGAACCCACGGTCATAGAGTCTCAAAACTCCAGCCCGTCGCGTTAGCCACTAGACCAGCTAGCCACAATAAGATTCATCCAACTAGGTGCTAACTTTCCTATGGTGTAGAAATATACCTAGTTGGATGAATCTTATTGTGGCTAGCTGGTCTAGTGGCTAACGCGACGGGCTGGAGTTTTGAGACTCTATGACCGCGGGTTCAATCCCGGCCGGGGGTATGGTTTATGGACTAATTTGGCAAGTTTCGCACAAAATTCAAGGCCAATTTCAAGATACGGTCCAGAATAAATAACATTTTCTCTGTTCATTAGTCATGTCTCCAAGCTCCTCTTATATTATGCTTGTTTTTCGTTTTGAATTTTTATTCACAAAAAAAAAAAAAAAATGATTTAATTGTTATTCAGACTACTGCATAATGGTAATTGTACAAATAATGTCAGTGCATTTGTGAATGCATATTAGACTGGCCAGTTGATGTGTATTGGATGCGTGACAGTGTTTGTTTACTCTTAAACATCAAAAATTGGACATTTCTGCTACTTTGAGCTCAATTTCAAGCTACTTTATTCTGTAAACCATTGAAAATCATATCTATAATATATCTTCCAGTCTATCAAATGAGACCAAGAAACTGAGAATACAACCATAAAAACCATACAAAAATACACTACGAAGTTACTGCTTTACACCAAAAACAGTCCATTTTTTTTTTATCTCATGCACTGCGTGCTGCAGGAATTTTTCTTATACTGCACACACTGACCACTCAGACATATTCTCTCATATGTAGGCCTACCAGCTTTCTCCCGCAAGATTGGAAGCTACTAGAATTTTGGCACAGTATTACGGGACCAACACTGGCTTCAAAGTCGTAATATAACAGCACTGACACTGAAAGGGTTACACATCCCTGCATATTTAATATTCATATTTTTGGATACGTTTACAATTTTCAAGTATTCAAAACAAATGGTTATAACTACAAAAATTTTTAAAGAAGTGGACCGGTAATCAGTAACTATTTTAAACCAAACTCAAGATGACTCGTGAAATCGTGATGTTATGATTGCCCGGAGTTTTATGACTCACTCACCATGAGTTCAGTCCCTGCCGTGGTTTGATTTTTTTTTTAAACAAGATCAGAGGTTTGCTTTTCTCAACGTGCACCGCATGGAGCATTAGGGGCTCTGGTGGCCTGGTGGCTAACGCTCTCGCTTCACACGGTGAGGGTCTGGGTTCGATTCCTAGCCAGAGTAGAAACATTGGACGTGTTTCTTTCCACCTGTTGTCTATGTTCCCCATCAGTAAAGATCGTTTTGGTTGGTGGGTTTTCGATAGACTTTAAAACGAAGTTCGTGGTCAGCTTTGCAGAGTAGAACATCAAGGAAAGGAAGAGTGTTGTCGACTTGATGTTGTCCTTGATGTTCTACTCTGCAAAGCTGACCACGAACTTCGTTTTAAAGTCTATCGAAAACCCACCAACCAAAACGATCTTCTCCACTTCTACTCTCACCACGACACCAAAACCAAACGTGGTGTAATTATAGGCTTCTTCCTGCGTGCACTCAGAATCTGCAGCAACGAGTTCCTTGAGGAAGAATGCACTATAATTGAACAAGTATTTTCCAAACTCCACTATCCTCGTCACTTCATCAGAGACTGCAGACGGCGAGCATTAAACATCTTCAACACACCCAGAGAAGACACTGCCGAGAAGAGATACATAGTCCTTCCCACCAACTCCATTGCCAAACATGTTTCCAACATCTTTGCCAAAACATCATTCCAAGTATCTACCTCCACAACCACGACCATCAAGGACATCACCAGTAGTAGACAGGACAAGCCTCCATCCTCTGCAGGGGTATACATAATCCCTTGTAATGACTGCAACAAATTATATGTGGGCGAAACATCAAGAGACCTCCAAACACGTATTTCAGAACACCAATATGCAAGCAGGACTGACGATACAAGGAATGCCTGTGTACAACATCGCAATTCACACAACCATTTAATTAAACTACAGAAACTCAAGACTTATAGCCACAGAAGACAACACTCAATACAGAAGAATCCTGGAATCATCGTTTATCTCTATAACCAACAATTTCAACCAGAACAATGGCTTCTATAACATAGCTGAACCACTCGCCAAGAAACTTCTTCATCGCTACCCCCACAAAGAACACTGCAGAAGGTCTACAACTTGTCCAATACCCCTGCCAAGCTACCCAAGAGTCTATAACCCCACCCGGTAGATCATCAGATGCAGCATTCTTCACCTGACTTCAACATTCTGACTATAAATACTCTCGTACCTTCCAACCCCAGGTAGATTCGTGTGTGACTTGAAAAAGCCCACTGTGTGGGTGAAACGTTGTCAATAAAGGATCACATTATACTGCATTTGTGTTTATATTTCCATTGTGTCGGTATTTTATACCACTTATTTCCATCGGAGCATAACAAGGGACTTTCTATATAGTAGTATGTCATTGTTGTCAGCTAGGACTGTATACCTTGTACATGTACTTGTAGAAAATAAAGATATTATATTATTAATTTTTGGATTCTGTGTGCACTTGCTGCACAGACCCACCCTTATGTCTGGGCCACAATTTACCACTCACAGCTTATGTGAAGACGTCGAGCTCAAAACACAGATCTGTGTAAGCAACCGAACCCTTGTTGGTTTAGCACTCTATTTGATTATAATAATATGTAAGTGACCTTGGCATTGACAGTGAAAAGGTTAATAATAAAAAAAATGTAACTGTACGATAAATACCTTAAGAGCTTTAGGGCACTTTAAAAGGTGCCACTGGAACATTCCCCTCTCTCTCCAATCAGAGTGCAGCTTACATCACGGCGAGAGAGACGTAAATATTTCCCAGAAGGCAAAGATGAAACCAACTCTTCATCCTCTATCTTCTTTCTTTTAATGCCTTTAAATAAACCTAAGCACCTTAAACATTACCATGGACAAGGACGTCTTAAACATTACCCTTAACAAACACCACAGATTTAAGTTTATAAAATAAAATGCAGCTTGATTAAAAATAACACCAATCATGACTCGGTATAAAATGAACAATCATGTCTCGGTGTAAAATGAACAATCATGTTATCAGTGGTTTAATGCAATTAGAATAAATTCTTTCCAAGTATGATTCATGTGTAAGGATGTATGATTTCCCAGTATGATTCACTTTAATAGTAATAATTTCATGGTATGATTTGGCATAAGAAAAACAACGAATATCCAGCACACAATTAGCTGCAATGATAATTTTGTGGTATGACTCATTGTCGTAAGTGTTCCAACCAACGTATATAATCACTGTAAATCATTAGCACTTCTTTTTGACTATAATAATAATTATTGTAAATCAATCTCGAATTGAATCTGGTCAGTAAGAGCACTTACTGGGGCGGCATTACAAACGCGACTTCTATTAAGTGATTCACGAAGAAACATCACATATCAAGTATTGAGTTTGCGTATTCAGTACATTACCACTTCGGCAGAGCTTCAAATATACATAGACTTTGCACATAATGTACCACTGGCTAACACACGGTACCACATACCACTGGTTTACACAGGGTACCACTAACCTCTGGCTCACACAGGGGTACCACATACCACTGGTTTACACAGGGTACCACATACCACTGGCTTACACAGGGGTACCATATACCACTGCATAGCCAGTATATACAACTTGTAAAGATTCATAAAGAGAATTCCATAGTGCAATTTTTTTTGTAAATACAACTGGAAGTTCAGCCAATTTCATTTACGCAAAAAATGCTCTATACAGTAAGTCCTTGACTTACGAACACATTGGGGGACCTCCTGAATTGTGTATAATGATATACATGTAATTACAACGTACACAATATAGATATACATAACGATATACACAATACAGAAGATTCTCAATGTGTTCGTAAGTTTAGGACTTAAAGTATCGAGGAGCTTTATAAGAGGTTACTGTAGTTACATTTGGTAACATTTCTGCTGGAGCTTTTACAAACGACCAAGATAGCAATTAGTATCACTTCATCGACAAAAGTGTAAGTAACCCGTAGGTTTCACACAACTCGTAAACTGTTGTAGCATGTAAGAGATGATCGCAACAATATTCAGTAGATTCTTCACGAATGTCTGCGGCAACATTTCATAGCACTGAGGCAAACTGGTTCAATACCTGAAATTAAAGAAAATTTTGATTTATATTCAACAAGACATTATTGGAAATCCATTTTTGTACATTATATAAAAGAATGATATAAAAGTGAAAATGTTGATTTCCTTGCAAAGCTAGTTGTATTGTTGTGGATGTAAATGATGTGGGGTGCAAAGTTGTGCAAATGCTGTTAAAACCGTACAGTAGGACCCCCGAATCTCCAGGGAATACACTCTGACCTATCAAATCCTGCCCAAAATGCTTAGGCATGCTAGTGGCCTTCTTTGTAATTAATAGTGTGGACCCTCGGGTAATGATGGCATCACCTAACGTTAAATCCGGCAAGCGATACATTTTAATGCAAAAATTTTGCCTCGGCTAGCGCTAAAAAACTCGCCCAACGAGATTCGCTCGAGACGCGCCCATGTGTGGCCTGAGCACAACTCACTTGTTCCGTGGGTGCCAGTGTTTACAAGCCAGCCACCACAGTCGCATCCAAGCATACAATCGGAACATTTCATGTTATCACAGCGTTTTTAGTGATTGTACCTGCAAAATAAGTCACCATAGGCCCCAAGAAAGCTTCTAGTGCCAACCCTACAGGAAAAAGGGTGAGAATTATTATGGATATGAAGAAAGAGATAATTGCTAAGTACGAAAGTAGAGTGTGTGTCTCCGAGCTGGTCAGGTTGTATACGAAACCCCAATCAACCATCGCTACTATCGTGGCCAACAAAACGGCAATCAAGGAAGCTGTTTTTGCAAAAGGTGCAACTTTGTTTTCGAAACAAGAGATCGCAAGTGATAGAAGATGTTGTGACCTGTTATTGGTGATGATAAGCGAAAAACACATAGGCAGGAGATAGAATCTCTCAACTCCATATAGGAAAAGGCTGAGAAGTTGCATGACGATTAAAATAGAATAATGCTAGACAATAGTAGGTGATGTGAGTGATAGTTTAAGACCACCAAAGTTGGTTTGAGAGATTAAATTCGTATGTGGCATACATAAGTGATAAGGATGGCTGAGGCTGCCAGTTTGACCAACAAGAGATGCGGCTGAAAAATGTTGAAGAATTCAAGGAGTATAATGAACAGTGAAGGAATGAAACCTGAACAAGTGTTAATGTGATGAAAGCAGAGTGCCTTTTTGAGAAAAATGCCAAGCAGACTAGTAGGTTACTCAGGAGGAAAAGAGCAAAGTCCTAGGACATTAAATTATTATTACAATCAAGGGGAAGGCTAATCCGGAGGATTACACAGCGCCTGATGGGGGAAGGGTTATGTGAAGGACATACAAGGCTTAATTGTGGGAAACTGGAGCACAGATCCAATTCCCTAAAGCAAGAGCCCCTCACCTAGGACATAAGCCTATGAAAGAAGGCTTACTCTCTTGATGTGTGCTAATGCTAGTGTTGATTGCAAAGTGAAGCCTTTATTGGTGTATCACTCTGAAACTCCCAGAGTATTCAGGAGAAACAATGTCCTCAAGGCTAATTTGTGTGTGCTGTGGAGGGCAAACAGTAAGGCATGGGTCACTAGAGACCTTTTCTATGACTGGTTACACCATGCATTTGCCCCCACTGTGAAAAATTACCTCCTGGAAAATAAATTTGACCTTAAGTGCCTCCTGGTATTAGACAATGCTCCTGGTCATCCTTCAGACGTGGCAGAGCGACTTTCTGGGGACATAAGCTCATTAAGGTCAAGTTTTTGCCTCCTAATACCACTCCTCTCCTGCAACCCATGGACCAGCAGGTCATTGCAAACTTCAAAAAACTCTCCACAAAAGCTATGTTTCAAAGGTGCTTTGTAGTGACCTCAGAAACTCAACTGACTCTAAGAGTTTTGGAAAGATCATTTTACCATCCTCAATTGTGTAAACATTATAGGTAAGGCTTGGGAGGGAGTGACTACGAGGACCTTGAACTCTGCTTGGAAGAAACTGTGGCCAGAATGTGTAGACAAAAGGGATTTTGAAGGATTTGAGGCTAACCCTGAGAAGTGTATGCAAGTTGTGGAATCAACTGTGGCATTGGGGAAGTCCTTGGGGTTGGAGGTTAGTGGGGAGGATGTGGAAGAGTTGGTGGAGGAGGACAATGAAGAACTAACCACTGATGACCTGCTAGATCATCTTCAACAGCAAGAGGCCACACCTGAGGAAACTGCTCCAGAGGAGGGGATAGAGAAATTGAGGAAGTTGCCTACTTCAAAGGTTAAGGAAATGTGTGCAAAGTGGCTTGAAGTGCAAACCTTTTTTGATGAAAATCATCCTCACAGTTATTGCAAGCCGTGCTGGTGACTATTACAGTGACAATGTTGTGACCCACTTTAGAAAAGTCATAAAGGAACGGGAGGTACAGGCCTCTATGGACAGATATGTTGTGCGACAGAGGTCCAGTGACTCTCAAGCTGGTCCTAGTGGCATTAAAAGAAGAAGAAAAGTAACCCCAGAAAAGGACTTGGTACCTCAAGTCCTAATGGAAGGGGATTCCCCTTCTAAAAATTAACAACATCCACACTCTCCCCTCCTCCCATCCCATCATTCATCACCAGATCTTCAATAAAGGTAAGTGTCAGTTTGTGTGTATTAAAATTAATATTTCATATGGTAAAAAAAATTTTTTTTTTCATACTTTGGGGTGTCTTGCATGGATTAATTTGATTTCCATTATTTCTTATGGGGAAAATTAATTCAGCTAACGATAATTTCAGCTAACGATGAATTTTCAGGAACGGATTAATATCGTTAGCCGAGGGTCCACTGTATTTTATAATATATAAACCGCACATTGTAAGCTGTGCAAGGAAATAGTCTTTATTTCACTACCACGGATACCCAAAACCACAGCCTATATCTTTATTTCTACAAGTACATACATCTTTTGACTACTGCCCACAGGAAGGGTATGGGATGAATAATAAACATATTAAACTAACACTGTACAAGTACAAGGTATACCAGTACATGTACAAGGTATACCAGTACATGTACAAGGTATACCAGTACATGTACAAGGTATACCAGTTACATGTACAAGGTATACCAGTACATGTACAAGGTATACCAGTACATGTACAAGGTATACCAGTACATGTACAAGGTATACCAGTACATGTACAAGGTATACCAGTACATGTACAAGGTATACCAGTACATGTACAAGGTATACCAGTACATGTACAAGGTATACCAGTACATGTACAAGGTAACCAGTACAAGTACAAGGTATACCAGTACATGTACAAGGTATACCAGTACATGTACAAGGTATACCAGTACATGTACAAGGTATACCAGTACATGTACAAGGTATACCAGTACATGTACAAGGTATACCAGTACATGTACAAGGTATACCAGTACAAGTACAAGGTATACCAGTACATGTACAAGGTATACCAGTACATGTACAAGGTATACAGACCATAGCTGACATCAGTGACATACTACTATATAGCAAGTCACTTGTTATGCTGAGCATTTCCCGCAAATTAGGTCAGTTTTGTCCCAGGATGTGACCCACACCAGTCCACTAACACCCAGGATGTGACCCACACCAGTCCACTAACACCCAGGATGTGACCCACACCAGTCCACTAACACCCAGGATGTGACCCACACCAGTCCACTAACACCCAGGATGTGACCCACACCAGTCCACTAACACCCAGGATGTGACCCACACCAGTCCACTAACACCCAGGATGTGACCCACACCAGTCCACTAACACCCAGGATGTGACCCACACCAGTCCACTAACACCCAGGATGTGACCCACACCAGTCCACTAACACCCAGGATGTGACCCACACCAGTCCACTAACACCCAGGATGTGACCCACACCAGTCCACTAACACCCAGGATGTGACCCACACCAGTCCACTAACACCCAGGATGTGACCCACACCAGTCCACTAACACCCAGGATGTGACCCACACCAGTCCACTAACACCCAGGATGTGACCCACACCAGTCCACTAACACCCAGGATGTGACCCACACCAGTCCACTAACACCCAGGATGTGACCCACACCAGTCCACTAACACCCAGGATGTGACCCACACCAGTCCACTAACACCCAGGATGTGACCCACACCAGTCCACTAACACCCAGGATGTGACCCACACCAGTCCACTAACACCCAGGATGTGACCCACACCAGTCCACTAACACCCAGGATGTGACCCACACCAGTCCACTAACACCCAGGATGTGACCCACACCAGTCCACTAACACCCAGGATGTGACCCACACCAGTCCACTAACACCCAGGATGTGACCCACACCAGTCCACTAACACCCAGGATGTGACCCACACCAGTCCACTAACACCCAGGATGTGATCCACACCAGTCCACTAACACCCAGGATGTGACCCACACCAGTCCACTAACACCCAGGATGTAACCCACACCAGTCCACTAACACCCAGGTGCCCATTTTACTGATGAGTGAACACAGACAACCAGTGTAAGGAAACACGTCCAATGTTTCCACCCCTTCGCTGGGAATCGAACCCAGACCCTCGCTGTGTAAAGCGAGAGCTTTTGCCACCAGGCCCCGAAGCACATTGTAATGAACCCTATATTTAAGTCATTTTACGTTTACATACATATGTATGATAAACTTTAATTGACACACTATGCACAATAAGTCGAGAATTAGCACTTCGTTTGCAGCGATGGGAAGCACTTCATAACTTAGGCTTTGAAGAACTGTCACCATCATTATTTTTTCACTTTGATGTAATTATTAAGCAAAATTTTGGTTCATTTTATGGCCAGGGTAAACCGAGGATCACGGAAACCAGACCATGGATATGGCGGTCCTACTGCATACTGTTGGGATGAATATGTTATCATGGAGCTGCACATACATTTCTCTATTTGAAATTATAGCATACGCAAAATATACAATACAGTGGTACCTCGGGATATGAACCTAATTCGTTCCAGAAGGCTGTTCGAGTACCGAATGAATTTGTTCCCATACAGAAGAATGTTTCAGACCCCTAAAAGTACACTTACAAAAGCACTTACCAAAATACACTTACATAATTGTTCAAGTTCATATCCTGAGGTACCACTGTACGTGTACTATGAAGGTTCGTGAGATACACAGCATTTTGGGTCATGGTGAGATGAACAGTCATAGTGTACATAAATAATAAATGTTTATTTCCTTGCAAAGCTTACAATGTACGGTTAACGTATATTTTTTTTTTTTAACAAGTCGGCCATCTCCCACCGAGGCCGGGTGACCCAAAATGAAAGAAAATCCCCAAAGAAGGCCACTAGCATGCCTAGGAATTTCAGGCAGACTAATCCTAATTCTTACTCTATATTGACACAGGTTATGGAGCAGTACATTTTAATATACATGTACATATCTTATTGCATACTACGTAACTGAAGTGATTAATTACTTATAATAATGAGGTAGTACAAAACATATAATTATATTACAATTACAATTGGGGATGATAAGTCTTGGCATGATACATATTGTTATAGTGGTGTACTTGGTGTTATATTGGTGTACATGGTGTTACAGTGGTGTACATGGTGTTATAGTGATGTACATGGTGTTACAGTGGTGTACATGGTGTTATATTGGTGTACATGGTGTTACAGTGGTGTACATGGTGTTATAGTGATGTACATGGTGTTACAGTGGTGTACATGGTGTTATAGTGATGTACATGGTGTTAGTGGAGTATATGGTGCTACAGTGGTGTACATGGTGTTATAGTGATGTACATGGTGTTAGTGGTGTATATGGTGTTACAGTGGTGTACATGGTGTTATAGTGATGTACATGGTGTTAGTGGTGTATATGGTGTTACAGTGGTGTACATGGTGTTATAGTGATGTACATGGTGTTAGTGGTGTATATGGTGTTACAGTGTGTACATGGTGTTATAGTGATGTACATTGTTAGTGGTGTATATGGTGTTACAGTGGTGACATGTGTTACAGTGATGTACATGTGTTAAGTGGTGTATATGGTGTTACAGTGGTGTACATGGTGTTATAGTGATGTAACATGGTGTTACAGTGTGTATATGGTGTTACAGTGGTTGTACATGGTGTTACGTGTTACATGGGTTAAGTGTGTACAATGGTGTTATAGTGATGTACATGGTGTCAGTGGTGTACATGGTGTTACAGTGTGTACATGGTGTTTACAGTGGTGTACATGGTGTTACAGATGTGTACATGGTGTTAGTGGTGTATATGGTGTTACAGTGGTGTGTAATGGTGTTACAGTGGTGTACATGGTGTTATAGTGATGTACATGGTGTTAGTGGTGTATATGGGTGTTACAGTGGTGTACATGGTATTATAGTGATGTACATGGTGTTAGTGGTGTATAGTGTTACAGTGGTGTACATGGTGTTAAGTGGTGTACATGGTGTTAAGTGGTATGTGTATATGGTGTATCAGTGGTGTACATGGTACAGTGTTATAGTGATGTACATGTGTTAGTGTTATTTACATGGTGTACATGGTGTTACAGTGGTTGTACATGGTGTATAGTGATGTACATGTTTAGGTGTATATGGTGTATATACATGGTACAGGGGACATGGTGTTAAGTGATGTACATGGTGTTAAGTGGTGTCATAGGTGTTACAGTGGTGTACATGGTGTTACAGTGGTGTACATGGTGTTAAGTGTGTAATGGTGTTAAGTGGTGTACATGGTGTTACAGTGGATGTTAATGGTGTTATAGTGGTGTACATTGGTGTTAAGTGGTGTACATGGTGTTATAGTGGTGTACATGGTGTTACAGTGGTGTACATGGTGTTACAGTGGTGTACATGGTGTTATAGTGATGTACATGGTGTTAGTGGTGTATATGGTGTTACAGTGGTGTACATGGTGTTACAGTGGTGTACATGGTGTTATGTGATGTACATGGTGTTAAGTGGTGTATATGGTGTTACAGTGGTGTACATGGTGTTATAGTGATGTACATGGTGTTAGTGGTGTATATGGTGTTACAGTGGTGTACATGGTGTTACAGTGGTGTACATGGTGTTATGTGTGTACATGGTGTTAGTGGTGTACATGGTGTTAGGTTACATGGTTAGTGTGTATATGGTGTTAAGTGTGTACATGGTGTTACAGTGGTGTAATGGTGTTACAGTGGTGTAATGGTGTTACAGTGGTGTATATGGTGGTACAGTGTGTGTACATGGTGTTACGTGGTGTACATGGTGTTACAGTGGTGGTACATGGTGTTAAGTGGTGTAATGGTGTACAGTGTGTATGGTGTTAGTGGTGTATATGGTGTTACAGTGGTGTACATGGTGTTACAGTGGTGTACATGGTGTTACAGTGGTGTACATGGTGTTAGTGGTGTAATGGTGTTACAGTGGTGTACATGTGTTACAGTGGTGTACATGGTGTTACAGTGGGTACATGGTGTTATGTGATGTACAGTGTTGTGTGTACATGGTGTTACAGTGGTGTACATGGTGTTAGTGGTGTACATGGTGTTACAGTGGTGTACATGGTGTTACAGTGGTGTACATGGTGTTACAGTGATGTACATGGTGTTAGTGGTGTATATGGTGTTACAGTGGTGTACATGGTGTTAAGTGTGTACATGGTGTTAGTGGTGTACATGGTGTTACGTGGTGTACATGTGTGTTACAGTGGTGTACATGGTGTTATAGTGATGTACATGGTGTTAGTGGTGTATATGGTGTTACAGTGGTGTACATGGTGTTACAGTGGTGTACATGGTGTTAGTGGTGTACATGGTGTTAGTGGTGTATATGGTGTTACAGTGGTGTACATGGTGTTAGTGGTGTACATGGTGTTACAGTGGTGTACATGGTGTTACAGTGGTGTACATGGTGTTACAGTGGTGTAAGGGTTTATAGTGTGTACATGGTGTTAGTGTGTATATGGTGTTACAGTGGTGTACATGGTGTGTACAGTGTGTGTAATGGTGTTACAGTGGTGTACATGGTGTTACAGTGGTTGTACATGGTTTTTACAGTGGTGTACATGGTGTTACAGTGGTGTACATGGTGTTACAGTGGTGTATATGGTGTTACAGTGGTGTACATGGTGTTATAGTGATGTACATGGTGTTAGTGGTGTATATGGTGTTACAGTGGTGTACATGGTGTTATAGTGGTGTACATGGTGTTAGTGGTGTATATGGTGTTACAGTGGTGTACATGGTGTTATGGTGTACATGGTGTTAGTGGTGTATATGGTGTTACAGTGGTGTACATGGTGTTACAGTGGTGTACATGGTGTTACAGTGGTGTACATGGTGTTACAGTGGTGTACATGGTGTTACAGTGGTGTACATGGTGTTATAGTGTGATGTACATGGTTGTTACAGTGGTGTACATGGTGTTACAGTGGTGTATATGGTGTTACAGTGGTGTATATGGTGTTACAGTGGTGTACATGGTGTTAGTGGTGTACATGGTGTTACAGTGGTGTATATGGTGTTACAGTGGTGTACATGGTGTTACAGTGGTGTACATGGTGTTACAGTGGTGTACATGGTGTTAGTGGTGTATATGGTGTTACAGTGGTGTACATGGTGTTATAGTGATGTACATGGTGTTAGTGGTGTATATGGTGTTACAGTGGTGTACATGGTGTTATAGTGATGTACATGGTGTTAGTGGTGAATATGGTGTTACAGTGGTGTACATGGTGTTAGTGATGTACATGGTGTTAGTGGTGTATATGGTGTTACAGTGGTGTACATGGTGTTATAGTGATGTACATGGTGTTAGTGGTGTACATGGTGTTACAGTGGTGTACATGGTGTTACAGTGGTGTACATGGTGTTATAGTGATGTACATGGTGTTAGTGGTGTATATGGTGTTACAGTGGTGTACATGGTGTTACAGTGGTGTACATGGTGTTTTAGTGATGTACATGGTTGTTAGTGGGTGTATATGGTGTTACAGTGGTGTACATGGTGTTATGGATGTACATGGTGTTAGTGGTGTATATGGTGTTACAGTGGTGTACATGGTGTTAAGTGGTGTATACATGGTTATAGTGATGTACATGGTGTTAGTGGTGTATATGGTGTTACAGTGGTGTACATGGTGTTACAGTGGTGTACATGGTGTTAGTGGTGTATATGGTGTTACAGTGGTGTACATGGTGTTATAGTGATGTACATGGTGTTAGTGGTGTATATGGTGTTACAGTGGTGTACATGGTGTTATAGTGATGTACATGGTGTTAGTGGTGTATATGGTGTTACAGTGGTGTACATGGTGTTACAGTGGTGTACATGGTGTTATAGTGATGTACATGGTGTTAGTGGTGTATATGGTGTTACAGTGGTGTACATGGTGTTACAGTGGTGTACATGGTGTTATAGTGATGTACATGGTGTTAGTGGTGTATATGGTGTTACAGTAGTGTACATGGTGTTACAGTGGTGTACATGGTGTTATAGTGATGTACATGGTGTTAGTGGTGTATATGGTGTTACAGTGGTGTATATGGTGTTACAGTGGTGTACATGGTGTATATGGTGTACATGGTGTACAGGTGGGGGTTATATGGTGTTACAGTGGTGTACATGGTGTTACAGTGGTGTACATGGTGTTACGTGGTGTTATTGGTGTTACAGTGGTGTACATGGTGTTATGGTGTACATGTGTAGTGGTGTATATGGTGTTACAAGTGGTGTACATGGTGTTACAGTGGTGTACATGGTGTTAGTGGTGTACATGGTGTTTACAGTGGTGTATATGGTGTTACAGTGGTGTACATGGTGTTAGTGGTGTATATGGTGTTACAGTGGTGTACATGGTGTTATGGTGTACATGGTGTTAGTGGTGTATATGGTGTTACAGTGGTGTACATGGTGTTAGTGGTGTACATGTTAGTGGTTACATGGTGTTATGGGTGTACATGGTGGTTACAGTGGTGTATATGGTGTTACAGTGGTGTACATGGTGTTACGTGGTTGTTACAGTGTGTTACAGTGGTGTATATGGTGTACAGTGGTGTATATGGTGTTACAGTGGTGTACATGGTGTTACAGTGGTGTACATGGTGTTACAGTGGTGTACATGGTGTTACAGTGGTGTACATGGTGTTACAGTGGTGTTACAGTGGTGTTACAGTGGTGTACATGGTGTTACAGTGGTGTACATGGTGTTACAGTGGTGTACATGGTGTTTCAGTGGTGTACATGGTGTTACAGTGGTGTACATGGTTTACATGTGTACATGGTGTTACAGTGGTGTACATGGTGTTAGTGGTGTATATGGTGTTACAGTGGTGTACATGGTGTTACAGTGGTGTACATGGTGTTACAGTGGTGTATATGGTGTTACAGTGGTGTACATGGTGTTACAGTGGTGTACATGGTGTTACAGTGGTGTACATGGTGTTAGTGGTGTACATGGTGTTACAGTGGTGTACATGGTGTTACAGTGGTGTACATGGTGTTACAGTGGTGTACATGGTGTTACAGTGGTGTACATGGTGTTACAGTGGTGTACATGGTGTTAGTGGTGTACATGGTGTTACGTGGTGTAATGGTGTTACAGTGGTGTACATGTGTTTAGTGGTGTACATGGTGTTACAGTGGTGTACATGGTGTTACAGTGGTGTACATGGTGTTACAGTGGTGTATATGGTGTTATGGTGTACATGGTGTTGTGGTGTACATGGTGTTATGATGTACATGGTGTTACAGTGGTGTACATGGTGTTACAGTGGTGTACATGGTGTTACAGTGGTGTATATGGTGTTACAGTGGTGTACATGGTGTTACAGTGGTGTACATGGTGTTAGTGGTGTACATGGTGTTACAGTGGTGTACATGGTGTTACAGTGGTGTACATGGTGTTACAGTGGTGTACATGGTGTTAGTGGTGTACATGGTGTTACAGTGGTGTACATGGTGTTATAGTGGTGTACATGGTGTTACAGTGGTGTACATGGTGTTACAGTGGTGTACATGGTGTTACAGTGGTGTACATGGTGTTAGTGGTGTACATGGTGTTACAGTGGTGTACATGGTGTTAGGTTGTTACAGTGGTGTACATGGTGTTACAGTGGTGTACATGGTGTTATGGTGTACATGGTGTTATGGTGTACATGGTGTTACAGTGGTGTACATGGTGTTACAGTGGTGTACATGGTGTTACAGTGGTGTACATGGTGTTACAGTGGTGTACATGGTGTTACAGTGGTGTACATGGTGTTATGGTGTATATGGTGTTACAGTGGTGTACATGGTGTTACAGTGGTGTACATGGTGTTATGGTGTAATGGTGTTAAGTGGTGTACATGGTGTTACATGGTGTACATGGTGTTATGGTGTATATGGTGTTACAGTGGTGTACATGGTGTTACAGTGGTGTACATGGTGTTATGGTGTATATGGTGTTACAGTGGTGTACATGGTGTTACAGTGGTGTACATGGTGTTAGTGGTGTACATGGTGTTACAGTGGTGTACATGGTGTTACAGTGGTGTACATGGTGTTACAGTGGTGTACATGGTGTTAGTGGTGTATATGGTGTTACAGTGGTGTACATGGTGTTACAGTGGTGTACATGGTGTTACAGTGGTGTACATGGTGTTACAGTGTACATGGTGTTACAGTGGTGTACATGGTGTTACGTGGTGTACATGGTGTTAAGTGGTGTACATGGTGTTACAGTGGTGTACATGGTGTTACAGTGGTGTACATGGTGTTACAGTGGTGTACATGGTGTTATGGTGTACATGGTGTTACAGTGGTGTACATGGTGTTAGTGGTGTACATGGTGTTACAGTGGTGTACATGGTGTTACAGTGGTGTACATGGTGTTAGTGGTGTACATGGTGTTACAGTGGTGTACATGTGTGTTATGGTGTACATGGTGTTACAGTGGTGTACATGGTGTTAGTGGTGTACATGGTGTTACAGTGGTGTACATGGTGTTAGTGGTGTACATGGTGTTACAGTGGTGTACATGGTGTTACAGTGGTGTACATGGTGTTACAGTGGTGTACATGGTGTTATGGTGTACATACTATCAGGTTTCAAGGTGAAATTTTTCTTCTGAAAATTATGTTCAGTGTTCCTAGCTATTTTTCATTTTAGTACATATAAATAGATTTGGATAAACTGGTTAGAGAGTCTTAAGTGGGGATGTTACAGTCCTGGAGGTATACCTGGAGGGTTGCAAGGCCCCCACAGCCCGGTCTGTGACCAGGCCTCATGGTGGATCAGAGCCTGATCAACTAAGCTGTTACTGCTGGCTGCACACAAACTGACATATGAACCACAGCCTGGCTGGTCAGGTATTGATTCTGTGTGCCTTTCCAGTGCCTTCTTGAAGACAGCCAGGGGTCTATTTGTGATCCCCCCTTATGTATGCTGGGAGGCAGTTGAATAGTCTTGGGCCCCTGACACTTATTGTGTTGTCTCTTAGCGTATTCGTGGCGCTCGTCCTTTTCAGTGGGGGAATGTTGCATCTGCCGAGTCTCTTGCTTTTGTAGGGAGTGATTTTCATATGGAAGTTTGGTACTAATCCCTCTATGATTTTCCAAGTGTATATTACAATGTACAGTGGTATCTCGAGTTTCAAACTCCTAACTCGAACAATTATGTAAGTGTATTTCTGTAAGTGATTTTGTAAGTGTATTTTGGGGGGCAGTTAGTGTACAGCAGTATTCCAGTCTAGAGAGAACAAGCGATTTGAAGAGAATCATCATGGGCTTCTCGTCCCTAGTTTTGAAGATTCTCATTGTCCATTCTATCATTTTTCTAGCAGATGCGGTAGATACATTGTTGTGGCCTTTGAAGGTGAGATCCTCTGACATTATCACTCCCAGGTCCTTCACATTAGTTTTTTCATCTATTGTGTAGACAGAATTTGTTGTATACCCTGATACTGTTTTAATTTCCTCAAGTTTTCCGTTTCTGAGTAGTTGAAATTTGTCTTCACTGAAATTGATATTGTTTTCTGTGGCTCATTTAAAGATTTGGTTGAAGTCCCCCTGGAGTCTTGCAGTGTCTTCAATGGAGGACACTGTCATGACAATTCGGGTGTCATCCGAAAAGGAAGACAGAGGTATGACTTACCGAAACTAAAACCTTGGATAGTTTCAAATTTAGATTGGATAAATACACGAGTTCGAGAGGTTGGATTTGAGTGGGACTTGCACCTGAGTAAATAGAATTATTAAAGCTTATTGCTTGGGTAGCATTTATTCTGTTAGTGGGTTGGATTTGTGAAGGACCTGCCTAGTATGGGCCAAAAGGCCTATGGCAGTATTCTTGCTTTCTCATGTTCTTATCTTTATCTGTGTCAGATACGAGGATGAGGAACAGGATGGGAGTGAGTACTCTTCTGTGTCAGATACGAGGATGAGGAACAAGATGGGAGTGAGTACTCTTCTGTGTCAGATACGAGGATGAGGAACAAGATGGGAGTGAGTACTCTTCTGTGTCAGATACGAGGATGAGGAACAGGATGGGAGTGAGTACTCTTCTGTGTCAGATACGAGGATGAGGAACAGGATGGGAGTGAGTACTCTTCTGTGTCAGATACGAGGATGAGGAACAAGATGGGAGTGAGTACTCTTCTGTGTCAGATACGAGGATGAGGAACAGGATGGGAGTGAGTACTCTTCTGTGTCAGATATGAGAATGAGGAACAAGATGGGAGTGAGTACTCTTCTGTGTCAGATATGAGAATGAGGAACAAGATGGGAGTGAGTACTCTTCTGTGTCAGATACGAGGATGAGGAACAGGATGGGAGTGAGTACTCTTCTGTGTCAGATACGAGGATGAGGAACAAGATGGGAGTGAGTACTCTTCTGTGTCAGATACGAGGATGAGGAACAGGATGGGAGTGAGTACTCTTCTGTGTCAGATACGAGGATGAGGAACAGGATGGGAGTGAGTACTCTTCTGTGTCAGATATGAGGATGAGGAATAAGATGGGAGTGAGTACTCTTGTGTGTCAGATACGAGGATGAGGAACAAGATGGGAGTGAGTACTCTTCTGTGTCAGATACGAGGATGAGGAACAAGATGGGAGTGAGTACTCTTCTGTGTCAGATACGAGGATGAGGAACAAGATGGGAGTACTCTTCTGTGTCAGATACGAGGATGAGGAACAAGATGGGAGTGAGTACTCTGCCGTGTGGAACAGAGCTTTTCACTGTAGCCACCTCAGAATTCACTCTGTTCACTATTACTCATTGTGCTGTATTTGTTAGGAAGTTATAGATCCATCTAAAAAGTTTTCCTGTTATTCCTTTAACATGTATTTTGTGCACTATCACACCACGGTCACACTTGTCGAAGGCTTTTGCAAAAGTCTGCATCCAGGACCTTGTCATAGTGGTCCAATAGCTGGGACAGGCAGGAGCGACCTGCTCTAAACCTGTGTTGCCCTGGGTTGTGTAACTGATGGGTATCTAGGTGGTTGGCGATCTTGCTTCTTAGAATCTTTTCAAAGATTTTTATGATATGGGATGTTAACACTATTGTTCTGTAGTTCTTTGCAATTGCTTTGCTGCCACCTTTGTGGAGTGGGGCTATGTCTGTTGCTTTTAGTGACTGTAGGATGACTCTTGTGCCCATGCTCCCTCTCCATAGAATGGTGAAGGCACATGATAGGGGCTTCTTGCAGTTCTTGATGAACATGGAGCTCCATGAGTCCAGGCCTGGGGCAGAGTGCATGGGCATGTCATTAATTGCCTTTTTGAAGTCTTGTGGTGTAAGGACATTATCAGAAATGACCAGATTTTTAGTCTCGGTCATGAAAAATTAATTTAGATTGTCGACCCTTAATCTGGTTAATGGCTCGCTGAACATTGTGTTGTACTGAGACTTTAGTATCTCATTTCTTTGCTGTCATGTATGTAGGTCCCATCTCTTCTAAGCAGGTGTCCAATTCTGGATGTTGTTTTTCCCTTAGACTTGGCATAAGAGTAGTATTATTTTGGGTTTCTTTCAATTTCATTGATGGCATTAACCCTTTCCGGGTCAGTCCCGTAGATCTACGGCTTCATGTTCAGGGGCCAAACCGTAGATCTATGCCAAAATTCTAGTGGCATCAAATTTAGCGCGAAAACGCTGGTAGGCCTACATTTGAGAGAATGGGTCTGCGTGGTGTGTGCACGCTGTAAACAAAAAAATCTAGGCGCCTGCATAGCATTGTGAGAGCGCCGGCTCAGTTACCTTTGTTCACCATGCCTCGTCGCAAGGCAGCTCTCACTCCAAGGAAAATTGGGACTCTCCTGTTTCTATCTGATAGTTCTGACTCTGATGGAAGTGGAAATGAAGACGAATTCTTTGGCTTTAATCAGTTAGTGACCAAAAGGAATGACCAGGATATCGATAATAGTGCAGAAAACCCTGACGATCCTCAACCTTCTACCTCTGGTGTGCGCACGCCTCAGTCACGGTCAGTTGTACCTCATCGCAAGAGAACTATTATTTTCAAGTGGCCAGGCCTCTGACTTCAGTAATGATGAAGATAGTGACGTGGATTGTGATTTTATTGCTCTTGACGATCATTCGAGTAGTGATAGTGAGGAAACATATTCATCAGTGAAGCATCGGTATATACGCCGCCGCATGCGCTCGGGTAGTGTTCCCTATGCAGTGCCCAGGGGATGGAGTACATCCCGTGGCCCTACACCAGGTATAGATAGTGATAGTGAGGATGATGTGGCTACACTTGGCATGGATAGACCACAGGCATCAGTAGATGGTAGTAGTGGTGATGGTAGTGCCATGGCCATGCATGACTCACCAGCCCACGCCGCTGACTCCGCAGTTCAAGGACAGAGCGGAGCATCAGCCACCAGCCCACCACAACCACAACTACCCGCACAACCAGCCTATGATGTCCAGTATCCACCAGCAAACCGTATCTGGGATTGGCAGCAAAATCCCAATTTTGTTCCCAAGCTCCACCACTTTGATGACTCTCAAAGTGGAATTCTACCTACTTGTCCCCTTGGAACCACGGCCAATGAACTGGAATTCTTTGAATTATTCTTTGACCAGCCATTGATGGAAACTATTGTCAGGGAAAGTAATAAGTATTTTGAGTACACCATGGCAAATACGATCATATCACCACAGTCAAGACTACACCGGTGGAAAGAGACGACTGTTGCAGAAATGTATTTGCTTTTTGCAACATAATGCTTATGCCTCATGTCTATAAGCATAATATAAAAGCATACTGGTCCACAGATCGGCCAATTTCTACCCCGGTCTTCAGTGAAATCATCCCAGTGAACAGGTTTATCTTACTGTTATGTATGTTGCACTTCTCTGACAAAACCAGGCCTGACAGAAGTGACAGGTTATACAAGATTAGAAATGTTTTTATGTATCTCAAACAAAAGTTCAGCATGTACTTTTATCCATTCAAGAATCTAGTAATTGACGAGTCTTTGATTTTGTTCAAAGGTAGACTGTCATTCAAGCAGTACATACCGAGCAAGAGGAAATGCTTTGGTATAAAACTGTTTGTACTCTGTGATTGTGACAGTGGCCTGGTATTGGATATTGTTGTATACACGAGTAGTAAAACATTGAAAGATACCAAGATGTTATTGGGTATCTCAGGTGACGTAGTGAGAAGCATGATGGCACCTTATCTTGGTAAGGGGCATACATTATATACCGATAACTGGTACACAAGCCCATTACTCAGTGATTTCATGCGAGTGAGCAAGACAGATGTGTGTGGCACAGTGCATTCTAATCGTAAACATATGCCCAGGCTCAACGCAGGTGCTCGTGGTGATGACGTGCAGGTGTTTACTGCCAATGACATCATGGCATTACGGTGGCATGACAAACGAGATGTCACATTGTTGACAACCATTCACCGTAATGAAATGCAAGTCAGTGGCAAAGTTGATCGAGTGACTAATGAACGTATTCGAAAACCAGCGACAGTGATTGATTATACACAAAACATGCGCTTGGTTGACAAATGTGACATGCAGATTGGCTTTGTTGATTGTGTTCGTAAGAGTTACAAGTGGTACATGAAGCTTTTCTTCCATCTCATGGACATTTCAATGCTCAATGCATATAATATGTACCAAATAAAGACTGGCAACAGACCACCGTATGTAAAGTAAAAGGACACAAATGCAACTAATGTGACATTTATTGTGGCAACGTTTCGCTCTCCAGGAGCTTTATCAAGCCATTACAAACAATACATGGACACAGAGGGTATATAAAGGCTCAGAGTGAGGTGTAATACTAGTGAGGTACCATTTCGATGTTCACTAGTAGTAGTAGTAGTAGTAGTAGTAGTAGTGGTAGTGACAAAAGTAATACAATATGGTAGAGCAATTAATTCATACATGAGTAAAAGGATATAAAAGCTATTACTTGGGTAACATAAAAATAGGTTGGACAAATATAGACTGGAAAGAGGCAGCTTGTTTCAGTGTTCACTCTCTGTGCTTTGTGTAGTATAACAGGAGAGACTATGTGATGGCAGGGTTTACTGTTTTCAGGAGGATTCTTGCTAAGACTTCGGAGATGGTGAAGCTGCCGCTGTTTTGTTTAATTGTATTCGAAACAGCGATCAGTGCTGATTCGAGGCACTTGCGTCTGCGGAAATTAGTTTCGTTGATCACTAATTGGGCGTCTCTGAATTTCATGAGATGACTGGTGGAATTTCGGTGTTGTACACAGGCGTTGTTCAAGTTATCGTTCCTACATGCGTAAATGTGCTCATTGAGGCGGGTGTCGAGGTTTCTGGCTGTTTCACCTACGTAAATCTTGTCACAGCCTCCAGCCTCCCTGTGGAGGCTGTGACAAGATTTACGTAGGTGAAACAGCCAGAAACCTCGACACCTGCCTCAATGAACACATTTACGCATGTAGGAACGATAACTTGAACAACGCCTGTGTACAACACCGAAATTCCACCAGTCATCTCATGAAATTCAGAGACGCCCAATTAGTGATCAACAAAACTAATTTCCGCAGAGGCAAGTGCCTCGAATCAGCACTGATCGCTGTTTCGAATACAATTAAACAAAACAGCGGCAGCTTCACCATCTCTGAAGTCTTAGCAAGAATCCTCCTGAAAACAGTAAACCCTGCCATCACACAGTCTCTCCTGTTATACTACACAAAGCACAGAGAGTGAACACTGAAACAAGCTGCCTCTTTCCAGTCTATATTTGTCCAACCTATTTTTGTTACCCAAGTAATAGCTTTTATATCCTTTTACTCATGTACGAATTAATTGCTCTACCATATTGTATTACTTTTGTCACTACCACTACTACTACTACTACTAGTGAACATCGAAATGGTACCTCACTAGTATTACACCTCACTCTGAGCCTTTATATACCCTCTGTGTCCATGTATTGTTTGTAATGGCTTGATAAAGCTCCTGGAGAGCGAAACGTTGCCACAATAAATGTCACATTAGTTGCACTTGTGTCCTTTTACTTTACATATTGTCGGTAATTATACCAACTTTATTACAGACCACCGTATGTTGAATTTTGTTTGTCTGTTGTCAGACAACTCATAATGAAGTACCAGGTAAGAACACCTGCTATACAACAAGGTCCTCGAATTACTCAGGATATACCCAAGTGTTTGAGGATGGAAGGTGATCATTTCATAATACAACTTCCTTCAACTCAGAAAAAATTTGCTCAGAAGAGATGCATCGTCTGTGCACAAACAAAACGACGGCAACAAAGACACAAAGACACTCGGTTTATGTGTGAGGAATGTAAGGTGCCTCTGTGCATGGTGCCTTGTTTCAAGGCGTTCCACAAGCTCCAGCAGTTCTAAAACCATGTCCAGTGATTGTAAATGTGTAAATATATGATAGAACATTAGTATTATACAAGATTTGTGCATGTTTATTGTAATAAACAACAGTGGTAAACAATAGTATGATAATAACTTTAGTGCGGTTATTGTGTTCAATACAGTGAGTTTATATATATACATTATATACAGTATTGGTCTCTCAGGCCCCAAATGTTAGTAGGAATAGAAAAAAATTGGAAAAGAAAAGAAAAAACTATAAAAACCGCAAAATAATGTAATGCGCGTATGTGGAATTCGTCGATGTTGCCGCCACCACATCATTTTTGACAAACTTCTTGGCACTGTATCTTGGTAAGTACTGATCAGCATTTTTTTTTTTTTGTCTTATTACCTTCACAAAAATATGCTCTTCAATTCTGTAAGAAAAAATAATTTTTTTTTTTTCAAAATTTCTTGGACACTGGAGCACCACTTCAGATTTTGGCCTTGGACCCTGAAGGGGTTAACCTATTACTAGCCCTGAAATCAACCAAAATTATTTCTATTTCAGTAATGTCTTCCATTCTATGAAATGATTCCAAGAAACAGCCAATAATGCCATAAAAACCACCCTAGAAAACACCTCAAATTTACTATTTTAAACCACTAATCCACTGGGACCTGTAGTGTGACAGATTACAGAGTGGTTAAGTCAATAGAGACTTTCTGCTATATCATCTTCATTTTCATCACTATTTTCTCCTCCACTGGCTTGATGCTGTTGATTTACAACAATCTGCACATTTTCTGAGTCAGTATAATGATGAAATTTGAGTCGGTATAATGAAATTTGAAATTATGCTAGCCGAAATTAGAGCTGGATTACTGATGGAACCGGATAACTGATTGCCGGATTAGTGATGGCTGACGTATACACGTCAGCCATCACTAATCCGGCAATCAGTTTTGCTTTCCCCATCATGCACTGCATTTTTTTTATACTGTACACACAGCAAAGACCCATTCTCTCACATCTAGGCCAAAATTTACCACTTGCAATTATCCTAGTGAGTTTGGCTCATGACACAGATCTTCGTGAGGGACCCTGGCCTCGATGATATAGTTTGACGTGATGGCTACTGAAAGGGTTAAAACTAAAATAACTAATTTAGTTTTTCAAATAGTCTCAGAATTTTCTGGTGACCCAAAGAAGAAAGCATTCACTATCATTTATTCACTTGTTGCCCTACCACCTCACTCTATGCAAAAATACAATGCACATGAAGGGCCCCAAGATTTGGAATTCATTGCTTGAACCAGCAAAAAGTCCCCTGTGTGCTAGTTAATTTCAAGGTATAATGAAAAATCGCTTATCTCCCTAATTCAAGCACAACACCTGCGGCTCCACAGACTCTACCCCCCCTATGAACCCCATGGGGTGGGGAAGGTGGCAAACCAATCCCCGCCCCTTGAGGGTGGGGATTGGGGCTAGGGTTTAACCCTCTCAGAGATTTGTTCTCAGGGTCCCCCAAATATAAAAAAAAAAAAAAAATTCTTTTTTCTCATGAAAAGATAGAGAATCTTTTCCCGGTCATAATGACACCAAAAGTATGAAATTTGATGGAAAACTTACGGAATTATGCTCTCGCGAAGTTAGCGGTCTTGACGATGTTTACGCATCAGCGATTTTGCCCACTTTGAGCCCTATTTTCGGCCAATTCCAATGTACTAGTCGATAAAAATCATAACTATTTCGCTAGAACTCCGTTTTTTCTATCGAATGAGTACAAGAAACCACCCATTTACCAATTTCAACTATCCAATACAGTGGTCAGAATTTAGCAATTTTGCCAATTTCACACAAATTTCAAAAGATGCCAATTTCCAAATAGGGTCCAGAATAAACAAGAAAGACATTCCTGACACTAAAATAACATTTCCTCTGTTCATTAGTCATGACCCCACACCCATCTTACATTCTTTTACTTTCCATTTTGAATTTTTATTCTCACAAAAAATAGATTTACTGTTATGCAGACTACTGCATTAGTGTAGAAATGGTATAAATAATATCGGCACACTTGTGAAAGAATATTAGACTCGCCAGTTGACATGTACTGGATGCTTAGCATGATTTGTTTACTTTTGAACTTTGGTAAAAATCGAACATTTCTGCTACTTTGAGCTCAATTTCAAGGTACTTTTCATTGTAAAACCAGTCAAAATCATGACAATTTCTGTAATATGTCTTCCATTCTATAAAATGAGACCAGGAAAACTAGAATACAACAATAAATACCATACGAAAATACAGTGCAAAGTCGCTGTTTTAATCCAAAAACACGGTCAGTTTTTTTTCTCATTACGCACTGTTTGCTGCAGGATTTTTTATACTGTGCACACTGACCACATAGACCCATTCTTTTATATGTAGGCCTACCAGCTTTCTCTCACTAGATTTGAAGGCGCTAGAATTTATAAGTACTAGTACGTCAAGGACCCTGGCACGTAAGCCGTACTAGTACGGCCAAAACCCTGAAAGGGTTAAAGACAGGGTACCAGAAGAAGAGGTACAATGTACTTGTTCCCATGGGAAGACATCTTGAATGTTAACGGCACTTCCCCAATGGGAAGCCAAGGTCGGGTCACCAACTGGTAGAGACCCGGGCAGCTAAATGCTATGAATCTGTAACAACAATGACAATCTCCCTAACAATATGCTATACAAACAAAGCCAACTCATGACTCACGAAATCATGACACAATTGCAAACAAACCAAACCACGATACTACAGGTGGGGACTGAACTCGCAGCTAGTAAGCCGTAAAACTCCAGGCCAGTACATTAGCCACTGGGCCAGCTGGCTTTGATAAGATTCATCCAACTAGGTAGTATATTTATATACCATAGGGAGGTTAGCATGGGACCCAATGAGACCACAAATGCAAGTTCCTGAAATCATATAGTCTGCTAAACTAATCAGTTTAAAGTATTAATACTTAATGTAACCTTTGTAAAGAGAGAAATTTTGTCTTTGTCTTAAATTTCTACTATTTCTGTTACCTCTCTCTTTTGTAATAATGTATACTTTAATAATAGGTAGACATAATAGACTAGACATTGGTACTGCTCAGTACATATGTCTAGTCTTAAGTAGTGTGTAAGTATTAGGATTAATCTATCAGAAATGCACACCATGTTAGTGGCTTTCTTTGGTGCTTAACAATATTTTATTATGTGTAAACTACATTTTTTATAAAGGTCGGCCATCACTAATCCGGCAATCAGTTATCCGGTTCCATCAGTAATCCGGCACTATTTTCGGCTAGCATCATTTCAAATTTCGTCATTATACCGACTCAAATTTCATCACTAAACTGACTCAGAAATTGTGCAGATGGTTGTAAATTCACAGCAGCAAGCCAGTGGAGGAGAAAGCAGTGATGAAAATGAGGAAGATGTAGCAGAAAGTCTCTACTGATAGGTTAATTCAGCGGACAGGTGAACTGCTAAAAGGTCTAGAGCAACAGTTTAATAAGTGAACAAGAAATAATAAACGTTTACATGCTGCAGGATAAACTAATCACAGAAAGGCCAAAATACAGTGGACCCACGCCTTACGATCAGCTTCCAATGCGACCAATTATGTAAGTGTATTTATGTAAGTGCTTTTGTAGGTGTATTTTTGGGGGTCTGAAACTGACTAATCTAATTCACAATATTCCTTATGGGAACAAATTCGTTAGGTAACGGCACCTGAACATACTTCTGGAATGAAATTATATCGTAAGGCGGGGGTCCACTGTATATGAAACAGCTCAGTTTGGTTAAATTTATAAAGTGTATTCTAACCTAATCACTCTGTAATCTGGCAAACTCACTAATCCGACACACTACATGTCGCAATGATGCCGGATCAGTGATGGCCAACCAGTACTGCACAAAGAAATAAAATGTTTTTGGTGGTAACGAAAATCAGTTAGGACTATATAATGTTAAAAATTAACCCAGTTTTAACAGTACCGTACAGCATTTATAGACTGTTTTTTATTCCCTTTTCTTGTATTTATTTCATAGGTCCCCACTGTTATTTGCATTTTTCATATTTGTGTTTTTTCTTATTCCCCACAATTATTCATATTGTTCATATTCATGTTTTTTGTTCTCCACTGTTATTCGCATTCATCATGTTCACGTTTTTTTCTTGATCCACTGTTTTTTTCCTTGATGTACAACCCCTATCCAGGGTGTCTGTAGCTGTGTCTTTCCTGGGTCCTAACTCTCATTAACAAGAAAGGACAACTGAAGAAGACACCCAAAGCTACAGAAATCTTCACTGACATTATACATTAGGCTATAGTGTAAATTACCACATTTTACCATTCCATTATGTACCTCTATAATCTTTTGACTACCACACATAAAGATATTAAATTAACTTTACCATTAGGATGTGGACGCAACCTCTTAGCACTCATCCTCCTCAGGACGGTGCTTCTTCGGGGGTGGAGAATCTTCGACTGGAAAGGAAGCCTTGCGTTTAGCACTCTGCTCACTATCTTGTGTGGTTTCCAGTGGGTCAGACACATCTTCTAATCTTTCCCAATCAGTATCAGCCAAATTTACTCTGAAAAGATTTAGTTATATAATGAATGCTTGCAGAAGAGCTCTTTAATAATAATAATAATAATAATATAGTAATAATACTATCAGTGATATCAGTGATAGTAATAATAATAAGTTATAATAATAAAATTCTGGATTTTATTTCCAAGTGTTTGTCCAAACGTTCATCTACGTTCTTACTGCTAGCACTCCAAACGTTGATCAACGTTTTATTTTTCCTGCCTTCCAATTTGGCGCCAGAAGCCTGATAGGCCTAGACAGTACAGAATGGGTCTTAACAGTGTGCTCAGTATTAAAAACAAATTGGGGACCACTTAGTACCTTCTGCGAGCACCGACTACAGCAAACAGTATGGCAAACCCCAGGGAATCACTAATGCCATATCATATTAACACACTCCTTTTAGGAGGGATGTGGCCACAAGTGATCGAGGAAATATCAAAAACCTCAAAAATAACCCATGTGTAACATCTGTGCCACATCCCTTCAATTTTGATGCAAATGGTAGTGTCATCCTGCCAGAATGTCCTATCACTTATGCTCTAAGTAGAGACAGATAGAATGATTCTGCAACCTTTTATCCATTGTTGAAAGGAATATAATTGAATCATTGTTTTCACAAAAAGCATATTTTGAATATATGAATATATCTATTGTCTTGTATAAATTAATTCACTTATAATTAATAATCTTCTGTACAACTATGATATAATTAATATTCTACTGTACAACTATGACATAATTCTTAGTGTTAAGTAGACTGTAAGTCAATAATGTTAAGTTGGCGGCCATAATGCCTAGGCATAATAGAGGCTCTCTTTGCATTGCAACCCACTATTGTAAATACAAAATCTCAATGTATTATTTGCAAAGACATAAATAAAATAAATGGAATGAAAACTTGAATAACGAAATAAAAGTGGAGCAACTACAATAGGTATGTATACCTGCATGGTGGTTAAAGCTCTCGCTTCACACACGGAGGGCCTGGGTTCGATTCCCGGTGGGTGGAAACATATCGATGTGTTTCCTTACACCTGTTTTCCTGTTCACCTAGCAGCAAATAGGTACTTCGGTGTTAGCTGACTGGTGTGGGTCGCATCCTGGGGGACAAGATTGAAGACTCCATTGGAAATAAGTTAGACAGTCCTCGATGACGCACTGACTTTCTTGGGTTATCCTGGGTGGGTAACCCTCCGGGGTTAAAAAATCCGAAGAAAATCGTATCTTGTCTTACCTCACTAACTACAGGTGCTTCTCGACTTACGATGATGCAAAAGCAATTTGGAGATGAAACTCAAGATAAATATACTTAGCACGAAGGCAGCAAGTTCGTAACTTTTATTCATTTATTTGTTTATTTGCTTATTCTGTCCTCTTCAAGGGGGACTCCTTGGCGTGGTGAAGAGGCTCTTGGTCTGAGGAATTAGACCTGTTGGTCTCCTTCCTCAGACCGAACCTAATTACCCCCCAATATCCCCTTCCCTCTCCCATCCTCCCCTTTTTCCTTTCCTCCCACCCCTCCCTTTTGCCCTTCCTTTTTGGTCTTTGGGATTTTTTCCCACAGGTGCGCTAGTTCCTAGGTAGGGGAAAGGGTACTGGGGTCCATCCCATTCCGCTGAGGTTCTTGGCGGTGGCGTAGTTTGCCGTGGAATCTGGATTGCCTGGATGTCCCAATCCCTCTCCGGTATCCCGGAGGGTGGCTTTGGGTGTCTTTCGGGCGATGGGTGTATCTCTGGAAGCCACCTTTTGGATTCCGGGGGTGGTGGCCAAAGGAGGTATGCTTTGTGGTGGATATCCGGCCACCCTCTCTTTTGTCCACTAAGGTAGCTCGGCAGATGTGAGGTTGCTATCCCGGATTGCTGGTTTACTGGCATGAAGGGTAGGGTATGGCACGGGTTCCATGCTGCATCTGCGATACTTGCGGTGCTGAGGTCTTCTTGGGCGCGGAGGGGGATTTCTGGCCCTTTCATTCCTCCTAGGAACTATCCCTCCCCGGTCCCCCCTTTTTTTTATTTTTATTTTCTTCTTACTTTTTTTTCTTAAAAACAAAAAGAAAGAAGTAACCTAACCATGGAGTCCCATATCCATGACCTCGCTACCCCTGAGCCCCTTATTGTTACCGCACCCCGTTCTGACCTCGCCTCGCCTTTTGGCCACTCTTCGGACATTCCTAAGGCCCTTGTACCTCTTGCTGGTGCTGCTTCCTCACCCGCTTCAGGTACCGGGGCTTCCACTGACTCCTTCGATTTGTCTGACCTCCACTCGCCTTGGACTATGCTTCCGGCTTCTCCCTCTATGGTGCGGCGATTTTCGAATCGCCAGCCCGTCCCACGTCAGACCGACTCTGGTCCCACTTCTAAACATCAACAACTATCTCCTAATGATGTTACTTCGTTACCTTCCCATTCTACTCGGAAAAGACCGACACATCATGCACTCCCTCTCCACACTCAGTTTCAGACCACACAATGGACTAAATTCTTTACCAATATTCAATACACTAAACCTACTCACCATACAAAACATTCATACTTATTACTGCACCTATTACATACATAGAACACTTAACTCTGATATTAACCCTCCCCTCAAACATCTCCTTGCCAACCTCAACAGAACACATGACCATAACACAAGGCACAGATCACTCTTTGATGTTCCTCGTGTCCATCTCACACTATGCAAAAACTCAATGCACATAAAAGGCCCTGAAATCTGGAACTCATTACCTGTAAATATAAAAGAAACACTACCTGTTTATAAATTCAAGTCTCTTCTCAAAGATCACTTACTCACCCAAAACCAAATAAATACTGAATAACTGAACCTTATAAATTGTATATCTTAAATGTTTCTCACAATTATATCACATAAATGTTAAACCTAAAACCCAATCTAACTTTATTATTTTTTAAATACACTACCTAACAGAATACTCCATTCTACTGAATGTACAACAATGCATACAACCATAAAATCGAAAGAAACCCAAAGTATTTCTTCTCCTATGCCAAATCAAAATCGAGAACAACGCCCAGTATTGGGCCCCTACTTAAACAAGATGGGTCCTACACAGATGACAGCAAGGAAATGAGTGAGCTACTCAAGTCCCAATATGACTCAGTTTTTAGCAAGCCGCTAACCAGACTGAGAGTCGAAGATCAAAATGAATTTTTTATGAGAGAGCCACAAAATTTGATTAACACAAGCCTATCCGATGTTATCCTGACGCCAAATGACTTCGAACAGGCGATAAATGACATGCCCATGCACTCTGCCCCAGGGCCAGACTCATGGAACTCTGTGTTCATCAAGAACTGCAAGAAGCCCCTATCACGAGCCTTTTCCATCCTATGGAGAGGGAGCATGGACACGGGGGTCGTCCCTCAGTTACTAAAAACAACAGACATAGCCCCACTCCACAAAGGGGCAGTAAAGCAACAGCAAAGAACTACAGCCAATAGCACCTAACATCCCATATCATAAAAATCTTTGAAAGGGTCCTAAGAAGCAAGATCACCACCCATCTAGAAACCCATCAGTTACACAACCCAGGGCAACATGGTTTTAGAACAGGTCGCATCCTGTCTGTCTCACACTACTGGATCACTACGACAAGGTCCTAAAATGCACTAGAAGACAAAAAGAATGCAGATGTAATATATACAGACTTTGCAAAAGCCTTCGACAAGTGTGACCATGGCGTAATAGCGCACAAAATGCGCGCTAAAGGAATAACAGGAAAAGTCGGTCGATGGATCTATAATTTCCTCACTAACAGAACACAGAGAGTAGTCGTCAACAGAGTAAAGTCCGAGGCAGCTACGGTGAAAAGCTCTGTTCCACAAGGCACAGTACTAGCTCCCATCTTGTTCCTCATCCTCATATCCGACATAGACAAGGATGTCAGCCACAGCACCGTGTCTTCCTTTGCAGATGACACCCCCAATCTGCATGACAGTGTCTTTTCCATTGCAGACACTGCAAGGCTCCAGGCGGACATCAACCAAATCTTTCAGTGGGCTGCAGAAACAATATGAAGTTCAACGATGAGAAATTTCAATTACTCAGATATGGTAAACATGAGGAAATTAAATCTTCATCAGAGTACAAAACAAATTCTGGCCACAAAATAGAGCGAAACAACCAACGTCAAAGACCTGGGAGTGATTATGTCGGAGGATCTCACCTTCAAGGACCATAACATTGTATCAATCGCATCTGCTAGGAAAATGACAGGATGGATAATGGAACCTTCAAAACTAGGGAGGCCAAGCCCATGATGACACTCTTCAGGTCACTTGTTCTACTAGGCTGGAATATTGCTGCACTCTAACAGCACCTTTCAAGGCAGGTGAAATTGCCGACCTAGAAAATGTACAGAGAACTTTTCACGGCGCGCATAACGAGATAAAACACCTCAATTACTGGAGCGCTTGAGGTTTCTAAACCTGTATTCCCTGGAACGCAGGAGGGAGAGATACATGATTATATACACCTGGAAAATCCTAGAGGGACTAGTACCGAACTTGCACACGAAAATCACTCACTACGAAAGCAAAAGACTTGGCAGACGATGCACCATCCCCCCAATGAAAAGCAGGGGTGTCACTAGCACGTTAAGAGACCATACAATAAGTGTCAGGGGCCCGAGACTGTTCAACTGCCTCCCAGCACACATAAGGGGGATTACCAACAGACCCCTGGCAGTCTTCAAGCTGGCACTGGACAAGCACCTAAAGTCAGTTCCTGATCAGCCGGGCTGTGGCTCGTACGTTGGTTTGCGTGCAGCCAGCAGCAACAGCCTGGTTGATCAGGCGCTGATCCACCAGGAGGCCTGGTCACGGACCGGGCCGCGGGGGCATTGACCCCCGAAACTCTCTCCAGGTAAACTCCAGGTAATATGACCTGTCTTTGTAATACTCACTTGTGCTTTATAGTAATCTGTTTACATTAAAGTTTTATCACTGATGTCATCATTGCTTAGTTCATCTTAAGTTAATTTTAAGCCAGCCCGTAATGCTATGCATAGTATAAGTGGCTTTGGCATGCTGCTCTTATCTGTATTTTTTGTACCTCTGTATGTGTGCTCAAATTTTTAAATAAATAAATAAATAAATAAATAAATAAATAAGACCGACTTCTTCTACTGCCTATCTTTCCCACCATAGTATTGGCAAAGTGCTCCTACGCCATGTTGGTAGAGATATTTCCTTTCATGCTCTTAAGAGTGGTACGAGCATCCTCACAGTCCAGAATTCTACCCAAGCTCATGATCTTTCTCTTCTTTCACATATCGAGACTATTCCTATCACTATCGAAAAACATCATTCCCTCAATTCTTGTAGTGGTACTGTTATTCTGCCCCATACCATAGTCCAACAGAATTTCCAGACATATGGCATTGACATTTTCGAACAGCTGGAACTCCAAGATCTCCCAATTCTCAAGGTAGACACTTGTCTTCTTCTGCGGGCAGGAAGAACATGATACCCTTGAAATGTGGCTCGTTTAACTTTTGACAGCCGTGAACTCCCATCCTCTGTTTATGTAGCAGGACATCGGTTACAAGTTCGGAAGGTGATCCCTACACTGCAACAGTGTAGCAATTGCTGGCGATTTGGCCACCCAGCAAAATATTGCAGATCTGTAGCCGAATGCCCAGTCTGTGGTGCCGATGACCATTCTAATACGTCTTGCAGTCGAACTCCCTCTTGCCTTAATTGTCATGAGGCTCACCCTTCGTTCGTTCTCTCGCCATTGCCAAGTCTACTTAAATGAGCAGGAAATTCGTTGCCTCAAAGAGGCAGAAGGTCTCCCTTACCTGGAGTTTACCTGGAGAGAGTTCCGGGGGTCAACGCCCCCGCGGCCCGGTCTGTGACCAGGCCTCCTGGTGGATCAGAGCCTGATCAACCAGGGTGTTGCTACTGGCTGCACGCAAACCAACGTACGAGCCACAGCCCGGCTGGTCAGGAACCGACTTTAGGTGCTTGTCCAGTGCCAGCTTGAAGACTGCCAGGGGTCTGTTGGTAATCCCCCTTTGTATGCTGGGAGGCAGTTGAAAACAGTCTCGGGCTGCTGGACACTTATTTTTATGGTCTCTTAATGTGCTAGTGACACCCCTGCTTTTCATTGGGGGGATGGGCATCGTCTGCCAAGTCTTTTTCTTTCGTAGTGAGTGATTTTCGTGTGCAAGTTCGGTACTAGTCCCTCTAGGGTTTTCCAGGGGTATATAATCATGTATCTCTCCCGCCTGCGTTCCAGGGAAAACAGGTTTTTGGAACCTCAAGCGCTCCCAGTAATTGAGGTGTTTTATCTCTGTTATGCGTGCCCTGAAGGTTTTTCTGTACATTTTCTAAGTCAGCAATTTCACCCGCCTTGAAAGGGGCTGTTAGTGTGCAGCAATATTCCAGCCTAGATAGAACAAGTGACCTGAAAAGTGTCATCATGGGGTTGCCTCCCTAGTTTTGAAGGTTCTCATTATCCATCCTGTCATTTTTCTAGCAGATGCGATTGATACAATGTTATGGTCCTTGAAGGTTTAGATCCTCCAACATGATCACTCCCAGGTTTTTTGACGTTGGTGTTTCGCTCTATTTTTGGCAAGAATTTGTTTTGTACTCTGATGAAGATTTTAATTTCCCCGTGTTTACCAATCTGAGTAATTGAAATTTCTCATTCGTTGAACTTCATATTGTTTTCTGCAGCCCACTGAAAGATTTGGTTTTATGTCCGCCTGGAGCCTTGCAGTGTCTGCAATGGAAGACACTGTCATGCAGATTCGGGTGTCATCTGCAAAGGAAGACACGGTGCTGTGGCTGACATCCTTGTCTTTGTCAGATATGAGGATGAGGAACAAGTGGGAGGAGTACTGTGCCTTGTGTAACAGAGCTTTTCACCGTAGCTGCCTCGGACTTTACTCTGTTGACGACTACTCTCTGTGTTCTGCCATTGAGGAAATTAAAAGATCTATCGACCGACTTTTCCTGTTATTTCCTTTAGCACGCATTTTTGTGCGCTATTATGCCATGGTCACACTTGTCGAAGGCTTTTGCAAAGTCTGTATATATTACATTTTGCATTCTTTTTGTCTTCTAGTGCATTTAGAACCTTGTCGTAGTGATCCAATAGTTGAGACGGGAACAGGAGCGACCTGTTCTAAACCCATGTTGTCCTGGGTTGTGTAACTGATGGTTTCTAGATGGGTGGTGATCTTGCTTCTTAGGACCCTTTCAAAGATTTTTATGATAGGGGATGTAGTGCTATTGGTCTGTAGTTCTTTGCTGTTGCTTTACTGCCCCCTTTGTGGAGTGGGGCTATGTCTGTTGTTTTTAGTTAACTGTGGGACAACCCCCGTGCCCATGCTCCCTCTCCATAGGATGGAAAAGGCTCGTGATAGGGGTTTCTTGCAGTTCTTGATGAACACGGAGTTCCATGAGTTGGCCCTGGGGCAGGGGTGCATGGGCAAGTCATTTATCGCCCTTTTTCGAAGTCATTTGGCGTCAGGATAACATCGGATAGCTTGTGTTAATCAAATTTTGTGGCTCTCATAAAAAATTCATTTTGATCTTCGACTCTCAGTCGGGTTAGCGGCTTGCTAAAAAACTGAGTCATATTGGGACTTTAGTAGCTCACTCTTTTCCCTTGCTGTAATCTGTGTGGGGACCATCTTGTTTAAGTGGGGGCCCCAATACTGGATGTTGTTCTCGATTTTTGTTTTGGGAATGGGAGAAAAAATTACTTTGGGTTTCTTTCGATTTTCATTTATGGCTTTTAGTTTTCCCGCGATTCCTAAACTCCTAAATTTTTCTTTTAGCTTAAGTTCGATGCTTGTTTTATTTCTCTGCCCAGGGTCTCCCTAGCATTTCAGATTATTGCTCTTTTAGCCGCTCTGTTTTTTTTTCCCCGGTCGCCTGTAAAGGGAGCGCCTTTTCCTTTATTTTACATTCCCCTCCTTTTTTTAGGGGAAATAACCCCTTGTCCCATAAATCGAGTGCCCCCGGGTTTAAAATTGTTTTTGGGCAAAATTTTGGGGTCTGTGTTGTTTTGTATATCTTCCCCGTTATATCGGTTAGGATTTTGGTTTAGTTTGGCCCATTTGGGTTTTTGTTATTGAAGTTGAATTTGGTGAATGCTCCTGTGGGCTAGGGCTCTTTTGTCAGTCTGGGGCTTAACGCAACCTTTTTGAACCTCAAAATTATGTTGTGATCTGAGTATATTTTTTTTTGATAGGTGACATTTCTTTCGATCATCATTGTTAGTGAATTAGGTCTATGTATTTCCGTTTTAAAGCCATTATTTGCTTTTTTAAATTAAATTTTGTGCAAGAAAAAAAGCCGGTGAGTGGATTTTTCATCGAGCTGCCTCCTTGTTTTTTACGCAACAAAATTTTTTTGCTTTTCCCCTTTTTAGGTCCCTTTAAAGTTGAAATCTCCCGGGAAAAATGTTGGGTGCAGGAGCTGGAAGTTTTCCAGCAGGGCAATTTTTAACAGCTGTTCCGGGAAATTTGCGGATGTTGACCCAGGTTGTAGCTACCACAAGACTAGGTTTTGGTTTTTTCGACTTTACTCTAAAACTTCCCTAATCATTTGAGGCATAAGCAGTTCTGTGCAAACAAGTAACCTGCAATGTAAAACCCCCAACCCCCCCCCCCCCCCTCCTTTTGCCGTTCACCTGTCCATCTGTATAATTGAAACCCTGGATGCTTTTTCGTTGCCCAAGTGATTTTTTAGTGGGTCTCAGTGAAAGCCCGCGACATTGCCTTTGCCTCTGCAAGCAGTCACATAAAAAGGTATTTTTTTTGTTTGTTGTGGCTTTAAACCCCCGTATATTTGCAAGAATATGTCATCGACTGGGGTATTGTTGGACGGGGGGTTTTTTTTTCCCGGCATTAGTATCTTATCTGTTGGTTTGAAGTGGAGGCTTCGCTGTGGTTCCACCCGGGAAATGACGGGATTTGGTGTACATTCTGCCATTTCCTGCCAGTTTTTTTTTTCCTTTCCCGGGGCACTAAAAAACTCTCCCTCTTGAGGGGGCTGGGGGCTCCCCGGTTTCCCATGGCCTGGATTTTTGTATCTTTTTGTCCCCTTTAGATGGTGTGCCGGCTTTAAAAGTTATACCCACCCCTTTCCTGTACTGAAGAGGTACACAGTTCAGGGTGAAAAATTTTACGGGAAGGGGTTTGCATTTTCCCTTTTGTCATATGGGATGGCATTTTTCTAGGGTGGTCATTCCCTGGGTTTCCTGGGAGATTTTCCGGGGGTCAACCCCCCCGCGGCCCGGCTTTGACCGGGCCTCCTTGGGGACGAGCCTGAAAACCAGGCGGGTTTGCTGCTGGCGCATGCAAACCAACGTACGACCACACCCCCTGGCTGGTCGGGAACCCGCTTTAGGGTTGCCCCGGTGCCAGCTTGAAGACTGCCAGTTTTGTGGTAATCCCCCTTTTTATCGGGAGGATTTGAACATCCGGGCCCTGACACTTTTTTGGTCTCTTAGTGCTAGTGACCCCCCTGTTTTCATTGGGGGGGGGGGTGCATCGTTGCCAAGTCTTTTGCTTTCCGTAGTGGTGATTTTCTGTGCAAGTTCGGTATTAGCCCCCTCTGGGATTTTCCAGTGTATAAAATCATGTATCCCCCCCCCCCGCCTGCTTTTCCAGGGGTACAGGTTTTAAAACCCTCAAGCACCCCCGTAATTGAGGGTTTTTCTCCTTATGCGCGCCGTAAAGGGTTTTCCTGTACATTTTTTGGCAAAAATTTCACCTGCCTTGAAAGTGCGTTAGTGTGCAGCAGTTTTCCAGCCTAGTAGAACAAGTGACCTGAAGATGTCCATGGGCTTGGCCTCCCTAGTTTTTAAAGGGTTCTCTTTATCCCCCTTCTTTTTTCAGCAGATGCGATTGATACAATGTTATGGTCCTTAAAGGGGTGAGACCCTCCGCATTCACTCCCGGTCTTTGACGTTGGTGTTTCGCTCTATTTTGGGGCCAAATTTTTTTTGTACTAAGGGATCAGTGACAATTACCCAATAAATGATTATCAATAGCAATGGTACATCCAATTCCAATTATGTTTATCAAATACAATGGTACAGTGACAATTACCCAAAATCAAAATCATAGCAAATGGTACAGTGACAATTACCCAATTATGATTATCAATACTAATGTATCGTGACAATTACCCAAAAATATAATAGCAAAGGGGGTATCAGTGACAATTCCCCAAATAAGATAATAGCAAATGGTATCAGTAAATTTTTCCCAAAAATCATAATCAATAGCAAGGTATCGTGACAATTCCCCAAAAATGAAAATAGCTAATGGTACATGACAATCCCAAAATAATGTAATACAAATTTGGTATCAGTGACAATTCCCCCCTAATGTAAAAGCTAATGGATCTGACAATTACCCAAAAATTAAAATAGCAAATGGTATCGTGAAAATTTTACCCAATAAAAACAATAGCTTTTTTCTTAAATAAAAAATACAAAATTCACATCAAGAACGCTTAAAAAACCATAACAACTTAGAAACATGATAACTGGTCAGAGTTGAAAAAACACCACTGATACTAGCATAGATTTCAACATAAACCCTTTATCCAAGCAACCGACCCTTTCCAGAGTTTTTTCAAAAGTGTTGAAGAACACTTGTTGCTCCCCTTTATAACAAACCTCAGCTTGTTGCCCCCTCTTAACAAACCCATACTTGTTGTCCCCTCTAAACAAAGCCATCCATTTTGCTCCCCTCTATAACAACCCATCAGCTTGTTGCTACCCTCAAAACAAAGCCATCAAAATTTGACACTAGTGCCTCTTTACTGACCAAATTTTGGGGACCAACATACCCCACTACAAGCAGGTGTAACCCACAGATACCCCACGACCACTAAAAGCGGTGTAATCACAGATAACCCCACAACCACCAAGCAGGTGAAATCCAGTAACACAAAGCCCAAACAAGCAGGTGTAATCACAGATAACACCACAGACCACTACAAGCAGGTGTAATCACAGATAACACCACAGACCACTACAAGCAGGTGTAATCACAGATAACACCACAGACCACAACAGCAGGTGTAATCACAGATAACACCACAGAACCACTACAAGCAGTGTAATCACAGATAACACCACAACCACTACAAGCAGGTGTAATCACAGATAACACCACAGACCACTACAAGCAGGTGTAATCACAGATAACACCACAGACCACTACAAGCAGGTGTAATCACAGATAACACCACAGACCACTACAAGCAGGTGTAATCACAGATAACACCACACACCACTACAAGCAGGTGTAATCACAGATAACACCACACACCACTACAAGCAGGTGTAATCACAGATAACACCACAGACCACTACAAGAAGGTATAATCACAGATAACACCACAGACCACTATCCTTCCTTTCTCATAACCAACTTATCTAAACTGCCTCAAGGAACAAGAAAGATCTCATTTCGCCTGCATGACGAGACATTGATAAACAACCTAAAACTATCTGTAGGTGCCAATGATTGGCAGAGAGAGCTAGATGACAGTAATATCGATAAAGATATCAAATTTTTTTTACATAAAACCATAAGCCTCTACAACAAACAGCAGCGCTGTATAGCCCTTGTGGCTTAGCGCTTCTTTTTTTATTATAATAATAATAATAATCTACAACAAACATTGCCCAATCAAAACGAAACAGATCACAGAAAAGAGGCTAAACAGCCCATGGCTAACTAGAAGTATCCTCAAATCTATTAATAAAAAACACCAAATTGAAAAACAGTTCATATTAGGCTTAATTACTAAAGAATTTACTAAAAGATATACAGTGGACCCCCGGTTAACGATATTTTTTCACTCCAGAAGTATGTTCAGGTGCCAGTACTGACCGAATTTATTCCCATAAGGAATATTGTGAAGTAGATTAATCCATTTCAGACCCCCAAACATACACGTACAAACGCACCTACATAAATACACTTACATAATTGGTCGCATTCGGAGGTAATCGTTATGCGGGGGTCCACTGTACATCAATACTAACAAAACTAATACGTAAACCCAAAGCAGTGTATTATAAAATAGATTAGTGAAGTGAAAGGTGACATGAAAAGTACCTGGCAAACCCTCTCCAAAATTTTGCTCTCAAGGAAACCGACTGGAAATAGATAGAGAGACTTAACTAAACCAGATGAACCTCACATGCAACCTATAGACACGGCTAAACAAATTTAATGTCTTCTTCTCTACTGTAGGATCAAAGCTGGAGAGTCAAATCCCTAGTTCAAATAAATAACTAAATAACTAAATAAATAACAAAAAGGCACAATACCGTGACTGGAACGATACACAAATAACCCGCACATAAAAGAGAGAAGCTTACGACGACGTTTCGGTCCGACTTGGACCATTGACAAAGTCACACTAACAGAGGTGGAGCAGGACGGCTGTATATAGGCAGGAAGAGGTGGAGGTAGTAGTAGTAGTAGTAGTACAAGAAATGTATATAATACCGACAGGATGAAATGACACATGCACAACACCCGGGCATCCCCATCCAAGCGAGTACCTCACTGGCAACTATCCAAATACTCTATTTCTAGCTCCAACTAATCCCCCTGAAGTCTCGCTCATCATTAAATCATTAAAAACAAATCAGGTGAGCTAGACGACTTACCGCCATTCATACATAAAACTGCACCAGAGCTGTCAACCATTTTTGCAACAATGTTTAACAAATCTATGGCATCCTCAACCTTCCAATCTATGCTCAAGACAGCAATTGTCACCCCGATCCACAAAGGTGGAGATCCAACTGATTTGAACAATTACAGACCAATATCAAACTTACCCTTACTATCCAAGATATCTGAAAAAATAATACACAAGTGACTTTACTCCTACCTAACATCCAACAACATACTTAACCCATGCCAGTTTGGACCTAATAATATACACAGCTCTCAATAAAAATGAATATCCCCTGGGGCTCTTTATCGACCTACAAAAAGCGTTTGACACAGTTGACCACAATCTCTTGCACCTCAAACTGAATCATTATGGCATAAGAGGACATTCTCTTGACTACCTAAAATCCTATCTTAACGACAGACACTAGTATGTACATGCAAATGGAGTCAACTCCGCTATCCAACCTGTAGCTGTAGGAGTACCCCAAAGGAGTTGGGCCAGGCCCACTCCTCTGTCCTCATCTACATCAATGATCTCCCCCAATCATCCCAACTCCTTACAACCATTTCTATTTCGCAGATGACACTACATATGTCTACTCCCATTCAGACCCAACTGTGCTTGGAAACACTGTAAACAATGAACTGCTAAAGATATATGCTTGGATGATGACACTCACACTCAACACAGACAAAACTTACTTCATGCTATTTGGCAACAGAGCCTCAAATATTCAACTCAACATACTGTTAAATGGTTCCCCTATATCAAGACACACGGAGGGCAAATTTCTAGGTCTTCTCCTTGACTGTGATCTTAAATTTCAGTCCCATACCCATCACATAGCCAAGAAAATTTCCAAATCAGTAGAAATCCTTTCCGAGATACACTACTATGTACCACAAACGACTCTCCTTACCTTGTACCACTCTCTGATATATCCTTACCTCACCTATGGTATTTGTGCCTGGGGCTCTACCACAGCCAACCACCTTAGACCATTAATAATCCAACAAAAAGCTGCTGTGCAGGTGATAACCAGCTCCTGTGCTAGACAGCACACCCCACCACTTTTTAAGACTCAAATTGCTAAATATACAAGACATACACTCTTATTATTGTGCCTACTACATACACAGAACTTTAAACTCCACTGTAAAAACTCCCCTAAGACTACTACTCGACAGTTACAACAGAATGCACAGTTACAACACAAGACATAAGGCACTTTTCAACATCCCTCAAGACTCTCACTATGCAAGAACGCTATGCACATAAAAGGCCCGAAGATCTGGAACTCGCTACCAGAACAGGTCAAGGATCCTCAGGCAGCTTATAAATTTAGGACTCTGCTAAAAAAATCATCTTATCTCACAATATTAACCAAATCAACCAAACATCTATTGACTAGTTTTATCATGAGACCTCCTGGCTTTTAATTCTGCCATTCCATAAAATATTACCACCTGCACCATTCCTTGTAAATTAGATTTTGTACTAAGTATACATAAGATTTATTAGGTCCAAGTAAGATTGTAAAACAGTTAACCACTATTCCATGTTTAGTTTTAAGTATAATTACTATGTACTATTCTCTTATCTAGTTTTAATTAGTTATTATGTACAGTGGACCCTCGCCTAACGAACGCGTCACATAACGTTAAATCCACCTAGTGATACATTTTAACGCAAAAATTTTGCCTCGGCTAGCGCTAATAAACTCGCTCAACGCGATTCGTTCGAGACACGTCCACGTGCAGCCTGAGCCCGCCTCACTTGTCCCGTGGGTGCCAGTGTTTACAAGCCAGCCACCACGGTCGCTTCCAAACATACAATTGGAACATTTCATATTATCACAGCCTTTTTAGTGATTGCACCTGCAAAATAAGTCACCATGGGCCCCAAGAAAGCTTCTAGTGCCAACCCTACAGCAAAAAGTGTGAGAATTACTATGGATATGAAGAAAGAGATCATTGCTAAGTATGAAAGTGGAGTGCGTGTCTCCGAGTTGGCCAGGTTGTACACAAAACCCCAATCAACCATCGCTACTATTGTGGCCAAGAAAACGACAATCAAGGAAGCTGTTCTTGCCAAAGGTGCAACTTTGTTTTCGAAACAGAGATTGGAAGTGATAGAAGATGTTGAGAGACTGTTATTGGTTGATAAACGAAAAACAGATAGCAGGAGATAGAATCTCTCAAGCGATCATATGTGAAAAGGCTAGAAAGTTGCATGACAATTTAATTAGAAAAATGCCTGCAACTAGTGGTGATGTAGTGAATTTAAGGCCAGCAAAGGTTGGTTTGAGAGATTTAAGAAGCGTAGTGCATAAAATAGTGTGATAAGGGATGGTGAGGCTGCCAGTTTTGGACCACAAAGCAGCTGAAAAATATGTGCAGGGAAATTTAAGGGGTACATAGACATGAAGGACTGAAACCTGAACAAGTGTTTAACTGTGACGAAACAGGCCTGTTTTGGAAGAAAATGCCAAGCAGGACCCACATGACTCAGGAGGAAAAGGCACTCCCAGGACATAAGCCTATAAAGACAGGCTTACTCTGTTGATGTGTGCCAATGCTAGTGGGATTGCAAAGTGAAGCCTTTATTGGGGTATCACTCTGAAACTCCCGATGTTGTTCCAGGAAAAACAATGTTCTCAAAGCTAATTTGTTGTGTGCTGTGGAGGGCAAACAGTAAGGCATGGGTCACTAGGTGCTTTTTCTATGACTGGTTACACCATGTATTTGCCCCCGGTGTGAAAAATTACCTAATTTAAAAAAATTGGACCTTAAGTGCCTCCCGGGATTAGACAATGCTCCTGGTCATTCTTCAGACGTGGCAGAGCGACCTTCTGCGGAATGACTTCATTAAGGTCAAGTTTTTTGCCTCCTAATACCACTCCTCTCCCTGCAGCCCATGGACCACAGGGCATTTCCAACTTCAAGAAACTGTACACAAAAGCTATGTTTCAAAGGTGCTTTTTAGTGACCTCAAAACTCAACTGACTCTAAGAGAGTTTTTTGGGAAAAAATCATTTTGCCATCCTCAATTGTGTAAACATTATAGATAAGGCTTGGGAGGAAGTGACTAAGAGGACCTTGAATTCTGCTTGGAAAAAACTGTGGCCAGAATGTGTAGACAAAAGGGATTTTGAAGAGTTTGAGGCTAACCCTGAGAATCCTATGCCAGTTGAGGAATCCATTGTGGCATTGGGGAAGTCCTTGGGGTTGGAGGTTTGTGGGGGGGGATGTGGAAGAGTTGGGGACAAGGACAATGAAGAACTAACCACTGATGACCTGCTAGATCATCTTGAACAGCAAGAGACCACACCTGGGGAAACTGCTTCGGAGGAGGGGATAGAGAAATTGAGAGAGTTGCCTACTTCAAAGATTAAAGAAATGTGTGCAATGTGGCTTAAAGTGCAAACCTTTTTTGATGAAAATCACCCTCACACAGCTATTGCAAGCCATGCTGGTGACTGTTACATTGAAACACTTTAGGAATGTCATAAAGGTACAGGCGGTACAGGCCTCTATGAACAGATATGTTGTGCGACAGAGGTCCAGTGACTCTCAAGCTGGTCCTAGTGGCATTAAAAGAAGGGAAGTAACCCAGGAAAAGGACTTGCCACCTCAAGTCCTAATGGAAGGGGATTCCCCTTCTAAACACTAACACCATCAACACTCTCCTCTCCTCCCATCCCATCAATCATCACCAGATCTTCAATAAAGGTAAGTGTCATGTAACTGTGCATGTCTTCTTCAGTTTGTGTGTATTAAAATTTAATATTTCATGTGGTAAAAATTTTTTTTGTTCATACTTTGGGGTGTCAGGAACGGATTAATTTGATTTCCATTATTTCTTATGGGGAAAATTAATTTGCCCAACGATAATTTCGCCTCGCGTTGAGCTCTCAGGAACGGATTAATAGCGTTAGGCGAGGGTCCACTGTATTAGGATTAGTTTGCCCGAAATGCCTCGGCATGATAGCAAATCGAAATTGTAATTACACATTACAAAGAAATAAACATTATTGTTATTATTATTACTTCCCCATGAAGAAATTGCAAAATCTACTATATTATAATCAGTGAAAAACAGCTAGTCCTATGCTGGCTCAAATTCTTCAGTCTTGTCTGAGATGTTAGAAGGTTAATCCTTTACAAAGGATCTGCTCCTTTGTTGGAATACACAGGTTCAAAGATGAAGCATTTCACAAACAAAACCATTAAAATGTGTACATCTACCATCCGACTTACGACCTGCTCGACATACGACCACTCGACTTATGACTGAGTTTTCTGTGCCAAATTTCTGGGAAATAAACAAGTGTTTGTATTGTACACAGTGTTTATCCTAAACCTTACAGTATAAAATACAGTACTAACAGCATAAAAAGTAAAAAATGAAATACCAAAATAAAACAATAAAATAAAGTCATTACAAAAATGTGATGTTGATATTCAGTAGTAAGGTTCGACTTACGACCGGTTTGTCGGAACCGAACTCGGTCGTAAGTCAGATGGTACCTGTACACCTACCATCCGACTTAAGACCGTGCACTGGGCTGGGTCGGCGATTTCACACCGCTGTTTTTCAATACTGCCAATGACATCATGGCATTATGGTGGCATGACAAACGAGATGTCACATTGCTGACAACCAGTCACCGTAATGAAATGCATGACAGTGGCAAAGTTGATAGTGACTAATGAACATATTCGAAAACCAGGGACAGTGATTGATTATACACAAAACATGCGCTTGGTTGACAAATGTGACATGCAGATTGGCTTTGTTGATTGTGCTTGTAAAAGTTACAAGTGGTACATGAAACTTTTCTTCCATCTCATGGACATTTAAATGCTCAATGCATATATGTACCAAATGAAGACTGGCAACAGACCACCGTATGGTGAATTTTGTTTGTATGTTGTCAGACAACTCATAATGAAGTACCAGGTAAGAACACCTGCTATACAACAAGGTCCTCGAATTCCTCAGGATATACCCAAGCGTTTGAGGAGGGAAGGTGATCATTTCATAATACAGTTTCCTTCAACTCAGAAGAGATGCATTGTCTGTGCACAAACAAAACGACGGCAAGAAAGATGCAAAGACACTCGGTTTATGTGTGAGGAATGTAAGGTGCCTCTGTGCATGGTGCCTTGTTTCAAGGAGTTCCACAAGCTCCAGCAGTTCTAAAACCATGTCCAGTGATTGTAAATATGTAAATATATGATAGAACATTAGTATTATACAAGATTTGTGCATGTTTATTGTAATAAACAACAGTGGTAAACAATAGTATGATAATAACTTTTAGTGCGGTTATTGTGTTCAATACAGTGAGTTTATATATATACATTATATACAGTATTCGGAGTGTGGAAATTAGGAGAAGGTGTGGAGTTAATAAAAGTATTAGTCAGAGGGCAGAAGAGGGGTTGTTGAGGTGGTTTGGTCATTTAGAGAGAATGGATCAAAGTAGAATGACATGGAAAGCATATAATCTATAGGGGAAGGAAGGCGGGGTAGGGGTCGTCCTCGAAAGGGTTGGAGAGAGGGGGTAAAGGAGGTTTTGTGGGTAAGGGGCTTGGACTTCCAGCAAGCGTGCGTGAGCGTGTTAGATAGGAGTGAATGGAGACGAATGATACTTGGGACCTGACGATCTGTTGGAGTGTGAGCAGGGTAATATTTAGTGAAGGGATTCAGGGAAACCGGTTATTTTCATATAGTCGGACTTGAGTCCTGGAAATGGGAAGTACAATGCCTGCACTTTAAAGGAGGGGTTTGGGATATTGGCAGTTTGGAGGGATATGTTGTGTATCTTTATGTGTGTATGCTTCTAAACTGTTGTATTCTGAGCACCTCTGCAAAAACAGTGATAATGTGTGAGAGTGGTGAAAGTGTTGAATGATGATGAAAGTATTTTCTTTTTGGGGATTTTCTTTCTTTTTTGGGTCACCCTGCCTCGGTGGGAGACGGCCGACTTGTTGAAAAAAAAAAAAAAAATATACAGTATTGGTCTCTCAGGCCCTAAATGTTAGTAGGAAAAGAAAAAAAATTAGAAAAGAAAAGAAAAAACTACAAAAACCGTAAACAAAGTAATGTGCATATGTGGAAATCGTTGCTGTTGCCACCAGCACGTCATTTGGGGTAAACTTCTCAGCACTGTATCTCAGTAAGTATTGATCAGAAATTTTTTTTTTGTCTTATTACCTTCACAAAAATATACTGTTTAATTCTGTAAGAAAAAATTATTTTCTTTTTTTTTTTTTCAAAATTTCTTGGACACTGGAGCACCACTTTAGATTTTGGCCTTGGACCCTGAAGGGGTTAAATCTAGTGACCACTACCACACCTTCCTCTTAACAAACATTTGTATACAACCACTGGAATATAACAAGGTCTCTTTTAGACTCCATGATGAGGCATCAATAAGTAACTTCACAACAGAGCTAAGTACGGTTGACTGGCCTACAGAATTTTCCAATGTCAATGGCATCGATGATTGGATAGACATTTTTCTTAACAAATTACTTAGACTATGTATATAACATTGTCCATAAAAATGAAACGGATTACAAATAGATGGCTAGGTTGCCCATGGCTTACTAACAGCATACTAAAATCCACTGATAAGAAACATCAATATAAGAAGCAATAGAGACAGGGCTTAATAAACAAAGATATTATTAGACGCTATGCATCAGTCCTCACCGAACTAATTTTTTTTATTTATTTATTTACAATTTGAGCACACATACAGAGGTACAAAAAAATACAGATAAGAGCAGCATAAGAAAGGTTAAGCAATTGTACTACTCTAATAGATTCACCGAAACAAGAGGAGATATAAAAAAGACCTCTCAGGTTCTGGGCACCCACAAACTGAAAAAACTAGGGATAATTGTCCTAACTAAAGCAAATGAAACACAACTACAGCCATTGGATCAACCACAGAATCAAATCTTGCCAGTAAAATCCCAAGTGCCAATGTCCGAGCGAGTGATTACTTAGATGGGAATTTGCCAACATCCTTCTATCTTGCACCAACCGAGCCTACAGAAATCACCACAATTATTAAGTCACTTAAAAACAAATCAGGAAATCTGGCTCAAGTCCCGCCATTATCGAACAAACGAGCAGCTCATGTTCTTTCGCCCAATATTTCATTATTCTTTAACAAATCACTAAAAACCAGCACTTTCCCGACACTACTCAAGATAATATAATATAATACGATATATTTTATTTTGACATGATACATGTATGTACAAAGAACATAGTATAATACAGTGGACCCCCGCATAACGATCACCTCTCAAAGCGACCAATTATGTAAGTGCGTTTGTACGTGTATGTTTGGGGGTCTGAAATGGATTAATCTACTTCACAGTATTCCTTATGGGAACAAATTCGGTCAGTACTGGCACCTGAACATACATCTAGAATGAAAAAATATCGTTAACCGGGGGTCCACTGTAGTTCAGCCCAGTCTCAGATTGAGCTGCAGGGGCACTGACCCCCAAAACCCTCTCCAGGTAAACTCCTCTTTAAGGGGGGCTCCTTGTTGTGGTGAAGAGGCTCTTGGTCTGAGGAATTAGACCTGTTGGTCTCCTTCCTCAGACCGAACCTAATTACTCCACCAATGCCCACTTCCCTTCCCCATCCTCCCCTTTTTCCTTTCCTCCTCCCCCTTCACACCCCTCCCTTTTGCCCTTCCTTTTTGGCCTTTGGGATTTTTTCCCACAGGCACGCTAGTTCCTAAGTAGGGGAAAGGGTACCGGGGTCCATCCCATTCCGTTGAGGTTCTTGGTGGTAGCGTAATTTGCCGTGGAATCTGGATTGCCTGGGGATGTCCCGATCCCTCTCCGGTATCCCGGAGGGTGGCTTTGGGTGTCTCTCGGGCGACGGGTGTATCTCTGGAAGCCACCTTTCGGATTCTGGGGGTGGTGGCCGAAGGAGGTATGCTTTGTGGTGGATATCCGGCCACCCTCTCTTTTGTCCACTGAGGTAGCTCGGCAGATGTGAGGTTGCTATCCCAGACTCCTGGTTTACTGGCATGATGGGTAGGGTATGGCACGGGTTCCATGCTGCATCTACGCTACTAGCGGTGCTGAGGCCCTCTTGGGCGCAGAGGGAGATTTCTGGCCCTTTCATTCCTCCTAGGAACTATCCCTCCCCAGTCCCCCCTTTTTTTTTTTATTTTCTTCTTTCTTTTTTTTCTTAAAAACAAAAAGAAAGAAGTAACCTAACCATGGAGAACCCAATCCATGAACCTGCTACCCCCGGGCCCCTTCTTGATACCGCACCCCGTTCTGACCCCGCCTCGTCTTTGGACCACTCTTCGGACACTCCTCATGCCTCTGTACCTCTTGCCGGTGCTGTTTCCTCACCTGCTTCAGGTACTGAGGTCTCGACTGACTCCTTCGATTTATCTGACCTCCACTCTCCTTTGACTATGCTTCCGGCCTCTCCCTCTATGGTACGGCAATTTTCGAATCGCCAGCCCGTTCCATGTCAGACCAACTCTGGTCCCACGCCTAAACGCCAACGACAATTACCTGCTGATGATACTTCTCCACCTTCTCGTTCTTCTCAGAAAAGATCGATACATCCTGCACTACCTTTCCACGCTCAGTTTCGAAATGTACAATGGACTAAATTCTTCACTTTACGACCGACTTCCTCTACTGACTATCTTTCCGACCACAGTATTGGCAAGGCACTCCTACGCCATGTTGGTAAAGATATTTCTTTTCATGCTCTTAAGAGCGGTACGTGCATCATCACTGTACAGAATGCTACCCAAGCTCATGATCTTTCTCTTCTTTCCCATATTGATACTGTTCCTGTCACTATTGAAAAACATCATTCCCTCAATTCTTGTAGTGGTACCGTCATTTTGCCCCATACCATAGTTCAACATGTGGCAATGACATGTGGCAATGATATTCTTGAACAGCTAGAACTCCAAGATCTCCCAATCCTTAAGGTAGACACTTATGTTCTTCCTGCCCACGGGCGGAGATGATACCCTAGCAATGTAGCTCGTTTAACTTTTGACAGCCGTGAACTCCCATCCTCAGTTTATGTAGCAGGACGTCGGTTACAAGTTTGAAAGGTGATCCCTACAGTGTAGAAATTGCTGGCGATTTGGCCATCCAGCGAAATATTGCAGATATATATCCGAATGCCCAGTCTGTGGTGCCGATGACCACTCTAATACGTCTTGCAATCGACCTCCCTCTTGCCTTAAACTTAAGATTAAACTTAAACTTAAGATTTAATCTAAGTCTGCCCGAAATGCCTAGCCATGCTAGGTGTTCTAGTGGTACACTGTAATTATTATTTTACTACATGTAAACCACACAATAACCAAATTCTGTAAACTCAGCATTGTAATCCTTATAGAGAATAAAATTTGAATTTGAATTTGAATGAGGCTCACCCTTCGTACTCTCGCCGTTGCAAAGTCTACTTAAATGAGCAGGAAATCTGTTACCTCAAAGAGGCAGAAGGTCTCCCTTATGCCATGGCAGTTTCTCATCTCCGTCTCCAAGGGAGACTACCTCGTGTTTCTTATTCCCGTGTTTCAAAACGTCCCCCCACTTCTGGGGTCCCATCTTCTGCAGCCTCCTCTGTGGTTACCTCTCCCATAGTCACTCCTCTATCTAATTCTTTTGGTGTCCTAGGCTCAGACGTCCCTACTTCAATGGCTAAGACTGTTCTCGCTTCTTCATGTTCTCCCTCACAAGCCTCAGTATCAACGAGATCTCGTACGACACCGCCTCCCAATCGTCCCTCTACTTCTCAAAAGTTAAAAAAAGGTCCTTTAACCCCTCCTTCCCTTCTTCCACCTCCTCATTTTACCTTCCCTGTCTCTGTACCTGGTTCTTCCCCTCTCACTGGCTCTGTTACAAGTGTAGAGGTTCACCCTCCCCCTTGTACTGTACCTTCCTCCCCTGTTCCCTCCGAAGTTTCTTCCTCTTCTGCCACCTCCCAGGTTTCTGCCTCTTCTGTCCCCTTCCACGCTTCTTCTCCAGTTCCCTCCACCCTTTCGCCCCCCCCCTACCTTGGTACAGTCCATTACAGCTCCAATCTTTACTCATCCTCCCCCTACCATCTCCAATATTGTCTCCCATACGATGTCTCTGAATTCCGAAACACTTGAAGCAATCTCTGAATATACTGCAGAGACCAAACCATCAATGGACACTGATCCACCCTCTGTTCCTTCTCTCTCCTCTCCTCCACCTGCACAACTCCTTTCTTCACAGCGCACCGTTCCTTCGCTGCTTGAACGTTTTCTGCTGCCTCCGCATGTGGACTTTTCTAGCCCCTCTAGTCCGTAGGAACCCTTACCTGCGGATTTCAGATATCTTTATCATTGCCAATCATGGCCTATTTTCAGTGGAATATACGCTGCCTCAGGGGTAATCGGGGTGAGCTTCAGATGTTACTCTCCCAGTTTTCCCCTGTTGGTGTTTGCTTACAGGAACCAAAATTACACTCTGCTGTTATCTCTCCCATCTCAGGATATAATTTATTGTATTCTTCAGATCCTTTTCCTGATGGGACCTTTAATGAAAGTGCCCTTCTTCTACTCACTGATATTCCGTACCATCAGCTATTTGTTTGTACTTTGCTGCATTACACAGCAGCCCGTATCCACTTGCATAGGTGGTATACGCTATGTTCTTTATATCTCTCTCCTTCTTGGGCATTATCTATTCTGGATATTGCCTTTCTTGTTTCGTCATTACCGCCACCACTTCTGTTACTTGGCGATTTTAATGCCCATCATTTCCTCTGGGGGGGTTTCACTGTGATTCCTGTGGCATTCAGTTAGAGGCTTTTCTCGCTACCCACCCCCTCCATGTTTTAAATACAGGTACTCACACCCATTTTGATCCTCGGACTCACACTCTCTCTTGCATCGATCTCTCAGTCTGTTCTTCCTCCGCCGCATTAGACTTCACCTGGTCTGTTCTCCCGGATCATTTCCCAATCATTCTTACTTCCCCTTCATATTCACCACCTCTTCGTAACCCACGCTGGCAATTTGATCAGGCAAATTGGAACCTTTACTCACAACTATCTGTTTTTAGTGAGGTTCCTTCTTCGTCCTCCATTGATGAGCTTTTACAACTCTTCTCGTCCTCCGTTTTAACCGCAGCTTCTCATTCTATACCCCAAACTTCGGGCAGGCATTCTCAGAAATGCATGCCTTGGTGGTCTCCTGCTTGTACTCGTGCAGTACGTTTGAAACGCGCTGCATGGGGCAGGTACCAGTGCAATAGAACCACGGAGAGTCTTCTTGATTTTAAGCAGAAGCGTGCGATCGCTCGCCGTGTCATCCGTGACACTAAACGCACTTGCTGGTGAGATTATGTCTCCACCATCACCTCTGCTTCCTCTGAGTACAGTCTGGAAAAAAGTACGAAAACTGAGTGGTAAATATTCTCCTGACCCGGCTCCTGTTCTGGGGGTTGCCTGTGTTGATATAGCAAACCCACTAGATGTTGCCAATGAAATTGGCAATCATCTGGTCCGTATTTCTCAGGGGCTCCATCTATGCCCCTCATTTCTTTCCTCAAAGTCTGCCAGAGAGTTAGCACCCTTAGACTTCTTCTCTCAGAGAAGAACAGCATAATGTGCCTTTTACACTTCAAGAACTGGAGGCAACACTCTCAGCTTGCCGATCATCGGCAGCTGGGCCCAACGACATTCATATCCGTATACTACAACATTGACATCAGTCTGCCCTTGCAGTCCTGTTGTGCCTTTTCAATCTTATTGGTCACAAGGAGTTCTTCCACAGCAGTGGAAATCTGCCATTGTTCTCCCTTTCCACAAACCAGGCACTACGGGACATGAAGCCTCCAACTATCGTCCCATTGCTCTTACCAGTGCAGTTTGCAAAGTGATGGAACGCCTGGTAAATAGACATTTAGTGTGGTATTTAGAGACCCACAACAGTTTCTCCACTCGTCAATATGGCTTTCGTAAGGGACGTTCTACCATAGACCCCTTACTACGCTTGGATACGTATGTTTGTAATGCCTTTGCGAATAACCGCTCAGTTATTGCCATATTTTTTGACCTTGAGAAGGCATATGACACAACTTGGAGGTATAATATTTTGGCCCAAGCCAACTCCTTAGGCCTCCGAGGCAATCTACCATCCTTCCTTAAGAACTTTTTAACTGATAGACATTTCCGTGTTCGGGTTAATAATGTGCTCTCCCCGGACTTTATCCAAGCTGAAGGTGTCCCCCAGGGATGTGTTCTGAGCACAACACTTTTTCTCCTTGCTATTAATGATTTGGCCTCTAGTCTTCCATCAAATATTTGGTCATCACTCTATGTTGATGACTTCGCTATTGCCTGTGCAGGCGCTGACTGTCACCTCATTACAGTTTCTCTCCATCATGCGGTCGACCATGTTTTCAATTGGGCCACCACACATGGGTTTAAATTTTCCAGCACTAAAACCCACCAAATTACTTTCACTAGACGCTCTGTCATCTCCGATCATCCTTTGTACCTACTATGGCTCCCGTATCCCTGAACGATAGTCAATGTTTCTGGGCCTCCTCTTTGACCGTAGGTTATCCTGGAAACCTCACATTACCTCTCTGAAGGCAACTTGTCACAGCCGGCTGAACATTCTTAAAACCCTTGCTCATCTTTCATGGGGAGCTGATCGTCGAACCCTCCTTCGCCTACATTCCACCCTCATTTTATCGAAACTTGATTATGGTGACCAGATCTATTCAGCGGCATCTCCTGCTACTCTCTCTAGCCTTAACCCCATTCATCACCAAGGATTACGTTTATGCCTCGGTGCTTTTCGCTCTTCCCCTGTTGAGAGCCTCTATGCAGAAGCGAACGTTCCATCCTTATCCGATCGCCGTAATGCCCATTGCCTTTGCTACTATGTATGCTCTCATGATCTCTGCAATCCTTCCATTTATAGAATGGTCACTGATATTAGTAAACATTCTTTATTTGTTCGCCGCCCCTGTTTACTCTGTCCCTTCTCTCTTCACCTACATTCGCTCGTCTTCTCTTCAATTACCATCTTTCTATGTTCATGTAGCACCTCACTTTTCCCTACCCCCCCTGGGAAGTTCCAGCTGTTCGAGTCTGTTCTTTCTCTCTCCCTTGCTCGAAAGCCCAACTGTCTACGGTCGCTTCCCGCTCTCTTTTTCTTGACCACTTCCACTGTCATTCTCATGCCATCGCAGTGTACACAGATGGCTCTAAGTCTTCTGATGGCGTAGGATTCGCAGCAATGTTTCCGGACAGTGTCATACGAGGGCATTTACAGTGGTCCCTCACTTTTCGTAGTTCCCGGAATCGTAAATTTCGCCAATCATAGGGTTATTTTCGTATAAACATGGACTCGCTTTTCATAAGTTGACTCGCGAGTCGTAATTCGTCCCGGACACGTACCCACGGCGTGAGCCATGGCGGCAGCCAGTCTGGCATTGTTTACCAGTGAGCAAAGGTCCCCTCACGTGCTCCAGCGAAATATTTCATAATATTCCATTTATTTTAGTGCTTGCAAGTACTAAATAAGCTACCATGGCTCCAAAGAAAGATCCTAGTGCCAAGCCTGTGGTATAGAAGGTGAGAAATACATTTGAATTTAAGAAAACCATCATTGAACAACATGAAAGTGGTACAAGTGTGGCCGAACTGTCCAGGATGTATAAGAAACCCTACACAACCTTTCCATGGTAGCCAAGAAAAAGGAAATCAAGGACGCTGTTGTTGCAAAGGGGGTAACTATGCTGACAAAAATGAGATCACCAGTACTCGAAGAGGTTGAGAAGTTATTATTGGTGTGGATAAATGAGAAACAATTAGCAGGAGATACTCTTATGACTTCGATTATTTGTGAAAAGGCTAGGCAGTTGCATGAAGATTTGGTAAAGAAATTGCCTGCAAATAGGGTGAGAGAGTGAAATTTAAGGCCACAAAGGCTGGTTTGAGAGATTAAGAACCGAACTGGCATACACAGGTGGTAAGGCATGGTGAGGCTGCCAGTTCGGACCACAAGGCGGCTGAAAAATATGTGCATGAATTCCAGGAGTACATAGAGGCTGAAGGACTGAAACCGAACAAGGTGTTCAATTGTGATGAAACAGGCCTCTTTTGGAAGAAAATGCCAAAGAGGACCTTCATTGCACAAGAGGAAAAGGCAATGCCAGGACACAAGCCTATGAAAGATAGGCTGATGCTAATGTTCTGTGCTAATGCTAGTGGGGATTTCAAAGTGAAGCCATTACTAGTGTACTATTCAGAAAATCCCAGAGTGTTCAGGAAAAACAATGTTATGAAGAGTAAATTGTGTGTGTTTTGGAAATCTAATAGTAAGGCATGGGTCACGAGGGAAATTTTTGTCGAGTGGTTCAATGAAGTGTTTGGCCATAGTGTGAAGGAGTATCTCCTCGAAAAGAAATTGGATCTCAAGTGCATCCTAGTAATGGACAATGCACCTGCTCATCCTCCAAACTTGGATGACCTAATTTTCGAGGAGTTTGGGTTCATCACAGTAAAGTTCTTGCCCCTGAATACCACTCCTCTCCTCCAACCCATGGACCAGCAGGTCATTGCAAACTTTAAAAAACTCTACACAAAACCAATGTTTCACAGGTGCTTGACTGTGATCACAGACACTCACTTGACCCTAAGGGAATTTTGGAGAGAACACTTCAGCATCCTCCATTGCATAACCCTTATAGGTATGGCTTGGGAGGGAGTGACTACCAGGACTTCGAACTCTGCCTGGAGAAAATTGTGGCCAGATTGTGTCGACAAGAGGGATTTTGAAGGGTTTGGGACTGACCCTGATGAGCCTATGTCTGTTGTAAAATCAATTGTGGCACTGGGGAGTTCCATGGGGTTGGATGTGAGTTTGGAGGATGTGGAAGAATTGGTGGAAGACCACAACGAAGAGCTCACCACTGAGGAGCTGCAAGAGCTCCAGCAGGAAGAGCAACACATCGCAGCTCAGAATCTTGCTGCAGAGGAGGAGGAAGAGAGATGGAAGAAGGTGCCTTCTTCAGAAATTAAAGAGATTTTTACTATGTGGGGTAAGATGGAAAGCTTTATGGAGAAACATCACCCTAACAAGGTTGTTGCAAGCCATATTGGCAACATGTACAGTGACAGAGTCTTGGGCCATTTTAGGGAAGTGTTAAAGAGACGCCAGAAACAGAGCTCTCTCCAGTTATTTTGCGAGACAGGACTCCAGTGACTCTCAAGGTGGTCCTAGTGGCATTAAGAAACAGAGAAGACAAGCAACCCCAGAAAAGCAATTGGTACCTGAGGTGGAAATATAAACACATATGCAGTATAATGTGATCCTTTATTGACTACGTTTCAATACGTAGTCAATAAAGGATCACATTATACTGCATATGTGTTTATATTTCCATTGTGTCAGTATTCTATACCATTTATTTCCATAGTACCTGAGGTGTTGCTGGAAGGGGATTCCCCTTCCAAACTATAAACAATCCACTCTCTCTCCTCCTCCAGTCTCCCATACACTAAGAAGAATCTCCAATAAAGGTAAGTGTTATGCTGTTAATGTTTCATTCATCATTTCCCATTGTATTGTTTATGTACTACATGTATATTTCCTGTAAAAATTTTTTAGTTTTAATACTTCTGGGTGTCAGGAACGGATTAATTGTATTTACATTATTTCTTATGGGGAAAATTGATTCGCAAATCGTAAATTTCGTTTATAGTAGCAGCTCCAGGAATGGATTAATTACAAAAAACGAGGGACCACTGTACTATCTTCAGCTAGTATTTTTACTGCTGAATTGTATGCCATCCTTACAGCACTTATCTGTATTGCATCTATGTCTGTGTCATCATTTGTGGTTGTCTCAGACTCCCTTAGTGCTTTACAGGCTATACAGAAATTTGATACACCTCACCCCTTAGTCGTCCGTATCCAACTTTGGCTACGCCGCATCTTTACCAAGTATAAAGATATTGTTTTTTGTTGGGTCCCTGGTCATGTTGACGTACAGGGCAATGAACAGGCAGACACTGCTGCGCGGTCAGCAGTATATGACCTACCAGTTTCATATAGAGGTATTCCATTTACAGACTACAGTGGACCCCCGCATACCGATTTTAATCCGTGCAAGAGGGCTCATTGGTATGCAAAATAATCGGTATGCGAATGAATTTTCCCCATAAGAAATAATGGAAATCAAATTAATCCGTGCAAGACACCCAAAAGTATGAAAAAAAAAATTTTACCACATGAAATATACATTTTCCTACACACAAAGAGAAGGATACATGCACAATAGTAGAGTAGTACATGCACAGTATATATTGTGCATGTACTAGTCTACTAAATGAAGAATAAATGACACTTACCTTTATTGAAGATGCAGCAATGACTGATGAGACACTGTGTCCTGGGAGTGCCTTTTCCTCCTGAGTACTGTAGGTCCTGTTTGGTATTTTCTTCCAGAACATGCCTTATCACACTGTGTATGTCACTAGGATTCTTAAATCTCTCAAACCAACCTTTGCTGGCTTTAAATTCACCAATATGAGCACTAGTTCCAGGCATTTTTCCCTGTTCACCTGGGTGTTAGTCGACTGGTGTGGGTTGCATCCTGGGAGACAAGATTAAGGACCCCAATGGAAATAAGTTAGACAGTCTTCGATGACACTGACTTTTTTGGGTTATCCTGGGTGGCAAATCCTCTGGGGTTAATTGTTTCTTGGTATATTCTCAATAAGCCACACCAACAACAGTGCTACAGCAGCAGCAGACGATGCTACAGCAGCAGCAGCAGCAGACGATGCTAAAACAGACGATGCTACAGCAGAGCAGACGATGCTACAGCAGCAGCAGACGATGCTACAGCAGCAGCAGACGATGCTACAGCAGCAGCAGCAGCAGACAATGCTACAGCAGCAGCAGACAATGCTACAGCAGCAGCAGCAGCTGACAGTGCAGCAGCAGCAGCAGCTGTACCACCAATAGTAGCGATGGTTGATTGGGGTTTATTATACAACCTGGCCAGCTCGGAGACACGCACTCCACTTTCATACTTATCAATGATCTTTTTCTTCATCTCTATAGTAATTTTCACCCTTATTGCTGTAGGGTTGGCACTAGAAGCTTTCTTGGGGCCCATGGTCACTTATTTTCCAGATAAAATCACCAAAAACACTGTAATAATACGAAATGTTACAATTGTATGCTTGGATGCTACCGCGGAGGCTGGCTGGTAAACAATGCCACCGGCGGAACATGTGAGGCTGGCTAAGGTGCACATTGGACGCGTCTCGGACGAACAGCGGTGAGCGGGTTTTTTGAGCGGTAAAGCGAGGCAAAATTCCTCAGGGGATTTCTTGCAAGTGAAAAAGACGTGTGTGGGGGCCGTGCTTTTCAAATTTCTAAACATATGCCGGGCTCAACATAAGTCCCCCCGGGTTTAATGCCATGCAGGTGTTTACTGCCAATGACATATGGCTTTATAGGGGTGGCAGGGCAAACAAATTTTTTCAAATTTGGCTGAAAAACCGTCACCGTAATGAAATGCAGGGGCCCGGGAAAAAGTTGATAGGACTAAAAAAACATATTCGAAAACCAGGACAGTAAATTGTTTAATACAAAAAAAAATCCCTTGGTTGACAAATGTGACTTTAAAGAAATGGCTTTGTTAAATTTTTGCTTGTAAAAAGTTCCCAAGTGGTACATGAAACTTTTCTTCCATCCATGGACATTTAATGCTCAATGCATATATGTCCCAAAATTTGAAACTGGCAACGGGACCCCCGTAGGGGAATTTTTGTTTGTTTTGTCAGCCCAATCAAAATGAATTTACCGGGTTAAAAGAACCCCTGCTATACCCCAAGGCCCCTGGGAATTTCCTCGGGTTATACCCAAGCTTTTTGGGAGGGAAGGTGTTTCATTTCATAATACATTTTCCCTTTTCATTCAGAAGAAAATTGCATTGTCTTTTCACAAAAAAAACCGACGGCAAGAAAGATGCAAAGACACTGGGTTTTATGTGTGAGGAATTAAGGTGCCTCTGTGCTTGGTGCCTTGTTTAAAGGTTTCCAAAAGCCCCAAAGCATTTTCAAAAAACCATGTCCAGTGTTTGGAAAATAGGTAAATATTGATAGAACTTTAGTATTATACAAGATTTGTGATGTTTTAATTGTAAAAAACAACAGTGGTAAACAAAAATATGAAAATTTTTTTAGGCGGTTTTTTTTTGTTCAATCAGGATTTTTATAAAATTTTAACATTATAAACATTATTGGGGAGGGGGGAAAATTTTAGGAGAAGGTGTGGATTTAAAAAAAGGGTATTGGGTCAGAGGGCAGAAAAGGGGGGTTTTTGTTGAGGGGGTTTTGGCATTTAGAGAGAAGGGATCAAAGTAAATGAAGGGAAAGCATAAAAACCTTTTGGGGGAAGGGAAGGGGGGGAAAGGGGTCGCCCTTTCCAAAAGGGGTTTGGAGAGAGGGGGAAAAGGAGGTTTTGTGGGAAAGGGGCTTGGAACTTCCGCAAGGTGCTTGAGGTGTTAATAGGAGTGAATGGAGACGAATGATATTGGGACCTAAACGATCTTTTGGAGGGTGAGCAGGGTAAAAAATTTAAGTGAAGGGTTTCGGGGAAAACCGGTTTTTTTCCATATAGTCGGATTGGAGCCCCTGGAAATGGGAAGTACAATGCCGGGAAATTTAAAAAGAGGGGTTTGGGATTTTGGAAAATTTTTTTTTGGAGGGATAGTTGTGTATCTTATTTTGTTATCCCTTCTAAACGGGTGTATTCTGAGCACCCCCGCAAAAACAGTGATAATGTGTGGAGTGGTGAAATTGTTGAATGATGTTTGAAAGTATTTTTTTTTTGGGGATTTTCTTTTTTTTTTTGGGTCACCCTCCCTTTGGGGGTGGGAGCCCGGCCGCCTTGTTGAAAAAAAAAAAAAAAATTACAGTATTGGTCTCTCGGGCCCCAAAAAGTTAGTAGGAAAAAAAAAAAAATTAGAAAAGAAAAAAAAAAAACTAAAAAAAACCCGGGTAAACAAAGAAAGGGTGAAATATGTGGAAATCTTTTTGCTGGGCCCCCAAAGGCACGTCTTTTGGGGGTAAACTTCCACCCACGTTTCATAAGTATTAAATCAAAATTTTTTTTTTTGTTTTTTATTACCTTAAACAAAAAATACGGGTTTAATTCTTTTAAAAAAAATTTTTTTTTTTTTTTTTTTTTTCAAAATTTTTGGGACACGGGAGCACCATTTAGTTTTTGGGCCCTTGGACCCTAAAGGGGTTAAATCTAGTGACCACTACCACCCCCTTCCTCTTAAAAAACTTTTTGATAAAACCCAAACGGGAAATTTAAACCCAAGGTCTCTTTTGGGCCTCCATGATGAGGAAACAATAAGTAACTTCACAACGGGCCCCAAAAGTAGGGTTTGATGGCCTACAGAATTTTCCAATGTCAAGGGCATCGATGATTGGATAGACTTTTTTTCTTAAAAAATTTTACTTAACAAAATGTTATATAACTTTTGCCCCTAAAAATGAACGGTTTTAAAAAAAAAAATGGGAGGGGGCAGGTTCCCAAAGGCTTACTAAAAAAAAGCATACAAAATTTCCATGATAAAAACATAAATATAAGAAGCAATAGAGACGGGGGGTTTTAAAAAAAAAAATTATTTTAAGAGGGCAAATGAATCAGCCTCACCAAACTAATTTTTTTTTTTTTATTTATTTAAAATTTTGAGACAAAATACAGGGGTTTCCCAAAAAAATAAAAGAAAAGAGCAGCATAAAAATTTAAAAGAAAAATTTTTTTTACTCCCTCAAAATAGATTCACCGAAAAAGAGGAGATTTTAAAAAAGACCCCCTCAGGTTCTGGGCACCCAAAAACAAAAAAAAATAGGGAAAATTTGTCCTAATTTAAAGCAAATGAAACACAACTACACCCTTTGGATCAACCCAAAAATAAAAATTTTGGGCCAGAAAAAATCCCAAGTCCCAATGCCCGAGCGAGTGATTACTTAGTTTGGGTTTTTTCCCCAACATCCTTTCTACTTGCCCCCAACCGACCCCACAGAAATCACCACAATTATTAAGTCCTTAAAAAAAAAATTTCAGGAAATCTGGCCTCAATCCCCGGCCCATTATCGAAAAAACGAGCCGTCTTGTTTTTTTCCCCCAAATATTTCATTTTTCCCTTTAAAAAATTTAACTAAAAACCAGCATTTTCCCCGAACACTCAAGATAATATAATATAATACGATATTTTTTTATTTTGAATAAACCCCCTGAAAGTACAAAAAAAACATAGTAAAATACAGGGGCCCCCCCGAATAACGATCACCTCTCAAAGCGACCAATTATGTAAGGGCGTTTGTACGGTATGTTTGGGGGTCTAAAAAGGATTAATTTACTTCAAAGTTTTTCCTTAAATGGGAAAAAATTCGGCAGTACGGGCACCTAAACCATACATCTAGAAAGAAAAAATATTTTTAAACGGGGGTTTTCCCAAACTGAAATTTTCAGCCCAGTCTCAGATTGAGCCCCGGGGCACTAAAACCCCCCAAAAACCCCCTTCTCCGGGGTAAACCCCTTTCTTTAAGGGGGGTTTCCTTGTTGGGTAAAGGGCTCTTGGCCCCCGGGGGAGGGGAAATTACCTGTTGGCTCCTTTCCCTCAGACCGAACCTAATTACTCCCCCAAGCCCACTTCCCTTCCCAAATCCCCCCTTTTTTCCCCTTTCCCCCTTTCCCCCTTCACACCCCCCCCCCTTTTGCCCTTCCTTTTTTGGCCGGAATTTTTCCCCCAGGCCCCCCCCAAAAAGGGTTCCAAAGTGGGGGAAAGGGGTTTCCCGGGGGCCACCCCCTTTTCCCCTTTGAGGTTCTTGGTGGGGTAGGAAATTTTGCCGGGGAAATTTCTGGATTTGCCGGGGTTTCCCCGACCCTCTCCGGAAATCCCGGAGGGGGGGGCTTTTGGGTGTCTCTCTGGCAAAACCGGGTGTTCTCTGGAAGCCACCTTTGGGAAATTCGGGGGGTGGGTGGCCGAAAAGGGGGTTTAGGCTTTGTGGGGATATCCGGCCACCCCTTTTTGTCCACTGGGGTTTAAGCCGGCAGATGTGGGGGGGGGCTATCCCAGACCCCGGGTTTTTTACGGGCATGAGGGGGAAAGGGGTAGGGGCCCGGGGGTTTTCCATCTCCCTCTCCGCTCCTGCGGTGCTGAGGCCCCTCTTGGGGCGGAGGGAAAATTTTGGCCCCTTTTCTTCCCTCCTAGGAACTACCCCCCATTTTCCCCCCTTTTTTTTTTTATTTTCTTCTTTTTTTTTTTTTCTTAAAAACAAAAAGAAAGAAGTAACCTAACCATGGAGAACCAACCCATGAACCTGCTACCCCCCGGGCCCCCTTTCCTTGATACCGCACCCCGTTCTAAACCCCCCTCGCCCTTTGGCCCAAATTTCTTCGGACACTCCTCATGGCCTTTTGTACCTCTTGCCGGTGTTTTTTTCCTCACCTGCTTCAGGTATTAAAGGTTTCTCGACTGACCCTTTCGATTTTTTTGCCCCTCCACTCTCTTTTGACTATGCTTCCGGCCTCCCCTCTATGGACGGAAATTTTTTCGAATCGCCACCCCTTTCCCTTTTTTGTCAACCAATCGGGTTCCCACGCCTAAACCCCAAAGGGACAATTCCTGCTGATGTTTACTTCCCCACCTTCTCTTTTTCTTCTCAGAAAAGTTTCCGATCCCACCCTTTGCACTCCCCTTTCCCCCACGCTCATTTTCGAAATGACAATGGACTAAATTCCCCATTTTAAACGCCCGACCCCTTAAAGGACTATTTTTCCGACCCCCATTATTGGAAAGGGGCACTCCTACGCCTTTTTGGGTTTAAAGAAAATTTTCTTTTATGCTCTTTAAGGCGGGTACGTGCTTTCATCACTGTCCCGAAGGCTCCCCAAGTCATGTTTCTTTCTCTTTTTTTAAAATTGATACTGTTCCTGTCACTATTAAAAAAACATCTTTCCCTCAATTTTTTTGGGGTTCCGTCATTTTCCCCCATACCTAATTTTCAAATGGGCAATACATGTGGAAATGATATTCTTGAAAAGCGGAATTTCCAAGAATCCCCCAAACCCTTTAAAGGTTAGACATTTAAAGTTTCTTCCTGCCCCGGGGCGGGGGGGAGATGAAACCCCCCCCTTTTTTTCTTTTAACTTTTGACAGCCCGTAAAACTCCCATCCCCAGTTTATTTTGGGCCAAGGACGCCCTTTTTTTAAAAGTTTAAAAGGGTGACCCCTTCGGGTTTTGAAATTGGGGCGTTTTGGCCCCCCAAGCGAAATATTGAAAGAATAATCCGAATGCCCCTGGGGGCCGTTTGCCCATTTTAAATTTGTTTTTGAAATCGACCCCCTCTTGCCTTAAATTTAAGATTAAAATTTTTAAACTTAAATTTAATTAAGTTGCCCAAAATTCCCAAGGCCATGCTAGGTGTTCTAGTGGTACACTGTAATTTTTAAATTTTACTACATGTAAACCAAAAATTTAACCAAATTCTGTAAACCCCGCATTGTAATCCTTATAGAGAATAAAAATTTGAATTTAAATTTTTGAATGGGGGCTAAACCCTTGTACTCTCGCCGTTGAAAAGTCTATTAAAATGAGCGGGAAAATCTGTTACCTCAAAGACAAAAGGGTCTCCTTATCCCAAAAGGCCCAGTTTTTTTCACCCTCCGTCAAAAAGGGGAGACTACCTCGGGGTTTCTTTTTCCCGTTTTTTTCAAAACGCCCCCCCATTTTTGGGGCCCCCATCTTCTGCGCCCCTCTGGGTTACCTCCCCCAAATAGTCATTTCCTCACCCTTAATTCTTTTGGGCCCCGGGCTCAGACGTCCCTACTTAAAGGCTAAGATGTTCCGTTTCTTCATGTTCCCTCCAACCCTCGATCAACGAATCTCGACACCCGCCCCCCAATCGTCCCTCACTTTAAAAATTTTAAAAAAAGGCCCTTTTTTTTTTTAAAACCCCTCCTTCCCTTCTTCCCCCCTTTCCTCTTTTTTCCCTTCCCCGTCTCTGTCCCTGGTTTTTCCCCTCTCACTGGCTCTTTTTAAAAAGTGTGGGGGTTCCCCTCCCCCCCCTTGTACTGTCCCTTTTCCTCCCCTTTTCCCCACCGAAATTTTTCCCTTCCCCTCTTCTCCCAAACCTCCCAGGTTTCTGCCTCTTCTGCCCCCTTCCCAAACGTTTTCTTTCCCCCCCTTTCCAACCCTTTCCCCCCCCCCCTACCTTGGTCCGGGTCCATTACACCCAATCTTTATCACCCTTCCCCCTTCCATCCCCAAATTTTGTCTCCCATACGGGGCCTCTGAATTCCCCGAAACACTTAAAAGGCAATCTTGAATATACTGCAGAGAAAAACCCAACCCAAGGGAAAACTTTTTCCACCCTCTGTTTTTCCTCTCTCCTCTCCTCCACCTGCACAAACCCCTTTTTTCCCCGGGGCCCCCTTCCTTCGCTTTTTGTTAGTTTTCGCTGCCCTCCCCCGTGGACTTTTTTCAAAGCCCCTCTAGCCCGTGGGAAAACCCTTTACCTGCCAAATTTCAGATTCTTTACCCATTCCCAAATCAGGGCCTTATTTTCAGTGGAATACCCCTGCCCAGGGGTAATCGGGGTGAGTTTTAGATGTTACTCCCCCCTTTTTCCCCCTTTTGGGGGTTTGTTTTCCGGGAAAACCAAAAATTTACACTCTGCTTTTTTTCTCTCCCACTCCCAGGAAAATAATTTATTGTATTCTTCAATCCTTTTCCTGAGGGGCCTTTTAAGGGAAAGTCCCATTCTTTACTCCTATTAAAATTCCCGTACCATCAGCTTTTTGTTTGTACTTTGCGCATTACACACACCCCTTTATCCCCTTCCCATGGGGTGGTATACCCCTATGTTCTTTATATCTCTCTTTTTTCTTGGGCTTTTATTTTTCGGGAAATTGCCTTTCTTTTTTCGCATTACCGCCCCCCATTCTGTTATTTGGCGATTTTAATCCCCAATCTTTTCCCTTTGGGGGGGGGTTTTTCACTGTGTTTTCCTGTGGCTTTCATTTAGAAGGCTTTTTCTGCTACCCCACCCCCCCCAAAGGTTTTAAATCCCGGTACTCAAAACCCCATTTTGTTTCCTGGGCCCCCACACTTCTCTTCCCATGATCTCTCAGCTTTTTCTTCCCCGCCGCATTAGACTTAAACCTTTGGTCTGTTCTCCCGGATCTTTTCCCTTCCAATCATTCTTACTTCCCCTTCATTTTCACCCTCTTGAAAACCCAAAGCGGCAATTTGATCGGGGCAAAGGGGGAACCCTTTTACTCAAAACCAAATTTTTATGGGGTTTCCCTTTCTTCGCCCCATTGATAGTTTTTAACAACTCTTTCGCCTCCTTTTTAACCCGCTTTCCATTCTTTTACCCCAAATTTCGGGGGGGGCATTTTCAAAAATGCATGCCTTTGGTGGCCCCTGCTTGTACTCGTGCAGAAACCGTTTTTGAAACGCGCTGCATGGGGCGGGTACCCGTGCAATAAAAACCACGGAAAAGCCCTTCTTTTTTTAAAGAGAAGCGTGCGTTTTCGCTCGCCTTGCCCACCCGGGGACACAAAAACGCACTTGCTGGTGAGATTATGTTCTCCCCCATCCCCCTCTGTTTTCCCTTTCTGAGTACATTCGGGAAAAAAAAACCGAAAACTGAGGGGAAAATTTTCCCCTGCCCCGGGCTCCTTTTTGGGGGGGTTGCCTTTGTTGATATGGGCAAACCCACTAGATTTTGCCAATGAAATTGGAAATTTCATCTGGCCCGTATTTCTCGGGGGCCCTCCATCTATGCCCCTCATTTTTTTCCTAAAAGTCTGCCAGAGATTTAGCCCCTTGATTTTCTTCCTCAAAAAGAACAGCATAAGGGTGCCTTTTACATTTCAAGAATGGGGGCAACACTCTCAGCTTGCCGATCATCGGCGCGGGGCCCCAACAAAATTTATATCCTTTAATACTACAACATTGACACAGTCTCCCCTTTTGCATTTTTTCCGGGTTTTTCCCCCTTTTCTTTCTTATTGGTCCAAGGAGTTCTTCCACAGCAGGGGAAAATTTCTGCCATTTTTCCCCCTTTTTCCACAAAACCGGGGCATTTTCGGGACTTTAAAGCCCCCCCAACTATCGTCCCTTCTTTACCAGTGCAGTTTGAAAAAGTGATGGAACCCCGGGTAAATAGACATTTAGTGGGGTATTTATAGACCCAAAAAATTTTTTCTCCACTTTTCAATAGGTTTTCCCGTAAGGGACGTTCTCCCATAGCCCCCTTAAAACGTTTGGGAAATAGAAATTTTTTGTAACCCCTTTGCTTTTTAACCCCCCTCGTTTTTTCCCTTATTTTTTGACCTTAAAAAGGGCATATGACAAATTTGGGAGGTTTTAATTTTTGGGCCCAACCCAACCCCTTTTGGCCCCGGGGCAATTACCACCCTTTCCCTTAAGAATTTTTTAACTGAAAAGGACATTTCCTTTGTTGGGGTTTTAATAATTTTGCTCTCCCCGGACTTTTTTCCAAGCGAAGGGGGTCCCCCCAAGGATGTGTTCTGACACAACACTTTTTTCCTTGCTTTAATGATTTGGCCTCAAACTTCCTTAAAATTTTTTGGTTTTCACTCTATTTTGATGATTTCGATATTGCCTGTGCAGGCGCGCAGTTGTCACCTCATTACCAATTTCTCTCCAAAAAGGGGGTCCGCCCAAAGGGTTCCCCCCAAATTGGGGCCACCACACATGGGTTTAAATTTTCCGGCACAAAAACCCACCAAATTACTTTCACTAGAGGGCTCTGTCATTTTCCGATCACCCTTTGTCCCTTTCTATGGCTCCCGTACCCTTTAACGGATAGTAAAAGTTTCTGGGCCTCCTCTTTGACCGTAGGTTACCCCGGGAAAACCCTTTAACATTCCCTCTCTAAAAGGCAACTTTTCACGGGCCGGTTGAACTTTTTTAAAAAACCCTTTTGGGCTCATCTTTTAAGGGGAGCTGATCGTCGCCCCCTCCTTCCCTAAATTCCACCCTCATTTATCGAAACTTGATTAGGGCCCAGATTTTTCCCAGGGGGCATTTCCCTTTTTTTCTCTATTAGCCCAAAAACCCCAATTCCCCCAAAAATTACGTTTATGCCTCTGTTTTTTTCGTCTTTCCCCTTTTTGAGACCCCTCTAGGGCAAAAGGGCGAACGTTCCCCTTTACCGATCGCCTTTAATGCCCATTCCCCTTTGCTACTATGTATGCTCTCATGATCTCTGCAACCCTTTCCATTTAAAAAGGGTTTAAAAGTATTAGTAAACATTCTTTTTTTGTTCGCCGGCCCCCGTTTTCTCTGCCCCCTTTTCTCTTCACCTACAATTTGTCGTTTTCTCTTCAATTTCCCTTTTTTCTATGTTTTAGTAAACACCTCACCCTTTTTTCCCCACCCCCCTGGGAAATTTCCCGCTGTTTTGAGTCTGTTCTTTCTCTCCCCCTTCCGAAAGCCCAACTGTCTACGGGTCGTTCCCGCTCTCTTTTTTTTTGACCACTTCCACTGCATTTCATGGGCCCCCCCAGTGTACAAAATGGGGTCTAATTTTTCTGAAGGGTTTTGGATTCGAGCAATGTTTCCGGGGGCAGTGTCATAAAGAAAGGGATTTACAGTGGGCCCTTTCTTTTCGTAGTTCCCGGAAACGTAAATTTTGCCCAAACAAAGGGTTTTTTTTTCGTTTTAAAAAACTGGACTCGCTTTTATAAGTTGACTCGCGAGTCGTTATTCGGCCCACACGTTTCCCACGGGGTGAGCCATGGGGGGCAGCCAGTCTGGGATTTTTTTAAACCCGTTTACAAAGGTTTCCCCCCACGTGCTCCGCGAAATATTTATTTAAAATTCCATTTATTTTAGTGCTTGCAAATTTTAAATAAGTCCCTGGCTCCAAAAAAGATCCCGGTGCCAAGCCTGTGGGATAGAAGGGGAAAAAAATACATTTGAAAAAAAGAAAAAACCCTCCCTTGAACAAATGAAAAGGTACCAAAATTGGCCAACCCGTCCAGGATGGATAAGAAACCCCACACAACCTTTTCCTTTGGGACCAAAAAAAGGAAAACAAGGCCTGTTGTTGCAAAGGGGGTAACTATGGGTGACAAAAATGAAAACCCCGTACCCCGAAAAAAAGGGTTTAGAAGTTTTTTTTGGAGTGGATAAAAAGAGAAACCCCCCAAATTTGCAGGAGAACTCTTTTGACTTCGTTTTTTTTGTGAAAAGGCTAGGCATTGCATGAAGGGGGTTTTGGGGAAAAAAAAATTGCCCGGGAAATAGTGGGGGGTGAGGAATTTAAGGCCGCAAAGGGTGGTTTGAGAGATTTTAAAAAACCGAACTGGCATACACAGGTGGTAAGGGATGGGGAGGCTTTTCCAGTTCGGACCCAAGGCGGCTGAAAAATATGTGCATGAATTCCAGGGGGTAATAAGGCTGAAGGGACTGAAACCCGAAAAATTTCAATTGTGATGAAACAGGCCCTTTTTGGAAGAAAATGCCAAAAAGGGACCTTCATTGCACAAGGGAAAAAGGGAATGCCAGGGCACAAGCCCCTTTAAAGATAGGCTGATGCTAATGTTCTGTGCTAATGCTAGTGGGGATTTCAAAGTGAAGCCATTACTAGTTTACTACAGAAAATCCCCCCGGGGTTCCCGGAAAAAAAAATGTTAGAAAAGTAAAATTTTTTGTGTTTTTTGGGAAAACTAATAAATTTAAAAAAAGGTCACGAGGGGAAATTTTTTTCGAGTGGTTTTAATGAAATGTTTGGGCCCTAGTGTGAAAGGGGTATTTTCCTCGAAAAAAAATTGGATCTCAAGTGCATCCCATAAGGACAATGCACCTGCTCATCCTCAAACTTGGGTGACCTAATTTTCGGGAGTTTGGGTTATCACAGAAAGTTCCCTTCCCCCCCCCAAAACCCCTCCTCCTCTCCTCCAACCCCCCCTGGACCAGGCCCGGTATTATTCCCAAAAATTTTAAAAAAAACCTACACAAAAAACCCAAAGTTTCCCCGGGGGGGTTGACTGTGATCACAGACACTCACTTGACCCTAAGGGAAATTTTTTTGGGGAGAACACTTCAGATCCTCCCTTGCATAACCCTTTTTTTTAGGTATGGGTTTTGGGGGGGAGTGCTACCAGGATTTTGGGAAATTGCCTGGAGAAAATTTTTTGGCCAGATTTTGGGCGACCCAAGGGGTTTTTGGGAAAGGGGTTTTGGGGCTGACCCTGATTTTAGGGGCCATGTTTTTTTAAAAACAAATTGTTTGGGATGGGGGTTCCATGGGGTTTTGGGTGTTTAGTTTGGAGGAGTGGAAAAATTTTGGGAAAACCACAACGAAGAGCTCACCACTGAGGGGCTGCAAGGGGCTCCCCGCAGGAAAAAGCAAAAAACATCCCGCTCGAAAATTGGGTGCAAGGGGGAGGGAAAAAGAGATGGAAGAAAAGGGGCCTTTTTTTCGAAAATTTTAAAGGGGTTTTTACTATGTGGGGTAAGATGGAAAACTTTATGGAGAAAAAATAACCCCAACGGTTGTTTCAAGCCATATTGGGAACTGTACAGTGACAGAGGTTTTTGGGGCCCTTTTAGGGGGAAATGTTAAAGAGCCCAAAAACCGACTCCAGGGGTCTCCGGGGGTTTTTTGCGGGGACCGGACTCCAGTGACCCCCTCAAGGTGGTCCTATTGGGGATTAAGAAACAGAGAAACAACAACCCCAAAAAGCAATTGGTACCCGAGGTGGAAATTAACCCCCAACCCCCCCGCCCCCCCCGGTTTTTGTGATCCTTTATTTTACTACTTTCCAAACGTTTTCAATAAAGGGCACATTATACCCCGCATTATTGTTTATTTTATTGTGTCGGGAATTTTATACCATTTATTTCCATAGTACCCGAGGGGGTTGCTGGGAAGGGGGTTCCCTTCCAAAATATAAACAAACCCCTCTTTTCTCCTCCCAGTCTCCCATAAAACTAAAAAAGAAACCCCCAATAAAGGTAAGGGTTATGGGTTTTTTAATGTTTCATTTTTTCAATTTTCCCCTTGTATTGTTTTTGTACACATTTTAATTTTTTTCCTTAAAAAAAATTTTTTTGTTTTAATACTTCCCGGGGGGTCAGGAACGGAAAATTTTTATTTACATTATTTCTTATGGGGAAAATTTTTTCGCAAATCGTAAAATTTGTTTATAGTACAGCTCCGGAATGGAATTTTAAATTTCAAAAAAACGAAAAGGGGCCACTGTTAAATATCTTCAGTTGTATTTTTAGGGGGAATTGTAAGCCTCCCCTTAAAAAGCACTTATCTGTATTTTCATTATGTCTGTGTCATTTTATTTTTGGTTGTTTTCAAATCCCTTAGTGCTTTACGGGGTATACAGAAATTTGATACACCTCACCCCTTAGTCGTTCCCTATCCCAAATTTGGCTTCGCCCCCTCTTTACCAATTTAAAAGGAAAATTGTTTTTTGTTGGGTTCCCCCCGGTCATTTTGAGTAAAGGGCAATGAAAAAGGCAAAACTGCTGCGCGGTCCAGTATATGACCTACCCGTTTTATATTTTTGGTATTTCCCTTTTCGGGGGTTTCAGTGGACCCCCGGGTTTCCCCATTTTTAAACCGTGCAAGGGGGGCTCTTTGGGATGCAAAATAATCGGTATGCGAAAAGAATTTTCCCCCCTAAAAATAATGGAAATTTAAATTAATCCGTTTCAAGACACCCAAAAAATATAAAAAAAAAAATTTTTCCCCATTAAAAAAAACATTTTCCTACACACAAAGAGAAAAGGTTAAAATGCACCAAAAGTAGAGTAGTACATGCACAGTAAATTTTTGTGCATGTACTAGTTACTAAAGAAAAATAAATTTACACTTACCTTTATTGAAGATGCAGCAAAGGGGATAGCACTGTGTCCTGGGGTTTCCCTTTTTCCTCCTGAGTACTGTAGGTCCTGTTTGGGATTTTCTTCCAGAACTGCCCTTTTCACACTGTTTTATGTCACTAAGGGTTCTTTTTAAAAATCTCAAAACCAACCTTTTTTGGGTTTAAATTCACCAATATGGGGCACTTGTTCCAGGCATTTTTCCCTGTTCAAACCCGGGTGTTAATCGGGCTGGTGGGGTTGCATTTTTTTGGGGACAAGTTAAGGGGGCCCAAAAGGAAATAAGGGTTTGACAGTCTTAAAGACACTGACTTTTTTTTGGGTTTTCCTGGGGGCAAATCCTCTGGGGGGGTTTAAATTTTTTCTTGGTATAATTTTTCAAAAAGCCCACCAACAACAGTTTCTAAAAACCGCACAACGAAAGCCCCCAACAGCCCGCATCAGCCCGCAGAACATGCTACAGCAGCAGCAAGATGCTACAGCAGCAGCAGACCCATGCTTCAGCAGCAGCAACCCAAGCTACAGCAGGGGACAGCGCGACAATGCCCACACAAACAGCAGAAATGCAAAAGAAACAGCCCCAAACTGACCCGTGCCGCAGCAGCAGCAGCTGTACCCCAATAGTAGGATGGTTGATTGGGGTTTATTATAAACCGGGCCGCTCGGAGACACGCACTCCACTTTCATTTCTTATCAATGAAACTTTTTCTTCATCTCTATAGTAAAATTTTCCCCCCTTATTGCTTTTAGGGTTTTTGGGACTAGAAGCTTTCTTTTGGGGGCCCCTGGTTTATTATTTTCCAAAATAAAATCACCCAAAAAAAACTGTAATAATACGAAATGTTACAAAATTTTATGCTTTTGGGTGCTACCTCGGAGGGTGGCTGGGAAACAATGCCACCGGGGGAACATGTGACTGGCTAAGGTTTTACATTGGACGCGTCTCGGACGAACAAACGGGGGAGCGGGGAGCGGAAGGGGCAAAATTTTTTCGGAAAAAGGAGGGGAAACGGATAATTTATGCGTGCCCCAAAAGTACAGGGGGTTCCCCTGTAATTTTTCGAATAGCAACCCCCCTTCACACCCCTTTTTAACAACGCTGGGGTTTCTCTGCCCCGGGGGGAACAAACTTCCCAAAAAAATTTTTAAAAAACCCGGAAAAGGTTAAAAGGCCCTCTTTTTTCCCCCGTGTCCAGGTTTGGGGGAAATACTCCCCTCCCCTTGATTGGCCATTTTTTTGTCTTACTAAGGGGAAAACTCATGGGGGAAAGGGGCCCTGCTCCCTTTGTGAATTTTTTCAGGTTCCATTAAAAAAATCGGGCCCCAATTTTTAGATTTCCCACCCCCTTTTTTCAACGAGCACACAGAAAAAAAACCTCCGGCCTTTGTCTTCACTTGCTGCCCCTCTCTTTTCCCCTTCTTTCTTCCCGATGGGGCCCACCTTTTATCCGGACTCTCTCATTTACCCTTTTTTTACAACAAAATGACTTACTTCACAAAAACTGATTTCCTTTTACCCTTTTCTACCTAAACTCTTGCTTTCCCCCCTACCAAACCCTAAATATCCCCCGCCCCGCTGTTTTCCCTTTAAAACCTTTCTGATAAACCCTCCCCCTTTTGCCCCAAAACCCCGGGTTCCTTCCCTACCCCGCGTGCTTTTATAGCCCTTGTGGGTTTGCGCTTTTTTTTTTTATTTTTAATAATAATAAATTTTTCAAGCACGTTAAAAAAAATTATCACAGTTAAAATATAAGAAGGGGAACGGGAATTAAAAAGAATATGGTAATATATTTTTCTTTTTTGGGGTCCAATTTGGGAGGGGGGTTGCCAAAAAAATCTAAAATTTAATTTTTACTTTTGGTACAAAATAACAAAACTATCCATTTAAAAAACGTACAAAAAAATTTTACTAAAATTATACCACAAACCCTTTGAAAATCATCCTGATCAGGGGAAATATTTGGCTTTACCCAAAAAAATTTGGGAAAATCTGTGGGGGAATCAACAAGGTGCCATCCCCCATTATCCGGCTGGCACCGGACACACCCCAGGATATGACATTTTGAAGGGGCGTTTTCCCCCCCAAAAAGTCCCCAAATGACATCAAGGAAAAAGTTTATTGTCTCTCTCTTCACGTTCAGTAAACTGAAAAAAAGAAAAATGAAATACAATACCCAAATTTTTGTATTTTTTTTTCAACAAAAATAAAACCCTAAACCCAAAGAGGCCGGGGCCTAAAAAAAAAACAAAAGTTTTCCCCTTTTTAAAAATTTTTCAAAAATACGGTGGACCCCCCGGTTTTTCGATATTTTTTTCATTCCAGAAGTATTTCGGTGCCATTTCTGACCGAAATTTTTTCCCCTAAGGGAAAAAGTGAAGTAGATTTGTCCAAATTTTAGACCCCCCAAAAATACACATACAAACGCCTTAAAATAAATAATTACCTTAAAAATTGGTCCCACGGGGGTGATGTAAACGGGGGGGCCCTTTTGGGGTTTTATTTTATAGGGGGAAGGGGTTACAGCCCCTTGTCCCAGCATTTTAGTCACCTTTTTCAGTGGGGGCACAGCTAACCCGTAACCCGCTAATAAAAAATTAACTCCCCTAATTTCAAAAATGCTAACGGCCGAAAAAATTAGCAAAGGTAACTGCTAAAATTTTTTTACATTTAATTCAGATTTTGGGGGGTCTTTTGGTTTTTTTGCTTTTTAAAAATTTTTTGAACAGACAAGATTGCCCCCAAAAAAAAAATAAAAATATAAAAAAGTGAAAATTGGTTAATTTTTTAGGCTTAAGGGAAAAAACTTTTTGTTTCCCAAAAAGTACACATCTTTTTAACCCCTTTAAAATGTCCCCACTAGAAAGGTTGAGTTTGGCAGGCCTTCCCAAAAAAGTAGATCTACGTTTTTTTTACATGGGTTTCAAAAGGGGAAAAAAACAAGGCAGCCCAAAAACCCTTGGGGCCGAAAAAACTGGCCGATCACCGAGTTGGCCGATAACAGAAGCGGCCGATAACCGGGGGTCCTCTGTACTTGCTTATATCTCACCTGAACATCTTCATCCCTTAGTTTATACACCTTCACCACTCTCTTACTTCTTGTTGCCATTTTCCTTTTGTCCCGTCTACCTCTTACTCTAACTGTAGTTACAACTAAATAATGATCTGATATATCAGTTGCCCCTCTATAAACATGTACATCCTGAAGCCTACCCATCAACCTTTTATCCACCAATATATAATCTAACAAACTAGACTAGTGTTTCCCTACTTGACCACATCTGGACCAACACCATATCCCCTTTAAAATCAGGCATAATTACAGATAATACCACAGACCACTACCCTACTTTCCTCATAACAACTCTTGGTAAATTACCCCAAGACACTACTAAAGTCACCTTCAGACGTCACAATGAGGCAGCCATTAATAACTTCACAACAGCAGTAGCAAACATTGACTGGCACACTGAGCTAGAAATCAATACAGATATTGATGAATGTATTAATAATTTTCTAAAAAAGACCCAATACCTCTATAACAAGCACTGCCCTAAAAAAACTAAGCAGATGACAGCTAAGAGACTGAACAGTCCCTGGCTAACACCCAGCATTCTCAAATCCATAAATACAAAACACCAATATGAAAAACAGTACAGAATGGGTCACATAACCAGAGACCAAACAAAACGTTACTCGTCAATCCTAACCAGCCTGATAAGAAGGGCAAAAAAATTGTATTATGAGAACAGATTATCCAACTTACGAGGTGATATAAAAAAGACCTGGAAAACCCTATCAGAAATTCTGGGAACAAAAAAGATATCACGAAATAGCGAAATAAAATTAGCAAAATCAGATGAACCCCAACTCCCACCAACAGAAACAGCAAACAGACTCAATGATTTCTTCTCCACTATAGGACAAAACCTTGCCAATAAAATCCCAAGCTCAGATACCCCACCAAATGACTACCTCACCGGCAACTACCCGAACACACTGTTCCTAGCTCCGACTAACCCATACGAAGTCTCCCTTATTATCAACGCACTAAAAAACAAGGCAGGAGATTTAAATACCTTACCACCCTTTATATACAAAAAAGTGTCACAAGTGCTATCACCAATCATTGCAACACTCTTTAACAAATCCATTGAATCCTCCACCTTCCTACAGTACTCAAAATAGCAAGGGTCACCCCGATCCACAAAGGAGGAGACCAAACAGAGTTGAATAACTATAGGCCAATATCCAACTTACACCCTCTCTCAAAAAACTTCGAAAAATTAATTCATAAACGAATCTACTCCTACCTTATCTCCCAAAACATATCAACCCCTGCCAATTTGGATTCAGGCCTAATAAAAATACTAATGATGCTATTATACACATGCTAGAACATATATACACTGCAATAGAGAAAAAAAGAAGTCCCACTGGGGATCTTCATTGACTTACGTAAAGCTTTTGATACAGTTGACCATGACTTGCTCCACGTAAAATTGTCACACTATGGTATAAGAGGGCACTCCCTCAACTACCTCAAGTCATACCTCAACAACAGAAGCCAATATGTGTACGCAAATGGGGCAAACTCTTCTGCACAACCAATTACAGTTGGTGTCCCACAGGGAAGTGTCCTTGGCCCTCTTCTCTTTCTCCTATACATAAATGACCTACCAAATGCTTCGCAATTACTCAAACCCACACTATTTGCTGATGACACAACATACGTCTTCTCCCACCCGAGCCCAGTCACGCTAGCCAATACTGTAAATACCGAATTACAGAAAATATCTACCTGGATGAGTACTAACAAACTTACACTAAACATTGACAAAACCTACTTCATTCAGTTTGGTAACAGAGCTACAGATGTCCCTCTTAACATAATGATAAACGGATCACCTATCACAAAGCTAACAGAGGGAAAATTCTTAGGAATCCACCTTGATAATAGACTCAAATTTCATACACATATACAACAAATTTCTAAGAAAATTTCCAAGACTGTAGGCATACTATCGAAGATACGGTACTATGCTCCACAGTCAGCCCTCCTGGCCCTATATCACTCTCTTATTTACCCCTATCTCACCTATGGAATTTGTGCATGGGGCTCAACAACAAGTAACCATCTCAGACCACTAATTACCCAACAAAAGGCTGCAGTTAGAATGATAACAAATTCTCACTACAGGCAGCACACTCCACCAATATTCAATACACTCAACCTACTCACCATACAAAACATCCATACCTATTACTGCACCTATTACATACATAGAACACTCAACTCTGATATTAACCCTCCCCTCAAACATCTCCTTGCCAACCTCAACAGAACACATGACCATAACACAAGGCACAGATCACTCTTTGATATTCCTCGTGTCCATCTCACGCTATGCAAAAACTCAATGCACATAAAAGGCCCTAAAATCTGGAATTCATTACCTGTAAATATAAAAGAAACACTACCTGTTTATAAATTCAAGTCTCTTCTCAAAGATCACTTACTCACCCAAAACCAAATAAATACTGAATAACTGAACCTTATAAATTGTATATCTTAAATGTTTCTCACAATTATATCACATAAATGTTAAACCTAAAACCCAATCTAACTTTATTATTTTTTAAATACACTACCTAACAGAATACTCCATTCTACTGAATTTACAACAATGCATGCAACCATATGACCTGTCTTTGTAATACTCATTTGTGCTTTATAGTAATCTGTTTACATTAATGTTTTTCACTGATTTCATCATTGCTTAGTTAATCTTAAGTTAATTTTAAGCCAGCCCGTAATGCTATGCATAGTATAAGTGGCTTTGGCATGCTGCTCTTATCTGTATTTTTTTGTACCTCTGTATGTGTGCTCAAATTATAAATAAATAAATAAATAAATAAATAAATAAATAAATAAAAACTACTTTCATTACATGCTATATCATACCGTGTGTATTTATTTATCCTCTTTTTCAAAAAATATGCCTTACTTATTACCAAACCTCTTTCTACATATAGCTCAATTAAAGGCTCCCCATTTTCATTCACCCCTGGTACCCCAAATTTACCTATTACTCCCTCCACAGCATTTTTACTCACTTTTACACTGAAATCCCCAACCACAAGTACTCACACTTGGTTCAAAATTCCCCACACACTCGCTCAACATTTCCCAAAACCTGTCTCTCTCCTCTACACGTGTCTCTTCTCCAGGTGCATATACGCTTACTATAACCCACTTTTCACATCCAACCTTTATTTTACTCCACATAATCCTTGAATTAATACACTTATACTCCCTCTTTTCCTGCCATAACTTATCCTTCAACATTATTGCTACTCCTTCTTTAGCTCTAACTCTACGTATTTGAAACCCATGACCTAATCCCATTTACTGCTCTCCACTGAAACTCTCCCACCCCCAGAGCCAGATTACCGCATAGGCAAACTTGGCATTTGCCTAGGGCCCCGCACATTTGGGGGCCCCGTGGTCCAAGGGGTTCAGGGGCTCATCCAAGACTGCGCGCATGGTACAAGTACAAAGGCGTCCCTACCTAAAAAGTTCAAGTGTTTGGAGAGTAAAATTGATTTTTAAAAATTAATCAAAACAAAAATAAATAATGAAATAAAATAAAATAAAAATAAATAAACCTAACCATAGATGGCAGCACTCAACACGCCTTTGTTTACATCAGAACAGCTGTGTTTTCCCGCTAATGGGTGAGTATGGGAGATTCCTCTCCAATTTTCTGTAGTTTATATGATTTGATAGTCTTATGCATGATGCAATGATAACAATAATGGTCAGTGATTTATAAAGGGAATAATAGTGCTGTAGTGGTTATGCTGAATATAATAGGTACATGATGTCACTACTTTAATAGCCTAATCTAGTAATACTATGCTGTCTTGCGTTTATTCTCTTTAAAATGCATGATTTAACAAGATAGTTATAATGGCTGTTGGTAAATGGTTTTGGTTGTCTTGATGTACTTTCCCTATTAAATTTAATCTAAATAGCCAGAATGTATTTAATTAGACCTTAAACAGGCTCACACCGACCCACCCCCACCCCCAAGCTGGAAGGGGTCGCTTCGCTTACCCGTAACTCAAACGGGCCCCGCCAATCTGAATAGCCTAGGGCCCGGAGACTTCTTAATCCGGCCCTGCCCATCCCCTTCAGCTTTGTTTCACTTAAAGCCAGGGCATCCAGCTTCTTCTCATTCATAGCATCCACAATCCTCTCTTATCATTTGCACAACATCCTCGCACATTCAGACTTCCCACTTTGACAATTTTCTTCTTCTTTTTAGTAATTTTTACAGGAAAAGGGGTTACTAGCCCATTGTTCCCAGCATTTTAGTTGACTTTTACAGCACATATGGCTTATGGAGGAAAGATTCTTATTCCACTTCCCCATGGATATAAAAGGAAAAGTAATAAGAACAAGAACTTTTTTTTTTTTTTTCAACAAGTCGGCTGTCTCCCACCAAGGCAGGGTGACCCAAAGAGAAAGAAAAATCCCCAAAAAGAAAATACTTTCATTATCATTCAACACTTTCACCTCACTCACACATAATCACTGTTTTTGCAGAGGTGCCCAGAATACAACAGTTTAGAAGTATATACGTATAAAAATATGCAATATATCTCTCCAAACTGCCAATATCCCAAACCCCTCCTTTAGAGTGCAGGCATTGTACTTCCCATTTCCAGGACTCGAGCCCGGTTATATAAAATAACCAGTTTCTCTGAATCCCTTCACTAAATATTACCCTGCTCACACTCCAACAGATCGTCAGGTCCCAAATACCATTTGTCTCCATACACTCCTATCTAACACGCTCACGTATGCTTGCTGGAAGTCCATACCCCTCGCCCACAACACCTCCTTTACCCCCTCCCTCCAACCTTTTCGAGGACGACCCCTACCCCGCCTTCCTTCCCATACAGATTTATACGCTCTCCATGTCATTCTACTTTGATCCATTCTCTCTAAATGACCAAACCACCTCAACAAACCCTCTTCAGCCCTCTGACTAATATTTTTATTACTCCACACCTTCTCCTAATTTCCACACTCCGAATTTTCTGCATAATATTTACACCACACATTGCCCTTAGACAGGACATCTCCACTGCCTCCAACCGCCTCCTCGCTGCAGCATTTACAACCCAAGCTTCACACCCATATAAGAGTGTTGGTATTACTATACTTTCATACATTCCCTTCTTTGCCGCCATAGATAACATTTTTTGCCTCCACATATACTTCAATGCACCACTCACCTTTTTTCCCTCATCAATTCTATGATTAACCTCATCCTTCATAAATCCATCCGCCGACACGTCAACTCCCAAATATCTGAAAACATTCACTTCTTCCATACTCCTCCTCCCCAATTTGATATCCAATTTTTATTTATCTAAATCATTTGATACTCTCATCACCTTACTCTTTTCTATGTTCACTTTCAACTTTCTACCTTTACACACATTCCCAAATTCGTCCACTAACCTTTGCATTTTTTCTTTAGAATCTTCCATAAGCACAGTGTCATCAGCAAAAAGCAACTGTGTCACTTCCCATTTTGTATTTGATTCCCCATAATTTAATCCCACCTCTCTCCCCAACACCCTAGCATTTACTTCTTTTACAACCCCATCTATAAATATATTAAACAACCATGGTGACATTACACATCCCGGGAAGTAGTCTCCCTCTCTTCTACACACCCTAACCTGAGCCTCACTATCCTCATAAAAACTCTTTACAGCATTTAGTAACTTACCACCTATTCCATATACTTGCAACATCTGCCACATTGCTCCCCTATCCACTCTATCATATGCCTTTTCTAAATCCATAAATGCAATAAAAACTTCCCTACCTTTATCTAAATGCTGTTCACATATATGCTTCAATGTAAACACTTGATTTACACATCCCCTACACACTCTAAAACCTCCTTGCTCATCCGCAAACCTACATTCTGTCTTACCTCTAATTCTTTCTATAATAATCCTACCATACACTTTTCCTAGTATACTCAGTAAACTTATTCCTCTATAATTTTTACAATCTCTTTTGTCCCCTTTCACTTTATATAAAGGGATTATACACACTCTCCGCCAATCCCTAGGTACCTTCCCCTCTTTCATACATTTATTAAACAAAAATACCAACCACTCCAACACTGTCTCCCCCTGCTTTTAACTATTAAGATAAAATCAAAGAAAACTCAGATGAGTGTGTATAAATAAACATGTACATGTATGTGTAGTGTGACCTAAGTGTAAGCAGAAGTAGCAAGACGTACCTGTAATCTTGCATATTTATGAAACGGCCAAAAGACACCAGCAATCCTACCATCACGTAAAACAATTACAGGTTCTTGTTTCACACTCGCTTGGCAAGATGGTAGTACCTCCCTGGGTGGTTGCTGTCTACCAACCTACTACCTATTATTGCATATTATTATTAATATCTTTATTAATATGGCATCCTGAAGACTAACAAGACACTCTTAGTGATTTTAATGTGTACCTGCATGCCAGCACAGTGTTTAAGTTTATTTAGGTACAGGTACACATAAGTATAATTATCAGAGTACAGTGGTACCCCGAGTTTCAGCCATAATTCCTTCAAGAAGGCTGTTCAAGTGCCGTTACCGAATGAATCTGTTCCCATAAGGAACAATGTAAATTAGATTAGTCCATTTCAGACCCCCAAAAATAAACTTACAAAAGCACTTACAATGATACACTTACATAATTGTTCGAGTTGGGAGCTGTACAAAACTCAGGGTACCACTGTATATATAAAATATGAAATAACTTTAAAACACTTGAAATTCTGGAAAGTTTCCAGACATAATGGAGAGTTGCGGTACTCACGAAGCTTATGAAAAATGTAAACAGACAGGATGGGATGCAGTGACCATATTAGAAAGTTAGGTGGGAGGAGTCATATAGGGAGTTTTGGTCATAATTTGAAATGTCCGTATTAGCGAAACACTGTAAAACGAGACCCTACTGTACATATACAGTGGACCCTCGAATTTAGTCGTGCCTTTTCTGTATGCAAAACTATTTTTATCTATAAAATGTGTTTTTTGTTAATATTTTTGGGTGTGTGGAATTGGTTTAATTGGATTTACATTATTTCCTATGGGAAATATTAACAAAAAATACATTTTATAGATAAAAATAGTTTTGCATACAGAAAAGGCACGACTAAATTTGAGGGTCCACTGTATATATATACAGTGGACCCCCGGTTAACGATCAGCTCCCAATGCGACCAATTATGAAAGTGTATTTATGTAAGTGCGTTTGCATGTGTATGTTTGGGGGTCTGAAATGGACTAATCTAATTCACAATATTCCTTATGGGAACAAATTCGGTCAGTACTGACACCTGAACATACTTCTGGAATGAAATAATATCGTAAACCGGGGGTCCACTGTATATGAACTGGGTAGGATTATATTTTGTGAATGAATTCAGGGACACTGGTTAGCTGGACTTGAGTCCTGGAGGTGGGAAGTACAGTACCTGCACTCTGAAGGATGAGTGAGGATGTTACAGTCCTGGAGGTGAGAAGTACAGTACCTGCACTCTGAAGGATGAGTGAGGATGTTACAGTCCTGGAGGCGGGAAGTACAGTGCCTGCACTCTGAAGGATGAGTGAGGATGTTACAGTCCTGGAGGTGGGAAGTACAGTACCTGCACTCTGAAGGATGAGTGAGGATGTTACAGTCCTGGAGGTGGGAAGTACAGTACCTGCACTCTGAAGGATGAGTCAGGATGTTACAGTCCTGGAGGTGGGAAGTACAGTACTTGCACTCTGAAGGAGGGGTTTGGGATATTCGCTGTTTAGAGAAACATCTAAACTGTTGTATCTGCACGCCTCTGGCAAGACAGTTATGGAGTGAATAATGATGAAAGTATTTCTTCTTTTTCAGGTCACTCTGCCTCTGTGGGAAAATGATCGATGTGTTAATAATAACAATAATAAAATTAACATACCCATTCAAAGTGAGTGGCAAGATGTCATCTCCATGCTCTTCTTTATTTCTTATTCTCTGTATTTCTACATAACCCGTTTCTCCTAAAATGAAAATTACAACATTTTAAATCAATTCATTATTGACAATTTCAGGAACTATCCTAAATTTACAATTACACTCACCTAAATTTACAATTACAATTGCTTAAATTTACTATTACACTCACCTAAATTTACAATTACACTCACCTAAATTTACATTTACACTTGCCTAAATTTACAATTACACTCACCAAATTTACAATTACACTCGCATAAATTTACAATTATGCTCACCTAAATTTACAATTACACTCATGTAAATTAATAATTACACTCACCGAAATTTACAATTACATTCACCTAAATTTTACAATTACATTCACCTAAATTTACAATTACGCCCAACAAAATTTACAATTACATTCACCTACTTTACAATTACACTCACCTAAATTTACAATTACACTCACCTAAGTGACTATATGTACATAATTACTCAAATTGTTATTTTTTTTTTTTTTTTTTTTTATCACACTGGCCGATTCCCACCAAGGCAGGGTGGCCCGAAAAAGAAAAAACTTTCACCATCATTCACTCCATCACTGTCTTGCCAGAAGGGTGCTTTACACTACAGTTTTTAAACTGCAACATTAACACCCCTCCTTCAGAGTGCAGACACTGTACTTCCCATCTCCAGGACTCAAGTCCGGCCTGCCGGTTTCCCTGAACCCCTTCATAAATGTTACTTTGCTCACACTCCAACAGCACGTCAAGTATTAAAAACCATTTGTCTCCATTCACTCCTATCAAACACGCTCATGCATACCTGCTGGAAGTCCAAGCCCCTCGCACACAAAACCTCCTTTACCCCCTCTCTCCAACCTTTCCTAGGCCGACCCCTACCCCGCCTTCCTTCCACTACAGACTGATACACTCTTGAAGTCATTCTGTTTCGCTCCATTCTCTCTACATGTCCGAACCACCTCAACAACCCTTCCTCAGCCCTCTGGACAACAGTTTTGGTAATCCCGCACCTCCTCCTAACTTCCAAACTACAAATTCTCTGCATTATATTCACACCACACATTGCCCTCAGACATGACATCTCCACTGCCTCCAGCCTTCTCCTCGCTGCAACATTCATCACCCACGCTTCACACCCATATAAGAGCGTTGGTAAAACTATACTCTCATACATTCCCCTCTTTGCCTCCAAGGACAAAGTTCTTTGTCTCCACAGACTCCTAAGTGCCTTATTAATTTTAAGTTAGTCATTTGCCCAAAATGCTCTACATATAAAGGGGCTTTTGGCATGTTCACCCAAATGTCATTCTCCTTATTACAAACATTGTATCATGCTGAAATAAATTATCATGATCATTCTGCTCATCCCTTATTACAATAGTACATTTGTTAAGTATATGAATAAGACTAATTGGTTTATGACATTTATTGTGTCGTCAACAAAGAACATTATCAAGAATCCGGTGGACAATAATACTTCTCGATATACAGTGGACCCCCGGTTTACGATCAGCTCCCAATGCGACCAATTATGTAAATGTATTTATGTAAGTGTGTTTGTACATGTATGTTTGGGGGTCTGAAATGGGCTAATCTACTTCACAATATTCCTTATGGGAACAAATTCGGTCAGTACTGGCACCTGAACATACTTCTGGAATGAAATAATATCGTAAACCGGGGGTCCACTGTATGTCAGACTGCACTTCTTCTCTTATTAACATCAACTTTATAGAACAAGACTGCAAGCTATCTTATCTTATCTTAAATTAACAGATTTATGAAAGGATTATGAGAAAAATGGCCCCTCAAGAGAGTTTTCTTGTTGCTGTTGAGGGGCTCTTGATCCATGGAATTGGACCTGTGCTCCAATTTCCTGAATAAAATCTGAATGCCTTCCATTCTCCCAGACACTGTATAACCCCCTTAACCCCTTGACTGTCACAACCCCAATCCTGAGGTCTCTCCTGGTGTCGCAAAATTTCAAAAAAAAAAAAAAAAAAAAAAATTTTCTTATGAAATGATAGAGAATCTTTTCCCGATTGTAATGACACCAAAAAAAAACGAAATTTAATGGAAAACTGACGGAATTAGGCTCTCGCGAAGTTAGCGACCTCGGCGCTGTTTACAAATCGGCGATTTCGCCCACTTTGAGCCCTATTTTCGGCTAATTCCGTTGTTCCAGTGGCCCAAACTCATAGCTATTTCTTTAGAACTCCATTTTTTCTATCGATTGAGTACAAGAAACTGCCCATTTACTGATTTCAACTACCTAATAATGTGGTCAGAAATTTGCAATTTGACCAATTTCACAAAAACTAAAAAATATGACACTTTCAAAATAAGGTCCAGAATGAACAATGCAGACATTCCTGGCTCTAAAATAACATTTTCTTTGTTCATCAGTCATGTCTCCAGGCCCCTCTGATATTACTCTTACTTTCTATTTTGAATTTTTATTCAAACAAAAAATAGAAGACTTACTATTATGCAGACTACTGCAATACTGTAATAATTGTATATATAACATCAACCCATTCATGACTGCATATTAGAATGGCTAGTTGGACATTTATTGGACAATGGCATCATTTGTTTACTTTTGAACATTGGCAAAAATCAAACATTTCCCCTACTTTGAGCTCCATTTCTAGGTTCTTTTTATAGTAAAATCAATCAAAATCACCTCTATTTCTATAATGTTTTCCATTCTATCAAATGAGACCACGAAAACGAGAATACAACCATAAATACTATACGAAAATAGACCACAAAGTCCTCATTTTAATTAAAAAAAACGGTCTGAGTTTTTTTTTCTCATTATGTACTGCAGGATTTTTTTATATGGTGCACACTGACCACACAGACCCATTCTCTCACATGTGGGCCTACCAGCTTTCTCCTGCTTGATTTGAAGCCGCTAGAATTTATGAGTATATATACGTCAAACACGGTACCTCGTAAGACGTATATATACGGCCGCGACAGTCAAAGGGTTAAGGGTATAGTGCTCCCCCATGAAGGAAATATAGAGCAATACTTCTTGGTCAAAATGAAAAATATTTCTAAAAAAAAACAAAAAATAAATTGAGCTATAATGCAATCAGACATAATTGTCCCCCAAAGGTTGCCGAATGCTGGCGAGAAGCTCTGGATGTAAAGAACTACTATAGACCTGTACTTTAAATTCCAGTGAACTGACCATGAATATCTTCCATTCCCCAGGAGTTATGACCCGTGTGGCGTCACAGTTAATATTACTGATGCTGCTACTGCTATTACTGTTACTGCTGCTGCTGCAGTGGCTGTGGCTACAACATGTATGGTTTAAAACTGTAGTGAAATACTATAATATCATTAAAAAACTGGGAGGGCGTTAAACTTGTGGTTGTGTATCAGGCATGGTACCCACAGTGGTATATTACAAACCATTCTGGAAAAATACCCTGATTTTGCTCACTGTAATTAAAGTATTACAATGTGTGTAATCTATTTCACGTATGCATAAATAATTCATTATAAATGGGACCAGAAATAGATGTGTAAATGGTAGTTTATTATCACTAACTTGTTCAGTTGTGAAAACTGTGTCACAGTCCCTGGACCCATTATGTACCTACACTGTAATCTTTTGGCTACCATACACAGGATTTTTTTTTTTCTTTTCTAACACAATGGCCGCTTCCCACCAAGGGAGGATGGGTATAGGGCGCATAATAAAAATATTAAACTAACCACTAAGCCAAGTTACAATAGTTGCAGTCTTGTTCTATAAAGTTGATGTTAATAAGAGAAGAAGTGCAGTCTGACATATATCGAGAAGTATTATTGTCCACCGGATACTTGATACTGTTCTTTGTTAACAACACATCTTAACCCTTTGAGGGTCGACAGGCCCTCTCCGAGACTCGTTCTCAGGGTCGGCCAAATTTAAAAAAAAAAAAAAAAAAAAATGTTTTTCTTATGAAAAGATAGAGAATCTTTTCCTGATCATAATGCCACCAAAAGTATGAAATTTGATGGAAAACTTACCGAATTATGCTCTCGCAAAGTTAACAATCTCGGCGATGTTTACGCATCGGCGATTTTGTCCACTTTGAGTCGACAAAAAACACGAATATTTCGCTAGAACTCCATTTTTTCTATCGAATGAGTGCAAGAAACCACCCATTTACCAATTTCAACTATCCAGTACAGTGGTCAGAATTTAGCAATTTTGCCAATTTCACACAAATTTCAAAAGATGCCAATTTCCGATTAGGGTCCAGAATAAACAAAGACATTCCTGGCACTAAAATGACATTTCTTCTGTTAATTACTCACGTCCCAAGACCCCTCTTACATTCTTTTGCTTCCCACTTTGATTTTTATTCTAACAAAAAATAGAAGATTTACTGTTATGCAGACTACTGCATTAGTGTAAAAAATGGTATAAATAATATTGGCGCACTTGCAAAAGAATATCAGACTCACCAGTTGACGTGTATTGGACGCTTGGCAAGATTTGTTTACTTTTGAACTTTGGTGAAAATCAAACATTTCTGCTATTTTGAGCTCAATTTCAAGGTACTTTTCATTGTAAAACCAGTCAAAATCATCCCAATTTCTGTAATATGTATTCCATTCTACAAAATGAGACCAAGAAAACTAGAATACAGCAATAAATACCATACGAAAATACAGCGCAAAGTCGCTGTTTCATTCCAAAAAAATGGTCGAAGTTTTTTTTTTCTCATTATGCACTGTGTGCTGCAGGATTTTTTTTATACTGTGCACACTGACTACATAGACCCATTCTTTCACATGTAGGCCTACCAGCTTTCTCCCACTACATTTGAGGGCGCTAGAATTTAGGCGTACTAGTATGTCAAAAACCCTGGGTCGTAAGCCGTACTAGTACGGCCGAAACCTTCAAAGGGTTAATAAATGTCATAAACCAATTAGTCTTATTCATATACAGTGGACCCCCGACTTATGATCAGCTCCCAAACAATTATGTAAGTGTATTTTTGTAAGTGCTTTTGTAAGTGTATTTTTGGGGGTCTGAAAGAGACTAATCTAATTTACAATATTCCTTATGGGAACAAATTCGTTTAGTAACGGCACCTGAACAGACTTCTGGAATGAATTAATATCGTAAGTCGGGGGCCCACTGCACTTGTTCGAATATTTTAATGCATGCACACACGTGAAGTCTGCAGACATCACTAACTACAATGTCTTCATGACTTAGGTTCTCCTAAGTCAAGGGCCAGTGTATTTGTACAAGACATCACAACAGTCCATTAGTGGTCAAGATGGAGCCTCAAAAGTTGGTGTGTGATCCCCTTGAACATGTATCCAAAAGATACCATAAAGTGTTTCTTCAGAGTGGTACAATGATGGAGTGAGCTATAAGAGGTGGTTATTGAGAATTACAACTACTGCTATAAGAGAGGGGGTTAGTGAGAGTTACAACTGCTGCTATAAGAGGAGGTTAGTGAAAGCTACAACTACTGCTATAAGAGGAGGTTAGTGAGAGTTACAACTACTGCTATAAGAGGAAGTTAGTTAGTTACAACTGCTGCTATAAGAGATTAGTGAGAGTTACAACTGCTGCTATAAGAGAAAGTTAGCAAGAGTTACAACTACTGCTATAAGAGGAAGTTAATGAGAGTTACAACTACTGCTATAAGAGGAGGTAAGTAAAAGTTACAACTACTGCTATAAGAGAAGGTTAGTGAGAGTTACAACTACTGCTATAAGAGGAAGTTAGTGAGAGTTACAACTACTGCTATAAGAGGAGGTAAGTGAAAGTTACAACTACTGCTATAAGAGAAGGTTAGTGAGAGTTACAACTACTGCTATAAGAGGAGGTAAGTGAAAGTTACAACTACTGCTATAAGAGGAGGTAAGTGAGAGTTACAACTACTGCTATAAGAGGAGGTAAGTGAAAGTTACAACTACTGCTATAAGAGAAGGTTAGTGAGAGTTACAACTACTGCTATAAGAGGAGGTTAGTGAGAGTTACAACTACTGCTATAAGAGGAGGTAAGTGAAAGTTACAACTACTGCTATAAGAGAAGGTTAGTGAGAGTTACAACTACTGCTATAAGAGGAAGTTAGTGAGAGTTACAACTACTGCTATAAGAGGAAGTTAGTGAGAGTTACAACTACTGCTATAAGAGGAGGTTAGTGAGAGTTACAACTACTGCTATAAGAGGAAGTTAGTGAGAGTTACAACTACTGCTATAAGAGGAGGTTAGTGAGAGTTACAACTACTGCTATAAGAGGAGGTAAGTGAAAGTTACAACTACTGCTATAAGAGGAGGTAAGTGAGAGTTACAACTACTGCTATAAGAGGAGGTAAGTGAAAGTTACAACTACTGCTATAAGAGAAGGTTAGTGAGAGTTACAACTACTGCTATAAGAGGAGGTTAGTGAGAGTTACAACTACTGCTATAAGAGGAGGTAAGTGAAAGTTACAACTACTGCTATAAGAGGAGGTAAGTGAGAGTTACAACTACTGCTATAAGAGGAGGTAAGTGAAAGTTACAACTACTGCTATAAGAGAAGGTTAGTGAGAGTTACAACTACTGCTATAAGAGGAAGTTAGTGAGAGTTACAACTACTGCTATAAGAGGAGGTAAGTGAGAGTTACAACTACTGCTATAAGAGGAGGTAAGTGAAAGTTACAACTACTGCTATAAGAGGAGGTAAGTGAAAGTTACAACTACTGCTATAAGAGAAGGTTAGTGAGAGTTACAACTACTGCTATAAGAGGAAGTTAGTGAGAGTTACAACTACTGCTATAAGAGGAGGTAAGTGAGAGTTACAACTACTGCTATAAGAGGAGGTAAGTGAAAGTTACAACTACTGCTATAAGAGGAGGTAAGTGAAAGTTACAACTACTGCTATAAGAGAAGGTTAGTGAGAGTTACAACTACTGCTATAAGAGGAGGTAAGTGAAAGTTACAACTACTGCTATAAGAGAAGGTTAGTGAGAGTTACAACTACTGCTATAAGAGGAAGTTAGTGAGAGTTACAACTACTGCTATAAGAGGAGGTTAGTGAGAGTTACAACTACTGCTATAAGAGAAGGTTAGTGAGAGTTACAACTACTCCTAGTTTCAAAATATACCACTAAATGATCATACAGTTCCTGGGGAAAGGTAGATAATCAGATTCAATAAAAGGAAGGGAAGAGTAGCCCTTCAGGAGAATCATTTAGTATCCCTTGAAGGGTCAGAGAGATTAACAGTTTACTGTACAGTCTCTAGTAACTTTTTTTATATTAAAATATTTACTTTAGCCGTGTGTGTCGTAAGAGGCAACTAAAATGCTGGGAGCAAGATAAGATTAGATAAGATTTCGTTCGGATTTTTAACCCCGGAGGGTTAGCCACCCAGGATAACCCAAGAAAGTCAGTGCGTCATCAAGGATTGTAACTTATTTCCATTGGGGTCCTCAATCTTGTCCCCCAGGATGCGACCCACACCAGTCGACTAACACCCAGGTACCTATTTGCTGCTAGGTGAACAGGACAATAGGTGTAAGGAAATGTGTCGAAATGTTTCCACCCGCCGGGAATTGAACCCGGGCACTCCGTGTGTGAAGCGGGAGCTTTAGCCACCGGTAACACCTTCTCCTGTATAAATTACTAAATTTAAAAAGAAAAATTTTTGTTTTTCTTTACAGGTTACCCTGTCTTGGTGGGAGATGTCCAGTTCATTAAAAAAAAAAAAAAAAAAAAAGTCTTTTATGAATCAATCAGTAATCTCATCTTGCATGTGTCCCAGATTAATATTTGCAAAATATATATTTGCTGCAGTGTATTAGTGACTGCAAAACCTTTCCCAATTTTTTCTAGGTAGTTTTTTATTAGCAAAAAATATTTTTGTTTACTTTTTTTAAATTAGAACTGATTAACAGTCACGAACCAACCAACATTCATAATTGCTCAAATAAATTGATGAATAAAAACTTGTAGATGGTTGACTTATACCAACCTGCCATGATCACCTCATGGAATGCCAGTCTTCCACTCTAGCAATTTTCCGATCTTGCCTGTCTCTGCTCAACCCACTGGAGGTAGAATGCTGAAAAATAGAGGAAAACTGGGCCAATCATCTGCTATCATACAACAACTGAATGAAGTTTCAGATATTTTAAGTACAGTGGTACCTCAAGTTTCGGCCATAATTAGTTCCAGAAGTCTGTTTGGGTGCCGTTACCGAATGAATTTGTTCCCATAAGGAATAATGTAAATTAGATTAATCCGTTCCAGACCCCCAAAAATACACTTGCAAAAGCACTTACAAAAATACACTTACATAATTGTTCGAGGGTCCACTGTACTTAAATCTAGACAAAATAAGAGTGGTTAACTTTTATTAAAATCTTTATTTAATCTTAACACTAATGCAAGGTTGTCAAGGTGGAGGTTTATAAAAATAATAATCTTGAGGTTGCACATAATGAAAACAATACTACAATTAACCCTTAAACTGTCCAAACGTAGATCTACGTTTGTTCATGTAGCGCTCCAAACGTTGATCTACTTTTGTTCGTGTAGCGCTCCGAACGTTGATCTACGTTTGCTCGTGTAGCGCTCCAAACGTTGATCTACATTTTTTTTGCATTCTTTCTTATGGGGAAAAATCAAGGTCGAAGCACTACATGTGAAAACATAGATCTACGTTTGGACAGTTTAAGGGTAAATGATACAAGTAGTAACATTTCATGGACTGGCAGATGTTTAATAGACTAGAAGTCATATAATATAATAACTGATTTGAAGTTGTTTTAGCTAGTAAAGAGAGATGAGATGATTTTTAAATAAAGTCCTAAATTTAGGAGTAGTCAGGAGATCCTTTACCAGTTCCGGTAGTGAATTCCAGATCTTAAGATCCTTTATGTGCATTGCATTTTTGCGTAGTGTGAGACTGACATGAGGTATGTCGAAGAGTGTCTTATGCCTTGTATTGTGACTGTGCGTTATGTGAAGCTATCAAGGAGAAGTTTAAGTGGAGGGTTTATATTGGAGTTTAATGCTCTGTATATGTAGCAGGCACAATAATATGAGTGCATGTCTTGTATATTTAGCAAGTTCAGGCTTTTGAAAAGTGGTGGAGCGTGCTGGCTAGTACAGGAGCTGGTAATCATCCGCACAGCACGTTTTTGTTGGGTTATTAAAGGTTTAAGGTGGTTGGCTGTGGTTGATCCCCAGGCAAAAATACCATAGGTGAGGTAGGGATATATTAAAGAGTGGTATAGGGTAAGGAGTGTCATTTGGGGTACACAGTATCGTATCTTGGAAAGGATGCCTACTGATTTGGAAATTTCCTTGGATATATACCGAATGTGAGAACAAAATTTAAGAATACAGTCAAGGAGAAGACCTAGAAATTTACCCTCAGTGTGTCTTGTAATAGGGAAACCATTTATTAATATATTATGGCATGTATAATATAATAATAATAATAATAATATCTTTATTTACTACAAGTACATGTACAAGGTATAGAGGCCTAGATCACATCAATGACATACAGTAGACTCATTCTCTCCAGAAGTATGTTCAGGTGCCAGTACTGACCGAATTTGTTCCCATAAGGAATATTGTGAAGTAGATTAGTCCATTTCAGACCCCCAAACATACACGTACAAACGCACTTACATAAATACACTTACATAATTGGTCGCATTCGGAGGTGATCGTTATGCGGGGGTCCACTGTACTACTATATAGAAAGCTGCTTGTTATGCAAAGCATTTCAGGCAAATTAGGTCCCAGGATGCAATCCACACTGGTCGACTAACACCCAGGTACCCATTTTACTCATGGGTGAACATACACAACCGGTGGAAGGAAACACGTCCAATGTTTCCATCCCTTCACCAGGAATCGAGCCCAGACTCACACAATGTGAAGCAAGAGCTTATGCCACCACACCGTGGGGCACCATATAGCAATGAGCGTGGTTATACTGTATGGTACAGTACAGACACTGAATGTTTCTGGCAAAGAAGAAAGCAGTTTTTGCAACTAATTACAGTGGTCCCTCGCTTTTCGTAGTTCTCAGCAATCGTAAATTTCGCCAATCATAGGGGTATTTTCGTACAAACATGGACTCGCTTTTCATAGGTTGACTCGCGAATAGTAGTTCGTCCGGGACGCGTACGCACGGTGTGAGCCGGGGCAGCCTCCCTACCCAGCCAGTCTGGCATTGTTTACCAGTGAGTGAAGGTCCCCTCAAGTGCTCCTACAAAATATTTCATAATATTCCACTCATTTTAGTGCTTGCAATTACTAAATAAGCTACCATGGCTCCAAAGAAAGCTCCTAGTGCCAAGCCTGTGGTAAAGAAGGTGAGAAATATGTACAGTGACAAAGTCTTGGGCCATTTTCGGGAAGTGTTAAAGAGACGCCAGAAACAGAGCTCTCTCCACAGTTACTTTGTGAGACAGGACTAGAGTGACTCTCAAGGTGGACCTAGTGACATTAAGAAACAGAGAAGAGAAGCAACCCCAGAGAAGCAATTGGTACCTGAGGTGTTGCTGGAAGGGGATTCCCCTTCCAAACTATAAACAGTCCACTCTCTCTCCTCCTCCAGTCTCCCATACACTAAGAAGAATCTCCAATAAAGCTAAGTGTTATGCTGTTAATGTTTCATTCATCATTTCCCATTGTATTGTTTATGTACTATATGTATATTTCATGTAAAATTTTTTTTTGTTTTAATACTTCTGGGTGTCAGGAACGGATTAATTGTATTTACATTATTTCTTATGGGGGAAAATTGATTCGCAAATCGTAAATTTCGTTTATAATAATGGCTCCAGGAACGGATTAATTACGAAAAACGAGGGACCACTGTACTAATATAGATACAGAAATACCCCGCGTTTCATACAGTACCCAACTCGAACAATTATGTAAGTGTATTATCGTAAGTGCTTTTGTAAGTGTATTTTTGGAAGTCTGAAACGGATTAATCTAATTTGCATTATTCTTTATGGGAACAAATTCGTTCGGTAATGGCACTCGAACAGCCTTCTGGAACGAATTATGGCCAAAACTCGGGGTACCACTGTACTAGTATGTGAATAAAGATGCCTGCCCATCTTTTTTAAATGAATGGGCCATTTCCCACCAAGGTAGGGCACAGCAAAAAAGAAGAAACACGTTCACCATCACTCATTCAGTTGCTTTTATACAAAGCGAGTTTATTTGAACATGATAAACTGTTTATACAGAAATAGTGAGAGTTTGAAAGCATCCTGAAAGACCACAGAGATATATCTTCTCTACAAGACTTACTAAAGCCATATAGCATGACTTAGCAGAATACTCAATTCTCTTGTATTCATTGTAACTCATCTTGTATTCATTGTAACACATCTTGTGTTTATTGTAACTCATCTTGTTTTCATTGTAACTCATCTTGTATTCATTGTAACACATCTTGTGTTCATTGTAACTCATCTTGTTTTCATTGTAACTCATCTTGTTTTCATTGTAACTCATCTTGTATTCATTGTAACTCATCTTGTATTCATTGTAACTCATCTTGTATTCATTGTAACTCATCTTGTATTCATTGTAACACATCTTGTATTCATTGTAACTCATCTTGTGTTCATTGTAACTCATCTAATGACCGTATGTACTATTATTGCCTTATTAACCCTTAAACTGTCCAAACGTAGATCTACGTTTGCGCGCATAGCGCTCCTACCTAGATTTTCTCCGTAAGAATGTAAAAAAACATAGATCTACGTTTGGAGCGCAACACGAGCAAACGTAGATCTACGTTTGGACAGTCTAAGGGTTAATCATGAGTTAATTTTAAGTTTGCCAGAAATGCTCTGTATATAAAGGGGCTTTTAGCATGTACACTCAACTATTATATTATTATTAAGATTAACCCGTAAACGGTCCAGGCAGATCTACGTTCACATGTGTACTGCTACAAAAGTAGATCTACGTTTTTTTTTTTTACATATTTTCAAATGTAACAAAAAAAAAAAGTAGATCTACGTTTTTTTTTACATATTTTCAAATATAACAAAAAAAAAAAAGTAGATCTACGTTTTTTTTACATATTTTCAAATGTAACAAAAAAAAAAAGTAGATCTACGTTTTTTTTTTACATATTTTCAAATATAACAAAAAAAAAAAAGTAGATCTACGTTTTTTTTTACATATTTTCAAATGTAACAAAAAAAAAAAGTAGATCTACGTTTTTTTTTACATATTTTCAAATGTAACAAAAAAAAAAAAGTAGATCTACGTTTTTTTTTACATATTTTCAAATATAACAAAAAAAAAAAGTAGATCTACGTTTTTTTTTACATATTTTCAAATGTAACAAAAAAAAAAAGTAGATCTACGTTTTTTTTACATATTTTCAAATGTAACAAAAAAAAAAAGTAGATCTACGTTTTTTTTTACATATTTTCAAATGTAACAAAAAAAAAAAGTAGATCTACGTTTTTTTTTACATATTTTCAAATGTAACAAAAAAAAAAAAGTAGATCTACGTTTTTTTTTACATATTTTCAAATGTAACAAAAAAAAAAAAGTAGATCTACGTTTTTTTTTACATATTTTCAAATATAACAAAAAAAAAAAGTAGATCTACGTTTTTTTTTACATATTTTCAAATATAACAAAAAAAAAAAGTAGATCAAAGTTGTTTTACACATTTTCAAATGTAAAAAAAAAAAAAGATCTACATTTTTTACATACTTTCAAATAACAAAAAAAGGCACAATACCGTGACTGGAACGATACACAAATAACCCGCACATAAAAGAGAGAAGCTTACGACGACGTTTCGGTCTGATTTGGACCATTGACAAAGTCACACTGACTTTGTCAATGGTCCAAGTCGGACCGAAACGTCATCGTAAGCTTCTCTCTCTTATATACGGGTTATTTGTGTATACTTTCAAATGTTGAAAAAACGTATACATGTATATACGTTTGGACTGTTTACGGGTTAAAGACTAGAAGGTAATATCATTGTACGTTATTATTAGCAATAATTTGTTAGGTTATAGACTTGTAAGTTTATATTCGGAGAGGGTTTCGGGGGTCAACGCCCCATAGCCCAGTCCGTGACCAAGCCTCATGGTGGATCAGGGACTGATCACCCAGGCTGTTACTGATGGCTGCACATAAACCAACATACTATCTTTTACATTAGCTGATATTATGGATACTTTCTGTACAACAGCCTGGTTGATCAGGCCCTGATCCACCGGGAGGCCTGGTCGTGGACCAGGGCTGGAGTTTTGAGACTCTATGACATACAGTGGACCCCCGGTTAACAATATTTTTTCATTCCAGAAGCATGTTCAGGTGCCAGTACTGACCGAATTTTTTCCCATAAGGAATATTGTGAAGTACGTTAGTCCATTTCAGACCCCCAAACATACACGTACAAACGCACTTACATAAATACACTTACATAATTGGTCGCATTTGGAGGTGATCGTTAAGCGGGGGTCCACTGTACTTCTGGAGTGAAAAAATATCGTTAACCGGGGGTCCACTGTATAGGTAATTTTCATATATTAAATGATATTCAATTCAGGAACTAGAGTTGAATTCAGATGTGTGCTGATTTATTTATTTATTTATTTATTTAATAATTTGAACATACAGAGGTACAAAAAAATACAGGTAAGAGCAGCATGCCAAAGCCACTTATATACATAGCATTACGGGCTGGCTTAAAATTAACTTAAGATTAACTAAGCAATGATGAAATCAGTGATAAAACATTATTGTAAACAGATAACTATAAAGCACAAATGAGTATTACAAAGACAGGTCATATGGTTGCATGCATTGCTATACATTCAGTAGAATGGAGTATTCTGTTAGGAGTTTACCTGGAGTTTACCTGGAGAGAGTTCTGGGGTCAACGCCCCCGCGGCCCAGTCTGTGACCAGGCCTTCTGGTGGATCAGAGCCTGATCAACCAGGCTGTTACTGTTGGCTGCACGCAAACCAACGTACGAGCCACAGCCCGGCTGGTCAGGAACCGACTTTAGGTGCTTGTCCAGTGCCAGCTTGAAGACTGCCAGGGGTCTGTTGGTAATCCCCCTTATGTATGCTGAGAGGCAGTTGAACAGACTTGGGACCCTGACACTTATTGTATGGTCTCTTAACGTGCTACTGACACCCCTGCTTTTCATTGGGGGGATGTTGCATCGTCTGCCAAGTCTTTTGCTTTCGTAGCGAGTGATTTTCGTGTGCAAGTTCGGTACTAGTCCCTCTAGGATTTTCCAGGTGTATATAATCATGTATCTCTCCCGCCTGCATTCCAGGGAATACAGGTTCAGGAACCTCAAGCGCTCCCAGTAATTGAGGTGTTTTATCTCTGTTATGCGCGCCGTGAAGGTTCTCTGTACATTTTCTAGGTCAGCAATTTCACCTGCCTTGAAAGGTGCTGTTAGTGTGCAGCAATATTCCAGCCTAGATAGAACAAGTGACCTGAAGAGTGTCATCATGGGCTTGGCATCCCTAGTTTTGAAGGTTCTCATTATCCATCCTGTCATTTTTCTAGCAGATGCGATTGATACAATGTTATGGTCCTTGAAGGTGAGATCCTCCGACATGATCACTCCCAGGTCTTTGACATTGGTGTTTCGCTCTATTTTGTGGCCAGAATTTGTTTTGTACTCTGATGAAGATTTAATTTCCTCATGTTTACCATATCTGAGTAATTGAATTTTCTCATCGTTAAACTTCATATTGTTTTCTGCAGCCCACTGAAAGATTTGGTTGATGTCCGCCTGGAGCCTTGCAGTGTCTGCAATGGAAGACACTGTCATGCAGATTCGGGTGTCATCTGCAAAGGAAGACATGGTGCTGTGGCTGACATCCTTGTCTATGTCGGATATAAGGATGAGGAACAAGATGGGAGCGAGTACTGTGCCTTGTGGAACAGAGCTTTTCACCGTAGCTGCCTCGGACTTTACTCTGTTGACTACTACTCTCTGTGTTCTGTTAGTGAGGAAATTATAGATCCATCGACCGATTTTTCCTGTTATTCCTTTAGCACACATTTTGTGCGCTATTACGCCATGGTCACACTTGTCGAAGGCTTTTGCAAAGTCTGTAGGTTTAAGTCTTAGGTTTAACATTTATGTGATATGATTATGAGAAACATTTAAGATATACAATTTATAAGGTTCAGTTATTCAGTATTTATTTGGTTTTGGGTGAGTAAGTGATCTTTGAGAAGAAACTTGAATTTATAAACAAGTAGTGATATCACAGCTCAGAAGATGCTTCAAACTGCATTATCACCATTCCTCTAGAATGCAGGCATTGTACCTGTTTCTATAGTCTTTCCGTTATGGCCTTGAATTTATACTAATGAAGCCACTGGATGGCAAAATGTCTATAGATAAATATATGTATCCAGATGTTTCACATGTTTAATTCTTCTTCTTGTTGGTATTGTATACCACTGTATACCATTACCACTGTATAATATTGTATACCATTAGTATTAAGATAAAACAAAGAATTTAATAAAAGTTAACCACTCTTATCTTGTCCAGATGTAAGTATAGTTATTACGTACTAGGACGAGTCTGCCTGGAATACCCGGGCGTGATAGTGACTTTCTTTGTACTTATTAAACCAAAATTGCAATTACACATTATAACCTTTGCAAAGAAATATAATCTTTATTCTTTATTCTTATGATAGAGTTTAACTGATAAATTATGCAAAATAGGTCTAGATTTAGCACTTTCTCAGTAATGGGAAGCATTTCACAGCTTCTCTTAGGCCAGCATCACTACTTTTGTGCTTTAGGGCCATTAAGAAAAATTATTTTTGGGCCACAGCAAACTGTGGATAACCAAAACAGCAGATACCAAATCCATGGATATGGGGCTTCTACTATGTATATTCTGTATTTATATTTTAATAATGCAGTGGTACCTCGGGATATGAACACCTCAAAACTCGAACAATTATGTAAGTGTATTTATGTAAGTGTTTTGTAAGCGTATTTTTGGGGGTCTGAAACAGATTAATCTAATTTACAATATTCTTTATGGGAACAAATTTGTTCGATATAGCCACTCGAACAGATTTCTAAATGAATTAAGTTCGTATCCCGAGGTACCGCTGTACTCCCCTAAATAGTCATCTCTCTCACACAGTTCTTCGATAATAGAGCAATTATTATAAATGCAATTAAAAAAGTGTTTCCAAAACTGAACAGTACTTACTATGATGGCCTTTCATGAACTATTCAATTTTGGGTGTACTTTTTTAGTCGCATAGACAAAAAACTGCTCTGTACAGAACTTTATAATAATAATAATAATAATAATAATAATAATAATAATAATGTTTAATTCCTTGCAAAGCTTACAATGTGTAGTATACATATTAAAAATATTAATTACAAGGAAGGCATCTAGCATGCCTAGGCATTTTGGGCAGATTAATCCTAATTCTTACTCTATATTTAATGTACAAGAGGTAATGTAAAATCAAGAAATACAATAACAAGAGAGACCTGTTTAATAGCCAGGGTGTTCAGTTAAGATGTCAATGACTGAAGTACAAGCGCTGATTTTGACTTCAGATATATATGATGGAGATTCAACCTGCAAAGAAATTTTTTTTAGATTACTTTCTAGCAAAACTACAATGTAAAATATATGCCTAGGTAATAAAAGGAAAAAATCAATATATAGGGACCTAAGAACAGCCTCTCCTCACTTAGCGACGTACTTGTTCACCGACAACTCGGACTTATGATGGGCTCTTTGACTAGTATGCATACTTAAATAATGTATATTAGAGCTGATTCCCTCTATTCTGTTTATTACAATATACAGTACACTACGGTATGAACATTTAAAAATACAGTATACAAAATTTTTTATAAATGGTGCAAAGATGATATTAAAAAATATCAAAGATGATTGACACAAACTCACTACAATTACAGTGTGCTCCTCGTTTAGCAATGAATTAATCTAAGTCTGACCGAAATGCCTAGCCATGCTAGGTGTTCTAGTGGCCCCCTCTGTAATCACTATTTTACTACATGTAAACCACACAATAACCAAATTCTGTAAACTCAGCATTGTAATCCTTATAGAGAATAAACTTTGAATTTGAATGAATTCATTTACCAACATGGACGTAGGAACAGAACTCAGTCGTTAAGTGAGGAAAGGCTGTAATGAAACTGGCACAGTAAACCACAGAACGGTGTTAGCAAGTGGTAAAACTCCAGGCCAGTGCTTGAGCCACTGGGCCAGCTGGCTACAATAAGATTCATCCAACTAGCCAGGTGGCCTAGTGGCATACACACTGGTCTGGAGTTTCACAACTCGCCACAGTTTCAAAGCCCACCCGATCTGTGGTTTACTGTACCTATTTCCTTGCCAAGGTCCCTGTGTATTGCTATCATGTTAATACGATTTCAAGAGTTAGGCACAGTACAGTGGACCCTCGAATTTAGTCGTGCCTTTTCTGTATGCAAAACTATTTTTATTCTCTATAAAATGTATTTTTTGTTAATATTTTCCATAGGAAATATTATAAATCCAATTAAACCATTCCAGACACCCAAAAATATTAACAAAAAATACATTTTATAAATAAAAATAGTTTTGCATACAGAAAAGGCACGACTAAATTCGAGGGTCCACAGTATTTATCTTCTAAGAAATAAACTAAAGAACTAAACAAATGCCCAAGTACGCAAATCTCGCTTAGAAGAAACCTTATGATGACATTTCAGTCAGACTCGTACCACTGCAAGTCAATGCAAATACACCTACCATCGGCTTACGACCTGCTCGACTTACGACCACTTGACTTACGACCTGCTCGACTTACGACCACTCGACTTACGACCGTGTTTTTTATGCCAAATTTCTGGGAAATAAACAACTATTTGTGTTGTACACAGTGTTTATCCTAAACCTTACAGTATAAAATACAGTACTAACAACATAAAAAGTAAAGTAAAACATGAAATACCAAAATAAAACAATAAAATAAAGTCATTACAAAAATGTTTTGTTAATATTCAGTAGTAAAGTTCAACTTATGACCGGTTTATCGGAACCGAACTCGGTCGTAAGTCGGATGGTAGGTGATCTTTACTTCTTTTCTGCAGTATACAAATAATGTAGTTTGCATTAAATAAATTAGTGAAGCACAAAAACCCAATAGCATACGGTGCATCTCAGGCAGCGGATGCGGTGCATTTCAGGCAGCAGATGAGGTGCGTTTCAGGCAGAAGATGCAGTGCATTACAGACTGAAACATCGTCAAAAAGTATCCATCTTAAATGTGGGCTATTTGTGTATGTGATTTTAAATTTCAAAATGCCTTAGTGTTAAAAAGGAAGGCAGAATAAATTCCTAGGTGCCTAACAAACTAAACTAGGTGTCTAATAAACTAGGTGCCTAATAAACTAGGTGCCTAATAAACTAGGTGCCTAATAAACTGAGCAAAACAAATACTGGACTTATGTACCAAAAAAAAAAAAAAATAGAGATAAATGCCTAGGTACCTATGTAAGTACTAAAACAGACTGGAAATAAATACTTAATGCTTTGAATGAAGGGGAAATAAATACCCAAGGAGTTTAATGAAGGAGAAATAAATATCTAGGTGCCTAAGAAATGTAAAAAAAAAAATTGCACTAGTAACATGCAGTATTTTAAGAGTTTCTGCTACATACAATGAATAAAGGTTTTTCAAAACATCTTTCAGAAATAGGGAAACTACAGAACAAATTTCAGATTTTTAAAGAATTTATCAGCATTAAATTTAAAAAAAAAAAAATGCATGGGTCTTAGCTCTGACCAAGGCTCCTGATTTTCAAAATTAAGGCAACCAATTTTTGTTTTTCATGTCATAATTAGGGCCCCGCTTATGCAGCAGGTTAGGTTCCGAGGTACTGTAGGGCCCCACTCACACAGCAGGTTAGGTTCCAGGCTACTGTAGGGCCCCACTCATACAGCAGGTTAGGTTCCAGGCTACTGTAGGGCCCCACTCATACAGCAGGTTAGGTTCCAGGCTACTGTAGGGCCCCACTCATACAGCAGGTTAGGTTCCAGGCTACTGTAGGGCCCCACTCATACAGCAGGTTAGGTTCCTGGCTACTGTAGGGCCCCACTCATACAGCAGGTTAGGTTCCAGGCTACTGTAGAGCCCCACTCATACAGCAGGTTAAGTTCCGGGCTACTGCTGTAAAGCAAAAATCGCTGTGAAGTGAAACAAATCCCGTTTTCACTTTCAGATGCACAGAAAATCGTGATAACATGTTCACAATGTTGTTGAAGATAGGGAAGCTGTGATTTCGTGTATAGGACAAGGAGGAACAACATCATGTAGGAGTGAGGAAGAGCCAGTTGTGAGTGTGGGGGAAGTTCGTGAGGCAGTAGGTAAAATGAAAGGGGGTAAGGCAGCAGGCAGCTGGGATTGATGGGATAAAGATAGAAATGTTAAAAGCAGGTGGGGATATAGTTTTGGAGTGGTTGGTGCAATTATTTAATAAATGTATGGAAGAGGGTAAGGTACCTAGGGATTGGCAGAGAGCATACATAGTTCCTTTGTAAAAAGGCAAAGGGGATAAAAGAGAGTGCAAAAATTATAGGGGGATAAGTCTGTTGAGTATACCTGGCAAAGTGTATGGTAGAGTTATTATTGAATGAATTAAGAGTAAGACGGAGAATAGGATAGCAGATGAACAGGGAGGCTTTAGGAAAGGTAGGGGGTGTGTGGACCAGGTGTTTACAGTGAAACATATAAGTGAACAGTATTTAGATAAGGCTAAAGAGGTCTTTGTGGCATTTATGGATTTGGAAAAGGCATATGACAGGGTGGATAGGGGGGCAATGTGGCAGATGTTGCAGGTGTATGGTGTAGGAGGTAGGTTACTGAAAGCAGTGAAGAGTTTTTACGAGGATAGTGAGGCTCAAGTTAGAGTATGTAGGAAAGAGGGAAATTATTTCCCAGTAAAAGTAGGCCTTAGACAAGGATGTGTGATGTCACCGTGGTTGTTTAATATATTTATAGATGGGGTTGTAAGAGAAGTAAATGTGAGGGTCTTGGCAAGAGGCGTGGAGTTAAAAGATAAAAAATCACACATAAAGTGGGAGTTGTCACAGTTGCTCTTTGCTGATGACACTGTGCTCTTGGGAGATTCTGAAGAGAAGTTGCAGAGATTGGTGGATGAATTTGGTAGGGTGTGCAAAAGAAGAAAATTGAAAGTGAATACAGGAAAGAGTAAGGTTATGAGGATAACAAAAAGATTAGGTGATGAAAGATTGGATATCAGATTGGAGGGAGAGAGTATGGAGGAGGTGAATGTATTCAGATATTTGGGAGTGGACATGTCAGCGGATGGGTCTATGAAAGATGAGGTGAATCATAGAATTGATGAGGGGAAAAGGGTGAGTGGTGCACTTAGGAGTCTGTGGAGACAAAGAACTTTGTCCTTGGAGGCAAAGAGGGGAATGTTTGAGAGTATAGTTTTACCAACGCTCTTATATGGGTGTGAAGCATGGGTGATGAATGTTGCAGCGAGGAGAAGGCTGGAGGCAGTGGAGATGTCATGTCTGAGAGCAATGTGTGGTGTGAATATAATGCAGAGAATTCGTAGTTTGGAAGTTAGGAGGAGGTGCGGGATTACCAAAACTGTTGTCCAGAGGGCTGAGGAAGGGTTGTTGAGGTGGTTCAGACATGTGGAGAGAATGGAGCGAAACAGAATAACTTCATGAGTGTATCAGTCTGTAGTGGAAGGAAGGCAGGGTAGGGGTCGGCCTAGGAAAGGTTGGAGGGAGGGGGTAAAGGAGGTTTTGTGTGCGAGGGGCTTGGACTTCCAGCAGGCATGCGTGAGCGTGTTTGATAGGAGTGAATGGAGACAAATGGTTTTTAATACTTGACGTGCTGTTGGAGTGTGAGCAAAGTAACATTTATGAAGGGGTTCAGGGAAACCGGCAGGCCGGACTTGAGTCCTGGAGATGGGAAGTACAGTGCCTGCACTCTGAAGGAGGGGTGTTAATGTTGCAGTTTAAAAACTGTAGTGAAAAGCACCCTTCTGGCAAGACAGTGATGGAGTGAATGATGGTGAAAGTTTTTCTTTTTCGGGCCACCCTGCCTTGGTGGGAATCGGCCAGTGTGATAATAAAAAAAAATAATAAAATAATATGTTTACACTATCATACATTAAGAGCAATAGAGCTAGGCCTATAAACTGTGTATACAGTACACACATTACTTACCTTAAAATATTTTTCTCCTTGTAGTGAGTAGTGAATATATTTATTGTAGAAAGTCTGAATAAATGAAGAATGAGCATCACGGAAAACCGCTGCATTAGCGAAATGCCATAAAAAATAGTGCCGTAAAGTGGGGGCCCTCCTGTAATGTGGAGATATTACCTCCAACAGGGGGGGAGCAAGAGAGGTCATGACCCCTTTCTCAGACTTCATAGTCTCAACGAGACATTCCTTCCTTCTGCCAGTCAGGTTTTCCTGGAAAACTCACATGTTTACCCAAGAAAACTCCTATTCTTAGACATTCTAAAATAAGATATTGATGAACCTTTAGCCTAGTGATATAGCTAGTAGGATAAATTAAGTTAAGGACACCTCTGAGTCGTGAAATCTCATTCCTAGATTTACTACTATCGCCCAGAGGTAGCAGTCGATTTTTCTAGATATTGTCAGCAGAAATCAACTACAGCCTCTCCTCACTTAACGACGGAGTTCCGTTCCCAAGACCACGTCGGTAAACGAACGAGGAGCATACTATAATGGTAGTGAGTTTGTGTTAACCATCTTTGATATTGTTTTAATGTCACCTCTGCACAATTTATAACATTTATGGTGTATTTTTAAATGTTTATACATTAGTGTACTGTAATAAATGGAATAGAGGAAATCAGCTCTAATATACATTTAGGTATGAATACTGGTTAGAGAGCCCATCGTAAGACCGAGCCGTCGGTAAACGAGGAAGTCACTAAGTGAGGAAAGGTTGTATATAAAACCAGCCAGGACACCATGGATTTGATTCTCCAAATAATGATTGAGAACAGCGTCAAAAGGTTACTGGATGAGCCCATACCACACTGAAATGTAGAAATTAATGGCCATAATTCCAAGTGTCCTTCATGATGCTCATTTGTGCTTATACCTTTACCTTTGATATACCTTTGAAGAATTTCGAGAGTATATCTACTCTCTGAGCCCGGCCATGGGCCAGGCTCGTCTGGTGCTCACCTGGTCAACCAGGCTGTTGCTGCTGGAGGCCCACTGCCCCACATAGCCATCAGAGCCTGGTTGATCTGGCACCTGGTGAAGATACTTGTCTAGTTTCCTCTTGAAGGCTTCAACACTTGTTCCAGTAGTGTTTCTGATATCTTCTGGTAAGATGTTGAAAAGTCTGGGACCCCAGATGTTGATACAGTGTTCTCTTATTGTGCCCACCGCACCCCTGCTCCTCACTGAGTTTATTTTACACTTCCTCCCATATCTCTCACTCTAGTATGTTGTTATGGCAGTGTGCAGATTTGGGACCAAGCCCTCAAGTACCTTCCAGGTATATATTATCATGTACCTCTCTCTCCTCCGCTCCAATGAGTACATGTTCAAGACTTGTAGGCGTTCCCAGTAGTTTAGGTGCTTTACTGGCTCAATGTGAGCCGTAAACGATCTCTGTATTTGTTCCAGCTCCGATATTTCTCCTGCCCTGAACGGGGCCGTCAGTACTGAGCAATATTCTAGGTGAGGGGGGACTAGCGATTTGAAGAGTGTCACCATCGGCATTGTTTCCCTTGTTTTGAAAGTTCTCAATACCCACCCAGTCATCTTCTTGGCTGTCGTGATCTTTGTCTTGTTATGGTCTTTAAAAGAAAGGTCCGCTGACATAATTATTCCTAGGACTTTTACATGTTCCTTACGTTCTATTTGGTGACCCTCTTGAGTTTTGTATATAGTGCTCCTTTTGAATTCTTCATTCTTTCCATACCTAAGCAGCTGGAATTTATCACCACTGAACGTCATGTTGTTTTCGACTGCCCACTGGAAAACCCTGTTTATGTCTTCCTGTACTTTTTCAGTATCCTCTACCATACTGACTTTCATGCTTATTTTAGTGTCATCTGCAAATGATGATACAAAAGTGTGCCGGGTGTTTTGGTCTATGTCTGCTATGAGGATGAGGAACAGCAGAGGTGCCAGGACAGTGCCTTGAGGCACTGAGCTTTTGACCTCGCTGATGCTGGATCTTGCCCTGTTCATTACTAATTTTTGTGTTCTGTGTGTTAGGGAACCGAAAATCCATCTGCCTACCTTCCCTGTAATGCCTATGGCCTTCATTTTGTGCGCTATCACTCCATGATCGCATTTGTCAAATGCCTTTGCAAAATCTGTGTAAATCACATCTGCGTTTTGGTTTGGCCAACGGTATTCTGAGGAACATGGGTTATTTGAACTGTGGGTAAGAGCGGGCGAATTCCCAAAGATCCAATAAGTTAGGCTGCAGGGCAACTCCCCTTAAGTATTTAGCCTAGAAGCTAGTGTCTCATTGACTGCATAAATATTGATTAGGGAATATCCACTGAATTCAGGGATCCTTAAGGTGCAGGCTGGGGATACTAATACCATCTGAACTCTTACAGGAGTAAGTCCTTCATTGCACATAGTATTTTGAAGAGAGGAACCAGAGGTATCTAGGTTTGTTTGGGTAGAATTGGGGGATTTCTAGTAGCATAATCTCTACCTCCTAGTAAGTCAGTCCTTTGTTTGTGCATGTAGTTAGTAATTTCTTGTAGGGTCAATTTACATATGGAAATGTGTCCTAAAGGCCACTTGTGAGACTGAGACGACTAATCTCAGGGTGTCTGTGTCAACAGTACTTGCTAGGGTGAGCATCTCACAAGGAGGCAGTCCATACACGTTTTCACACCAGGTATACTCCAAGTAGGCACATACCTCTGATACAGTGGCTCATATGTTGCTATTACATCCACTTAATTACAGCTCCTCAGGACCTAAGATGGCTGTTACAAAGAAGAACTTCAGGGCACAGCTGCTGAATCTCTAAGGCTGTCACCCCGCAAGATAAATCCAACAACAGCCATTAATTTTAGGAACTAGAGTTCTGAGGAACTTCAGAGAGGAACCCTGTGATGAAGTTTTGGTTCATCCTGGACCATTATCAAGCCACAACTAAGCAAGAATAAGGTAGAGAAAGCCAGGAGACAAAAAGGGAGGAAAGGGAAGAGGGGTAGTAGCAGTAGCAGTAACAGTGGAGGTGGCAGCAGCAGTACAGTAGAAATGTAGAACATTCATGGCCATATCGACAATCCAAATGAATTCTTCATGAACAAAACCGAAAATTTGGTCATCCCAAAAACTCTCGGATATTATTATAACTCCACAAGATTTTGAAGAGGCAATTAATGACATGCCCATGCACTCTTGACCCAGGCCCAGACTCGTGGAACTCCGTGTTCATCAAGAACTACAAGAAGCCCCTATCACGTGCCTTCAGCATTTTATGGAGAGGGAGCATGGACACAGGGGTCATCCCACACACGCTAAAAACAACAGACATAGCCTCACTCCACAAAGGTGGCAGTAAAGCAATTGCAAAAAACTACAGACCGATAGCACTAACATCCCATATAAAAATCTTCGAGAGGGTTCTAAGAAGCAAGATCGCCAACCACCTAGATACCCATCAGTTACACAACCCAGGGCAACACGGGTTTGGAGCAGGTCGCTCCTGCTTGTCCCAGCTACTGGACCACTATGACAAGGTCCTGGATGCTGTAGAGGATAAACAAAATACAGATGTAGTATACACAGACTTTGTAAAAGCTTTTGACAAGTGTGACCATGGTGTAATAGCACACAAAATGCAGGATAAAGGAATAACTGGAAAAGTTAGTAGATGGATCTACAACTTCCTGACAAACAGAACACAAAGAGTAATAGTAAACAGAGAAAAGTCTGAGGCAGCTATGGTAAGCTCTGTTCCACAAGGCACAGTACTTGCTCCCATTCTAGTCCTCATCCTCATTTCTGACATGGACAGAGATGTAAGCCATAGCTCCGTGTCTTCCTTTGTGGATGACACCTGGATCACCATGGCAGTGACCTCCATCGAAGACACTGTGAGACTCCAAGCAGTGGCCTGGTGGCTAAAGCTCCCGCTTCACACACGGAGGGCCCGGGTTCGATTCCCGGCGGGTGGAAACATTCGACACGTTTCCTTACACCTGTTGTCCTGTTCACCTAGCAGCAAATAGGTACCTGGGTGTTAGTGGACTGGTGTGGGTCGCATCCTGGGGGACAAGATTAAGGACCCCAATGGAAATAAGTTAGACAGTCCTCGATGACGCACCGACTTTCTTGGGTTATCCTGGGTGGCTAACCCTCCGGGGTTAAAAATCCGAACGAAATCTTATCTTATCAATCAAATCTTCGAATGGGCCACTCAAAACAATACGAAGTTCAACAAGGAGAAATTTCAACTACTCAGATATGGAAAACTTGAAGAAATTAAAAATGTGTCAGGGTATACCACAAACATACCGAAAAAGTAATGTGAAGGACCTGGGAGTGATAATGTCAGAGGATCTCGCCTTCAAAGACCACAACAATGTATCTACCGCATCTGCTAGGAAAATGATAGGATGGATAATGAGCACCTTCAAAACTAGGGACGCCAAGCCCATGATGATTCTCTTCAAATCGCTTGTGCTCTCTAGGCTGGAATACTACTGTACATTAACGTCCCCTTCAAGGACAACACAATAAGTGTCCAGGGCCTAAGACTGTTCAACTGCCTCCCAGCATATATGAGGGGGATTACCAATAGACCCCTGGCTGTCTTCAAGAAGGCACTGGACAGGCACCTAAAGTCAGTACCTGACCAACAGGGCTGTGGTTCGTACATCAGCTTGCGTGCAGCCAGCAGTAACAGCCTGGTTGATCAGACCCTGATCCACCATGAGGCCTGGTCTCAGACCGAGTCGTGGGGGCATTGACCCCTGAAAACCTCTCAAGGTAAACTCCAGGTAATATCAGTGTGTAATTCGTGAAACTCGAGTCGTGCACCATCAATTTCCAGCAGTAATGGCCTGGTTGATTAGGCCCTGATCCACCCCGAAGCATGGTCATAGACTATGTCACGGGGGCATTGACCCCCAAAACACCCTTCAGCTATACTGCAGGTATACCAGGTACAGCATACCCAGGTATGATGGCTAAAGACTTATTTCTAAAAGTATACCTCTGGACAGTTAATCAATGGTTTCCATGTGATAACTTGTGAATGTCTTACCTAATAGGCTTCAAACTTTCAATGGTAATAACTAAAGAATGTATCTCTTAATGGCATCAATCATAAAGTACTGGCGCATTTTGGGATGTTGATCTGTGATAACTAGTCGATACCTCTTCTGGTTTACAGCACCGATAAGTTGATAAATGACATTTAACAATGACTCTTCTGACTGGATGCTATATAGCCCTTGTGGCTTAGCGTTCTTTTTGATTATATAACCCTTTGGGGCCTAGTTCCTAGGCCTTTTGTGTATCCATATCCTGGTGGCTAACGCTCCCGCTTCACACACGGAGGGCCCGGGTTCGATTCCCGGCGGGTGGAAACATTTCGACACGTTTCCTTACACCTGTTGTCCTGTTCACCTAGCAGCAAATAGGTACCTGGGTGTTAGTCGACTGGTGTGGGTCGCCTCCTGGGGGACAAGATTAAGGACCCCAATGGAAATAAGTTAGACAGTCCTCGATGACGCACTGACTTTCTTGGGTTATCCTGGGTGGCTAACCCTCCAGGGTTAAAAATCCGAACGAAATCTTATCTTATCTCGCGTTACCGTCCGCAGGATGGATATGGGGTGCACAATAAACTAGCCACTTCGGTGGCAAAATCTAAATCTAATCTTTTTGATTATAATAATCTTCTGATTGGCCACAAACTTTCGGTGTGTGTCCTTGCAGTAGGTTCAAATTGGCTCAAGGCTGTGGAGTTGCTAGTTTGGCGCTTTTATTGAAGAAATTGATATAAGTTTCCATGTGATAACTTGTGAATCTTCTGATTGGCTTCAAATCTTCATTGTTGATATTTAATGTAACTGATCTAATGCTTATGCTACACTCTGTACTATTCCTTTTCCATGCATTAATATCATTATTTACTAGCAGTACATGTACAAGGTATACCAGTACATGTGCAAGGTATACTAGTACATGTACAAGGTATACCAGTACATGTGCAAGGTATACTAGTACATGTACAAGGTATACCAGTACATGTACAAGGTATACCAGTACATGTACAAGGTATACCAGTACATGTACAAGGTATACAGACCATAGTTGATATCAATGACATACTACTATATAGAAAGTCCCTTGTTATGTACAGCATTTCCCGCAAATTATGTCAGTTTTGTCCCAGGATGTGACCCACACCAGTCCACTAACACCCGGGATGTGACCCACACCAGTCCACTAACACCCGGGATGTGACCCACACCAGTCCACTAACACCCAGGATGTGACCCACACCAGTCCACTAACACCCGGGATGTGACCCACACCAGTCCACTAACACCCGGGATGTGACCCACACCAGTCCACTAACACCCAGGATGTGACCCACACCAGTCCACTAACACCCAGGATGTGACCCACATCAGTCCACTAACACCCAGGATGTGACGCACACCAGTCCACTAACACCCAGGATGTGACCCACACCAGTCCACTAACACCCAGGATGTGACCCACACCAGTCCACTAACACCCAGGTTGTGACCCACACCAGTCCACTAACACCCAGGTTGTGACCCACACCAGTCCACTAACACCCAGGATGTGACCCACACCAGTCCACTAACACCCAGGATGTGACCCACACCAGTCCACTAACACCCAGGATGTGACCCACACCAGTCCACTAACACCCAGGTTGTGACCCACACCAGTCCACTAACACCCAGGTTGTGACCCACACCAGTCCACTAACACCCAGGATGTGACCCACACCAGTCCACTAACACCCAGGTACCTAGTTTACTGATGGGTGAACATAGACAACAGGTGTCTTAAAGAAATACATCCAATGTTTCTACCCGTACTGTGGATCAACCCCCAGACCTCAGTGTGTGAGTTGAATGCGCTAGCAATCGAGCTACGGGACACTGAGGTAGAGTGGGCTGGGATTATGAGATACAAGGATGTCTTCCTAGGATTGCACAGTGACCAAAACACACTAGTATAACACTTCTGGTGTCTTAAGTGTTAAGAGTGTGCCTCTTGGATGAGTGTTAATCTACAGCTCTTGGACCTTTTTCCACTAGCTGATGCCAGGGTTTTTGAATGTATTGACCTCCAGTTCCAGGACCTCTTGGGAGGATTACGAGACTCTTGAGGGAGTTGAACTGCAGCTCCTCAACTCGGTTGGTAGCGCACTCAGTTCACACACTGATATCCGTGTTCGATTCCCGGGGCGGGTAGAAACAGGGTGTTTCTTTAATACACCTGCTGTCAGTGTTCACCTAGCAGTAAGTAGGTACCTGGGTGTTAGTGGACTGGTGTGGGTGGCATCCTGGGGACAAAATTAACCTAAGTTGCGGGAAATGCTCTACATAATCACATAATCAGGTCACTTGTTCTATCTAGGCTGGAATATTGCTGCACACTAACAGCACCTTTCAAGGCAGGTGAAATTGCTGACCTAGAAAATGTACAGAGAACCTTCATGGCGCGCATAACGGAGATAAAACACCTCAATTACTGGGAGCGCTTGAGGTTCCTAAACCTGTATTCCCTGGAACGCAGGAGGGAGAGATACATGATTATATACACCTGGAAAATCCTAGAGGGACTAGTACCGAACTTGCACACGAAGATCACTCACTACGAAAGCAAAAGACTTGGCAGACGATGCAACATCCCCCCAATGAAAAGCAGGGGTGTCACTAGCACGTTAAGAGACCATACAATAAGTGTCAGGGGCCCGAGACTGTTCAACTGCCTCCCAGCACACATAAGGGGGATTACCAACAGACCCCTGGCAGTCTTCAAGCTGGCACTGGACAAGCACCTAAAGTCAGTTCCTGATCAGCCGGGCTGTGGCTCGCACGTTGGTTTGCGTGCAGCCAGCAGCAACAGCCTGGTTGATCAGGCTCTGATCCACCAGGAGGCCTGGTCACAGACCGGGCCGCGGGGGCGTTGACCCCCGGAACTCTCTCCAGGTAAATTCCAGGTAATAACACGTTACTGATGTCAGCTATGGTCTGTATAAGTTGATGCTATGAGGGATATAAAATCAAATACAAGCCGAGAATATACGATTTCGTTCGGATTTTTAACCCTGGAGGGTTAGTCATCCAGGATAACCCAAAAAGCCAAGTGTGTCATCTAAGATTGTCTTATTTCCATTGTTGTCTTCCAATCTTGTCCTCCAGGATGCCACCCACACCAGGTACCTATTTGCTGCTAGGTGAACAGGACAACAGGTGTATGGAAACACATCGAAATGTTTCCACCCCGACGAGAATCGAACCCGGACCCTCAGTGTGTGAAGCGAGAGCTTTAGCCACCAGGCCACCGGGGCATTAGGCGCCGCTTTCTGCCCCGACAAGCACAGTAGACGGCAGGATGGCAGCGGCAGTGGCAGACGGAGGGGGGATGGCAGCAGCCGATTAAACACCGCCGGCAGATCACGAATATCGACTAACGGGCCATTTTTAACAAGAATAGAAAGCAAATGATTTAACAGTGTACTGTCTGACATTTTTGGGTTACCCCAGGTTCTGTACACATATAAGAACATAAGGAACACTGCAGCAGGCCTACTGGCCTATGTGAGGCAGGTCCAATTCTCCCACCGCCTTGAGACAATGCCTTGACCTAGTCAGGTCAGACACGTCACTTAAGGGAGTAGCACGGCATCCGACCATAAACTTACTTATTTCTCTTCCATTCCGGCAAGGTTGTGAAGGCGTAAGTACAAAAAGTAAGGTAACACTTCGACGCGTACTATACCCGTGTGAAACTACTCGGGTTTCCCACCCTCTCTCACTCTCCTGATCTCCCACCCTCACTCTACTGATCTCCCACCCTCTCTCACTCTCCTGATCTCCCACCCTCTCTCACTCTCCTGATCTCCCACCCTCTCTCACTCTCCTGATCTCCCACCCTCTCTCACTCTCTGATCTCCCACCCTCTCTCACTCTCCTGATCTCCACCCTCTCTCACTCTCTGATCTCCCACCCTCTCTCACTCTCCTGATCTCCCACCCTCTCTCTCTCTTGATCTCCCACCCTCTCTCACTCTCCTGATCTCCCACCCTCTCTCACTCTCCTGATATCCCCCTCTCTCACTCTCCTGATCTCCCACCCTCTCTCACTCTCCTGATCTCCCACCCTCTCTCACTCTCTCCTGATCTCCCACCCTCTCTCACTCTCCTGATCTCCCACCCTCTCTCACTCTCCTGATCTCCCACCCTCTCTCACTCTCCTGATCTCCCACCCTCTCTCACTCTCCTGATCTCCCACCCTCTCTCTCTCCTGATCTCCCACCCTCTCTCACTCTCCTGATCTCCCACCCTCTCTCACTCTCCTGATCTCCCATCCTCTCTCACTCTCCCTGATCTCCCCCTCTCTCACTCTCCTGATCTCCCACCCTCTCTCACTCTCCTGATCTCCCACCTCTCTCACTCTCCTGATATCCCACCCTCTTTCACTCTCCTGATCTCCCACCCTCTCTCACTCTCCTGATCTCCACCCTCTCTCACTCTCCTGATCTCCCACCCTCTCTCCACTCTCCTGATCTCCCACCCTGTCTCACTCTCCTGATCTCCCACCCTCTCTCTCTCCTGATCTCCCACCCTCTCTCACTCTCCTGATCTCCCACCCTCTCTCACTCTCCTGATCTCCCACCCTCTCTCACTCTCCTGATCTCCCACCCTCTCTCACTCTCCTGATCTCCACCCTCTCTCACTCTCCTGATCTCCCACCCTCTCTCACTCTCCTGATCTCCCACTCTCTCTCACTCTCCTGATCTCCCACCTCTCTCTCACTCTCCTGATCTCCCACCCTCTCTCACTCTCCTGATCTTCCACCCTCTCTCACTCTCCTGATCTCCCACATTCTCTCACTCTCCTGATCTCCCACCCTCTCACTCTCCTGATCTCCACCCTCTCTCACTCTCCTGATCTCCCACCCTCTCTCACTCTCCTGATCTCCCACCCTCTCTCACTCTCCTGATCTCCCACCCTCTCTCATTCTCCTGATCTCCCACCCTCTCTCTCTCTCCTGATCTCCCACCCTCTCTCTCTCTCCTGATCTCCCACCCTCTCTCTCTATCCTGATCTCCCACCCTCTCTCACTCTCCTGATCTCCCACCCTCTCTCACTCTCTGATCTCCCACCCTCTCTCACTCTCCTGATCTCCCACCCTCTCTCACTCTCCTGATCTTCCCACCTCTTCACTCTCCTGATCTCCCACACTCTCTCACTCTGATCTCCCACCTCTCTCACTCTCCTGATCTCCCACCCTCTCTCACTCTCCTGATCTCCCACCCTCTCTACCTCTCCTGATCCTCCCACCCTCTCTCACTCTCCAGATCTCCCACCCTCTCTCACTCTCCTGATCTCCCACCCTCTCTCTCTCTGATCTCCCACTCTCTCTCACTCTCCTAATCTCCCCACCCTCTCTCACTCTCCTGATCTCCCACCCTCTCTCACTCTCCTGATCTCCCACCCTCTCACTCTCCTGATCTCCCACTCTCTCTCACTCTCCTGATCTCCCCCCTCTCTCACTCTCCTGATCTCCCACCCTCTCTCTCTGATCTCCCACCCCTCTCTTCTTCCTGATCTCCCACCCTCTCCTTCTGATCTCCCACCCTCTCTCTCTCTCCTGATCTCCCACCCTCTCTCCACTCTCCTGATCTCCACCCTCTCTCACTCTCCTGATCTCCCACCCTCTCTCACTCTCCTGATCTCCCACCCTCTCTCACTCTCCTGATCTCCCACCCTCTCTCACTCTCCTGATCTCCGCCCTCTCTCACTCTCCTGATCTCCCACCCTCTCTCACTCTCCTGATCTCACACCCTCTCTCTCCTGATCTCCCACCCTCTCTCTCTCTCTGATCTCCCACCCCTCTCTCTCTCTCCTGATCTCCCACCCTCTCTCACTCTCCTGATCTCCCACCCTCTCTCACTCTCCTGATCTCACACCCTCTCTCACTCTCCTGATTCCCCACCCTCTCTCACTTCTACTGATCTCCCACCCTCTCTCACTCTCTGATCTCCCACCCTCCTCTCACTCTCCTGATCTCCCACCCTCTCTACACTCTCCTGATCTCCCACCCTCTCTCACTCTCCTGATCTCCCACCCTCTCTCACTCTCCTGATCTCCCACCTCTCTCACTCCCTGATCTCCCACCCTCTCTCACTCTCCTGATCTCCCACCCTCACTCTACTGATCTCCCACCCTCTCACTCTCCTGATCTCCCACCCTCTTCACTCTCCTGATCTCCCACCTCTCTCACTCTCCTGATCTCACACCCTCTCTCTCTCTGATCTCCCACCCTCTCTCACTCACCTGATCTCCCACCCTCTCTCACTCTCTGATCTCCCACCCTCTCTCACTCTCCTGATCTCCCACCCTCTCTCACTCTCCTGATCTCCACCCTCTCTCACTCTCCTGATCTCCCACCCTCTCTCACTCTCCTGATCTCCCACCCTCTCTCACTCTCCTGATCTCCCACCCTCTCTCACTCTCCTGATCTCCCACCCTCTCTCACTCTCCTGATCTCCCACCCTCTCTCTCTCTCCTGATCTCCCACCCTCTCTCACTCTCCTGATCTCCCACCCTCTCTCACTCTCCTGATCACCCACCCTCTCTCACTCTCCTGATCTCCCACCCTCTCTCACTCTCCTGATCTCCCACCCTCTCTCACTCTCCTGATCTCCCACCCTCTCTCACTCTCCTGATCTCCCACCCTCTCTCACTCTCCTGATCTCCCACCCTCTCTCTCTCCTGATCTCCCACCCTCTCTCACTCTCCTGATCTCCCACCCTCTCTCACTCTCCTGACCTCCCACCCTCTCTCACTCTCCTGATCTCCCACCCTCTCACTCTCCTGATCTCCCACCCTCTCTCACTTCTCCTGATCTCCCACCCTCTCTCTCTCTCCTGATCTCCCATCCTTCTCTCCCACCCTCTTCACTCTCCTGATCTCCCACCTCTCTTCACTCTCCTGATCTCCCACCTCTCTCTCATTCTCCTGATCTCCCACCCTCTCCGCTCTCCTGATCTCCCACCCTCTCTCACTCCTGATCTCCCACCCTCTCTCACTCTCCTGATCTCCCACCCTCTCTCACTCTCCTGATCTCCCACCCTCTCTCACTCTCCTGATCTCCCACCCTCTCTCACTCCTGATCTCCCACCCTCTCTCACTCTCCTGATCTCCCACCCTCTCTCACTCTCCTGATCTCCCACCCTCTCTCACTCTCCTGATCTCCCACCCTCTCTCACTCTCCTGATCTCCCACCCTTCTCACTCTCCTGATCTCCCACCCTCTCTCACTCTCCTGATCTCCCACCCTCTCTCTCCTGATCTCCCATCCTTTCTCACTCTCCTGATCTCCCACCCTCTCTCACTCTCCTGATCTCCCACCCTCTCTCACTCTCCTGATCTCCACCTCTCTCTCCTGATCTCCCATCCTTTCTCACTCTCCTGATCTCCCACCCTCTCTCACTCTCCTGATCTCCCACCCTCTCTCACTCTCCTGATCTCCCACCCTCTCTCACTCTCCTGATCTCCCACCCTCTCTCACTCTCCTGATCTCCCACCCTCTCTCACTCTCCTGATCTCCCACCCTCTCACTCTCCTGATCTCCCACCCTCTCTCACTCTCCTGATCTCCCACCCTCTCTCTCTCTCCTGATCTCCCATCCTCTCTCACTCTCCTGATCTCCCACCCTCTCTCACTCTCCTTATCTCCCACCCTCTCTCACTCTCTGATCTCCCACCCTCTCTCACTCTCCTGATCTCCCAGCCTCTCTCACTCTCCTGATCTCCCACCCTCTCTCTCTCTCCTGATCTCCCATCCTCTCACTCTCCTGATCTCCCACCCTCTCTCACTCTCCTGATCTCCCACCCTCTCTCTCTCCTGATCTCCCACCCTCTCTCACTCTCCTGATCTCCCACCCTCTCTCACTCTCCTGATCTCCCACCCTCTCTCACTCTCCTGATCTTCACCCTCTCTCACTCTCCTGATCTCCCACTATCTCTCACTCTCCTGATCTCCCACCCTCTCTCACTCTCCTGATCTCCCACCTTCTCTCACTCTCCTGATCTCCCACCCTCTCTCACTCTCCTGATCTCCCACCCCTCTCTCACTCTCCTGATCTCCCACCCTCTCTCACTCTCCTGATCTCACACCCTCTCTCTCTCCTGATCTCCCACCCTCTCTCACTCTCCTGATCTCCCACCTCTCTCACTCTCCTGATCTCCCACCCTCTCACTCTCCTGATCTCCCACCCTCTCTCACTCTCCTGATCTCCCCACCTCTCTCTCTCTCCTGATCTCCCATCCTTTCTCACTCTCCTGATCTCCCACCCTCTCTCACTCTCCTGATCTCCCACCCTCTCTCACTCTCCTGATCTCCCACCCTCTCTCTCCTGATCTCCCATCTCTCTCACTCTCCTGATCTCCCACCCTCTCTCACTCTCCTGATCTCCCACCCTCTCTCACTCTCCTGATCTCCCACCCTCTCTCACTCTCCTGATCTTCCACCTCTCTCACTCTCCTGATCTCCCACCTCTCTCACTCTCCTGATCTCCCACCCTCTCTCACTCTCCTGATCTCCCACCCTCTCTCACTCTCCTGATCTCCCACCCTCTCTCACTCTCCTGATCTCCCACCCTCTCTCACTCTCCTGATCTCCCACTCTCTCTCACTCTCCTGATCTCCCACCCTCTCTCACTCTCCTGATCTCCCAACCTCTCTCACTCTCCTGATCTCCCACCCTCTCTCTCTCTCCTGATCTCCCACCCTCTCTCACTCTCCTGATCTCCCACCCTCTCTCACTCTCCTGATCTCCCACCCTCTCTCTCTCTCCTGATCTCCCACCCTCTCTCTCTCTCCTGATTCTCCCACCCTCTCTCTCTCTCCTGATCTCCCACCCTCTCTCTCTCTCCTGATCTCCCACCCTCTCTCTTCTCCTGATCTCCCACCCTCTCTCACTCTCCTGACCTCCCACCCTCTCTCACTCTCCTGATCTCCCACCCTCTCTCACTCTCCTGATCTCCCACCCTCTCTCACTCTCCTGATCTCCCACCCTCTCTCACTCTCCTGATCTCCACCCTCTCTTCTCTCCTGATCTCCCACCCTCTCTCTCTCCTGATCTCCCACCCTCTCTCTCTCTTCTGATCTCCCACCCTCTCTCACTCTCCTGATCTCCCACCCTCTCTCACTCTCCTGATCTCCCACCCTCTCTCTCTCTCCTGATCTCCCACCCTCTCTCTCTCTCCTGATCTCCCACCTCTCTCTCTCTCCTGATCTCCCACCCTCTCTCACTTCTCTGACCTCCCACCCTCTCTCACTCTCCTGATCTCCCACCCTCTCTCACTCTCCTGATCTCCCACCCTCTCTCTCTCTCCTGATCTCCCATCCTTTCTCACTCTCCTGATCTCCCACCCTCTCTCACTCTCCTGATCTCCCACCCTCTCTCACTCTCCTGATCTCCCACCCTCTCTCTCCTGATCTCCCATCCTCTCTCACTCTCCTGATCTCCCACCCTCTCTCACTCTCCTGATCTCCCACCCTCTCTCACTCTCCTGATCTCCCACCCTCTCTCACTCTCCTGATCTCCCACCCTCTCTCACTCTCCTGATCTCCCACCCTCTCTCACTCTCCTGATCTCCCACCCTCTTCACTCTCCTGATCTCCCACCCTCTCTCACTCTCCTGATCTCCCACCCTCTCTCACTCTCTGATCTCCCACCTCTCTCACTCTCCTGATCTCCCACTCTCTCTCACTCTCCTGATCTCCCACCCTCTCTCACTCTCCTGATCTCCCAACCTCTCTCACTCTCCTGATCTCCCACCCTCTCTCTCTCTCCTGATCTCCCACCCTCTCTCACTCTCTGATCTCCACCCTCTCTCACTCTCCTGATCTCCCACCCTCTCTCTCTCTCCTGATCTCCCACCCTCTCTCTCTCTCCTGATCTCCCACCCTCTCTCTCTCTCCTGATCTCCCACCCTCTCTCTCTCTCCTGATCTCCCACCCTCTCTCACTCTCCTGACCTCCCACCCTCTCTCACTCTCCTGATCTCCCACCCTCTCTCACTCTCCTGATCTCCCACCTCTCTCACTCTCCTGATCTCCCACCCTCTCTCACTCTCCTGATCTCCCACCTCTCTCACTCTCCTGATCTCCCACCCTCTCTCACTCTCCTGATCTCCCACCCTCTCTCTCTCTCCTGATCTCCCACCCTCTCTCACTTCCTGATCTCCCACCCTCTCTCACTCTCCTGATCTCCCACCCTCTCTCTCTCTCTGATCTCCCACCCTCTCTCACTCTGATCTCCCACCCTCTCTCACTCTCTGATCTCCCACCCTCTCTCACTCTCCTGATCTCCCACCCTCTCTCACTCTCCTGATCTCCCACCCTCTCTCACTCTCCTGATCTCCCACCTCTCTCATCTCCTGATCTCCACCACCCTCTCTCTCTCTCCTGATCTCCCACCCTCTCTCTCTCTCCTGATCTCCCACCCTCTCTCACTCTCCTGATCTCCCACCCTCTCTTCACTTCCTGATCTCCCACCCTCTCTCACTCTCCTGATCTCCCACCCTCTCTCACTCTCCTGATCTCCCACCCTCTCTCCTGATCTCCACCCTCTCTCCTGATCTCCCACCCTCTCTCACTCTCCTGATCTCCCACCCTCTCTCTCTCTCCTGATCTCCCACCCTCTCTCACTCTCCTGATCTCCCACCCTCTCTCTCTCTCCTGATCTCCCACCCTCTCTCATCTCTGATCTCCCACCCTCTCTCTCTCTCCTGATCTCCCACCCTCTCTCACTCCTGATCTCCCACCCTCTCTCTCTCCTGATCTCCCACCTCTCTCACTCTCCTGATCTCCCACCCTCTCTCACTCTCCTTATCTCCCACCCTCTCTCTGATCTCCCACCCTCTCTCACTCTCCTGATCTCCCACCCTCTCTCACTCTCCTGATCTCCCACCCTCTCTCTCTCTCCTGATCTCCCACCCTCTCTCTCCTGATCTCCCACCTCTCCCTCCCCATCACCCATCACCCTCACAGTCCCCAGAATATCTTGCTGCCAAGTTTGTCAAGACTGGTAATCACAATTATAGTGCCCGGTCAGTGGCCAGACTTCAAACACCTTTTATTGTTAAGCACTAAAGGAGTGGAACAGGCTGCCTACACGTGCCAAAGCCTGTCATAGCATGAGCCGGTTCAAGAGAGCTAAAAGGTACCTAATTAATGTAGGTACAGAGAGAGAAGAGAGTGGTTTCTTGTATAGGTGACGTACAAGTACCTATTACTGTGATCTGGTCCTCCTTTAAGGTTAATATAAGTGACTTATTTACCTTATTCTTAGTATATATATTTTTATTATATATATATATTATCACACTGGCCGATTCCCACCAAGGCAGGGTGGCCCGAAAAAGAAAAACTTTCACCATCATTCACTCCATCACTGTCTTGCCAGAAGGGTGCTTTACACTACAGTTTTTAAACTGCAACATTAACACCCCTCTCGAGTTGAATATCAAAATGGTAAACAATACCGACGGGTTGGTAAGACACACAGGCAACAGTTAGGTAACTTTAAACCGAAATGCTTCGCCTACACAGTAGGCTTCTTGAGGGTCTGACAACCTCAAACCTACTACATCAAGGGTGATGGAGTAATTACATCGTCTTCACATCTCTACTGCTCCTGCCTACTTTCTGTAGTCGACTGAAGACGCCTACTGTGTAGGCGAAACGTTTCGGATTGAAGTTGCCTGAGACCAGGCCTCGTGGTGGATCAGGGTCTGATGAACAAGGCTGTTACTAATGGAAACACGCAAGCCGCCGTAGGAACCACATCTCGGCTGGTCAGGTACTGACTTTAGGTGCCTGTCTAGTGCCTTCTTAGACAGCCAGGGGCCTATTGGTAATTCCCCTTATATATGCTGGGAGACAGTTGAACAGTCTTGGGCCCCTGACACTTATTGTGTTGTCTCTCAGTGTATTCGTGGCGCCTCTGCTTCTCGTTACGATAATGTTGCATCTCCTTTCGAGTCTTTTTGCTTTCATAAGGATTGATTTTCGTGTGTAAGTTTGGTGTTTATCCCTCTAGGACTTTCCAAGTGTATATTATCATGTATCTTTCTCGCCTGCGTTCCAGGGAATACAAATCAAGGGGCTTCAATCGTTCCAAGTAATTTAGGTCCTTTATCGCACTTGTGTGCCATGAAAGTTCTCTGTACATTCTTCAGGTCAGCAATTTCACCTGCCTTGAAAGAAGCAGTGTATTCCAGCCTAGAGAGAACAAGCGATTTGAAGAGAATCATCACGGACATCACATCCCTAGTTTTGAAGGTTCTCATTATCCATCCAATCAGATGAGGTAGATACATTGTTGTGGTCTTTGAAAGTGAGATCCTCTGACATTATCACTCCCAGGTCCTTCACATTAGTTTTTCGTGGTAACAGCTTAACAAAATTCCTGGAGGGCGAAACGTTCCCACAATAAAATGTCACATTAGTTACACTTGTGTCCCTTTACATATTGTGGTAAATTCTATTGGCATTTATATAACGAAAGTCACATGATACTTCATCTGTGTGTTTTCCATGTTGGTATTTGACATTATTACTGGTGAAGGTACTGAGCCATCACACAGGCTAGGAGGCAGCACCAACAGCCTCGTATGACAAATAATATCTATTGAATATGATCAGAAATACGCAATGTTATGAGGAAAATCAGGTAGACCTAACTCCAGGTGTATTTAATTACAAGTTTGAGAAACCATACCACGGGTGGGGTTTGAACCCGCGGTCAGAGTCTCAAAACTACAGACTGTCGCGTTAGTCACTGGACCAGCTAGCTTCAATAAGATTCGTCCAACTAGGTATATTTCTACACCATAGGAAGGTTAGCATAGGCCACCACTGTGACCACTGGGACGTGAGCTAGAGTTCGTCACAGCCACGCTAGCTGGAGATTCGTCTGTAAAAACTTGCATTTGTGGTCACAGTGGTGGCCTATGCTAACCTTCCTATGGTGCATAAATATACCTAGTTGGATGAATCATATTGAAGCTAGCTGGTCCAGTGGCTAACGCGACGGTCTGGAGTTTTGTGACTCTCTGACCGCGGGTTCAAACCCCACCCGTGGTATGGTTTGTCTATTGTTTCAAATAATCGTGAAGTTTTCTAGCGCTGGAAAACTGTGCATTCTGTGTTTACCTGGGGACTTGGAGAGGGTTTCAGGGGGTCAGCGCCCCCGCGGCTCGGTCAGAGCGCCCCTAATTTTCACTGGGAGAATGTTGCATCTCAGCAGGAGATGCTACATTTCCCCAATGAGAGCATGGGTACCATTAGTACACTGAGAGAAAACACAGCAAGTGTCAGGGTTCCAAGACTGTTCAACTGCCTCCCAGCATACATAAGGGGCATTACCAATAGACCCCTGGTTGTCTTCAAGACCCCTGGTTGTCTTCAAGACCCCTGGTTGTCTTCAAGACCCATGGTTGTCTTCAAGACCAATGGTTGTCTTCAAGACCCATGGTTGTCTTCAAGACCCCTGGTTGTCTTCAAGACCCCTGGTTGTCTTCAAGACCCCTGGTTGTCTTCAAGACCCATGGTTGTCTTCAAGATCCCTGGTTGTCTTCAAGGCCCATGGTTGTCTTCAAGACCCCTGGTTGTCTTCAAGACCCATGGTTGTCTTCAAGACCCATGGTTGTCTTCAAGACCCATGGTTGTCTTCAAGACCCCTGGTTGTCTTCAAGACCCCTGGTTGTCTTCAAGACCCCTGGTTGTCTTCAAGACCCCTGGTCTTCAAGACCCATGGTTGTCTTCAAGACCCATGGTTGTCTTCAAGACCCCTGGTTGTCTTCAAGACCCATGGTTGTCTTCAAGACCCATGGTTGTCTTCAAGACCCCTGGTTGTCTTCAAGACCCCTGGTTGTCTTCAAGACCCCTGGTCTTCAAGACCCATGGTTGTCTTCAAGACCCATGGTTGTCTTCAAGACCCCTGGTTTCTTCAAGACCCATGGTTGTCTTCAAGACCCATGGTTGTCTTCAAGACCCATGGTTGTCTTCAAGACCCCTGGTTGTCTTCAAGACCCCTGGTTGTCTTCAAGACCCCTGGTTGTCTTCAAGACCCATGGTTGTCTTCAAGACCCCTGGTTGTCTTCAAGACCCATGGTTGTCTTCAAGACCCCTGGTTGTCTTCAAGACCCCTGGTTGTCTTCAAGACCCATGGTTGTCTTCAAGACCCATGGTTGTCTTCAAGACCCATGGTTGTCTTCAAGACCCCTGGTTGTCTTCAAGACCCCTGGTTGTCTTCAAGACCCCTGGTTGTCTTCGACCCATGGTTGTCTTCAAGACCCATGGTTGTCTTCAAGACCCCTGGTTGTCTTCAAGGCCCATGGTTGTCTTCAAGACCCCTGGTTGTCTTCAAGACCCCTGGTTGTCTTCAAGACCCCTGGTTGTCTTCAAGACCCCTGGTTGTCTTCAAGACCTCTGGCTGTCTTCAAGACCGCTGGTTGTCTTCAAGACCGCTGGTTGTCTTCAAGACCCCTGGCTGTCTTCAAGACCCCTGGTTGTCTTCAAGATCCCTGGCTGTCTTCAAGACCCCTGGCTGTCTTCAAGACCCCTGGCTGTCTTCAAGAAAGCACTGGACAGGCACCTGAAATCTGTACCTGACCAACAGGGCTGTGGTTCGTACGTCAGTTTGCGTGCGGCCAGCAGTAACAGCCTGGTTAATCAGACCCTGATCCACCATGAGACCTGGTCTCAGACCGAGCCGCGGGGGCGTTGACCCCAAAACCCTCTCCAGGTAAACTCCAGGTAAACCCTACCTAAGGAAGCCAAAGTGACTTCCATTGAGACTCCGTGTTTAATTAAGAGGCTTCAAACCCTCAGTTTAAACCCTGATGTTCAGTGTGCAATTCACCTGGAGAGGGTTCCGGGGGGTCAATGCCCCCGAGGCCCGGTCTGTGACCAGGACTCGCAGTGGATCAGAGCCTGATCAAACCAGGCTGTTACAAGTCTTTCAATCAATCAATCAATCAATCAATCAATCAAAGTTTATTCTGTATAATTATTACAATGCGGGTTTACAGATTTTGGGTATTGTGTGGTTTACACGTGTTAAAGCACTAATTACAGAGGTGGCCACTAGGGCACCTAGCATGGCTAGGTATTTCGGCGGTACACTCTATCTTCCTATTTGCAGACAGAAATTTCTCAAGAGTTGCTTTCATCTCTGCTCTCTATCATCTAACTCTGCTGTACCTTGGATGGGTTTCACGAGTTCCACTACTGACGGAGCCCGGCCCTGGGCCAGGCTCGTTTGGTGCTTGCCTGGCCCCGTAAAACGCTGACTTTTTACGAAATTAACGAAAACATTGGAAGGATCTACAGTTTATTCTAGCAGAATAAAGAATGTTCGTGCGATAATGTTGTTAAACTTGTACAAGACATAGTTCCAAGGCATTAAACTAGACGGGTCCCTCTGCCCATGTTGTGTTGGGCAGTATGAGAGAGAACAGAGATGTAACAGACACCTACCTGTTCCTTGTAAGCACAATCAGGTGATGAGAAGTACAATAGATTAAGCTGGCACTCTTAAGCTGACGCAATAAATTAAGCTGGAGCCCCTGGTAACTAGGTGCGGGCATACACCCGCCCACCGCACCTGCGACACTCGCGCGCCCACACTGTATTGAAACCCCGAACGTTTTGGTGGTCTTTTGCGCTGTTGAGATAGTGGGGTGAGGAGGAGGGGCGAGGGGAAGGGGCGAGGGGAAGGGGCGAGGGGAAGGGACGAGGGAAGGGGCGAGGAGGGAGAGGAAGGAGGGAGGGGCAGACCACAGAGAACGGCAGGAAGGAATATCAGGGTGGAGGAAAACGAGAGAAAGAGAGGGAGGGAGAGGTGAAGACTGGAGTGAAATTGTTGAGTGGGGAGGGGGGGGGGAACGAGAGGGCCAGTGAAGAGGCGGGGCCAGGAGCTATGAACCGACCTCTGCAACCACAAATACACGCACACACACACACACACACCCCACACACACACACACACACACACACACACACACACACACACAAGGTGGACAAAAGACAGGAGTTCCAAAGGATGACACAGTAACAAGGGGACACAGTTGGAAGCTAAGACACGATGATTCACAGGGATGTAGGAAAGTATTCTTCAGGCCACAGAGTTGTCAGGAAGGAATAGTTATGGGAAGCCAGATGTAGTGGAGGCAAGGATCCACTACATAGTTTAAGCATAGGTTACGATAAAGCTCACGTGTCAGGGAGAGTGACTAGTTAAAAACGATCAGGTGAGAGAGGCGGGAGAGGGGCCAGGAGCTCGGTCGACCCCCGCAACCTCAACTAGGTGAGTACAACTAGGTGAGTACACACCACACACACACACACACACACACACACACACACACACACACACACACACACACACACACAATGAACATTTCTGGCGATAATTCTGATTATTTTGAGTTATCTTAGATAACTTACGTTAATAAATAAACTACCACAATACAAAGAAACCCAACTTACACAGGTACAGTTACACAGGTACAGTTACACAGGTACAGTTACACAGGTACAGTTACACAGGTACAGTTACACAGGTAGTTACACAGGTACAGTTACACAGGTACAGTTACACAGGTACAGTTACACAGGTAGTTACACAGGTACAGTTACACAGGTAGTTACACAGGTACAGTTACACAGGTAGTTACACAGGTACAGTTACACAGGTAGTTACACAGGTACAGTTACACAGGTACAGTTACACAGGTACAGTTACACAGGTACAGTTACACAGGTAGTAACAGGTAATACAGGTAGTTTTCACAGGTACAGTTTTACACAGGTACAGTTACACAGGTACAGTTATACAGGTAGTTACACAGGTACAGTTACACAGGTACAGTTACACAGGTACAGTTACACAGGTACAGTTACACAGGTACAGTTACACAGGTAGTTACACAGGTACAGTTACACAGGTACAGTTACACAGGTACAGTTACACAGGTACAGTTACACAGGTACTTTTACAAGGTACACGTTACACAGGTACAGTTACTACAGGTACAGTACAGCAGGTACAGTTCACAGGTAACAGTTACACAGGTACAGTACCAGGTAGTTACACAGGTACAGTTACCTAGGTACAGTTACCAGGCTACTTACACAGGTACAGTTACATCAGGTACAGTTACACAGGTACAAATTACACAGGTACGTTACACAGGTACAGTTACACAGGTACAGTTACCACGGTGATACAGTTACAAGGTAGTTACACAGGTACAGTTACTCAGGTACAGTTACATGGTTGCAGTTATACAGGTTCAAGTTACACAGGTACAGTTACACAGGTACAGTTATACAGGTACAGTTACACGTACGTTACACAGGGAGTACACGGTACAGTTACACAGGTACAGTTATACAGGTACAGTTACAACAGTACAGTTACAAGGTACAGTTACACAGTACAGTTACACAGGTAGTGACTCAGGTACAGTTACACAGGTACAGTTACCAGGTACAGGTATAAGGTTCAGTTACTCAGGTACAGGTTACACAGGGAGTTACACAGGTACAGTTACACAGGTACAGTTATACAGGTACAGTTACACAGGTAGTTACACAGGTACAGTTACACAGGTACAGTTACACAGGTAGTTACACAGGTAAAGTTTCACAGGTAAGTTATTACAGGGTACATTACACTGGTATCAGGGACACAGGTACAGTTACACAGGTACAGTTACACAGTTAGTTACACAGGTACAGTTACACAGGTACAGTTATACAGGTACAGTTACACAGGTACAGTTACACAGGTACAGTTATACAGGTACAGTTACACAGGTACAGTTACACAGGTAGTTACACAGGTACAGTTAAACAGGTACCAGTTTTTAAGGTTACAGTTACAACAGGTTCAGTTACCAGGTACAGATTATTAGGAAGTTCCTGGCTGATGCTATTCTTGTACCCCCCTGTGTCCTTTTCCGAATACAAAGGTCAGGTCTCCACACATAAATAGGTCGGATTGGTCCTTCACCACACAAAAGGTCGGTGTTCCTTCTCCACACAAAAAAGGTCAGTGTCCTTCTCCACACAAAAAAGGTCGGTGGTGTCACTTCTCCACACAAAAAGGTCAGGTGTACTTCTTACACACCAAAAAGGTCAGTGTCCTCCACACAAAAGGTCAGTGTCCTTCTCCACACAAAAAGGTCGGTGTCCTCCACCCAAAAAAGGTCAGTGTCCTTCTCCACACAAAAAGGTCAGTGTCCTTCTCCACACAAAAAGGTCAGTGTCCTCCACACAAAAAGGTCAGTGTCCTTCTCCACACAAATAGTCGGTTGTCCCTCCACACAAGAAGGTCAGTGTATCCACACAAAAAGGTCAGTGTCTCCACCACTAAAAGGTCAGTGTACTTCCTCCACACAAACATGGTCGGTTTCCTTCTCCACACATAAAAATGGTCAGTGTCCTTCTCCACACAAAAAGGTCAGTGTCCTCCACACAAAAAGGTCAGTGTCCTTCTCCACACAAAAAGGTCAGTGTCCTCCACACAAAAAGGTCAGTGTCCTTCTCCACACAAAAGGTCAGTGTCCTTCTCCAATCCACAAAAGGTCAGTGTCCTCCACACAAAAAGGTCAGTGTCCTTCTCCACACAAAAAGGTCAGTGTCCTTCTCCACACAAAAAGGTCAGTGTCCTCCACACAAAAAGGTCAGTGTCCTTCTCCACACAAAAAGGTCAGTGTCCTTCTCTTCCACACATTAGGTGCTGTGGCCTCCACACAAAAAAGTCAGTGTCCGTCTCCACACAAATGGTCGGTGTCCTTCTCCACACTAAAATAAGGTCAGTGGCCCTTTCTCCACACCAGAAAGGTCAGTGATTCCTCCACTCAAAAAAGGTCAGTGTCCTTCTCCACACAAAAGGTCAGTGTCCCTTTCCACATACAAAATGGTCAGTGTCCCTCCACACAAAAAGGTCAGTTGCCTTCTCCACACCAAAATGGTCAGTTGTCCTTCTCCCACACAAAAAGGTCAGTGTCCTCCACACAAAAAAGGGGTCGTGTCCTTCTCCAAACAAAAGGTCGGTGTGGTCCTTCTCCACACATAAAAGGTCTCAGTGTCCTTGCTCAACACACAAAAAAGGTCTAGTGTCCTCCACACAAAAAGGTCACAGTGTCCTTCTCCAACAACAAAAAGGTCAGTGTCCTCCACTACAATAATAGATGCTGTGTCTTCTCCCTCCCCCCCCCCCCCTCCAAAATGGTTCAGTGTCGCCACACAAAAGGTCAGTGTACGTATTCCACACAAAGGTCAGTGTCCTCCCACATAAAAGGTCAGTGTCCTTCTCACACACAAAAAGGGTCAGGTCCTTCTCCAACACAAGGCTCAGTTGTCCTCCACACTAATAGGTCAGTGTCCTCAACACAAAAATGGTCAGGGTCCTCCACAAAAAAGGGTCAGTGTCTCCTGCTCCACACAAAAGGGTCAGTGTCCTACACAAAAAGGTCAGGGTCTTCTCCACACAAAAGGTCTGTGTCCTCCACACAAAAGGTCTGTGTCCTCCACACAAAAAGGTCATTGTCCTTCTCCACACAAAATGGGTCTGTGTCCTTCTCCACTAAAAAGGTCTCAGGGTCCTTCCCACACAAAAAGGTCCAGGGTCCTTTCCTCACAAAAAGGTTCGTGGTCCTGCTCCACTCAATAATGGTCCAGTGTCCTTCTCCACTCAAAAAGGTCAGTGTCCTCCACACCAAAAAAAAGGTCAGTGTCATCCAATTTATAATGGTCAGTGGTCTTTCTCCACACAAAAAGGTCAGTGTCCTCCACACAAATAAGGTCGTGTCCTCCATCACTAAAGGGTCAGTGTCCTCCACTACAAAAGGTCTGTGTCCTCCCACACTAATAAGGTCGGTGTCCTTCTCCACTCAAAAAGTCAGTGTCCTCTCACAAAAGGTCAGTGTCCTCCATATAAAAGGTCAGTGTCCTCCACACAAAAAGGTCAGTGTCCTTCTCCACACAATAAGGTCAGTGTCCATTCCACACAAAAGGTCGGTGGTCACTCCACACAAAAGGTCAGTGTCCTCCACACAAAAGGTCAGTGTCCTTCACACAAAAAGGTCGGTGTCCTTCTCCACACAAAAAGGTCGGTGTCCTTCTCCACACAAAAAGGTCAGTGTCCTTCTCCACACAAAAAGGTCAGTGTCCTTCACACAAAAAGGTCAGTGTCCTTCTCACACCATTAAGGTAGTGTCCTTCTACCACACAAAAAGGTCAGTGTCCTCCACACAAAAAGGTCAGTGTCCTCCACAGAAAAAGGTCAGTGTCCTTCTCCACACAAAAAGGTCAGTGTCCTTCACACAAAAAGGTCAGTGTCCTCCACACAAAAAGGTGTGTCCTCCACACAAAAAGGTCAGTGTCCTTCTCCACACAAAAAGGTCAGTGTCCTTCTCCACACAAAAAGGTCAGTGTCCTTCTCCACACAAAAAGGTCAGTGTCCTTCCACACAAAAAGGTCAGTGTCCTCCACACAAAAAGGTCAGTGTCCTTCACACAAAAGGTCAGTGTCCTTTTCTAGACACATGAAGGTCAATGTCATTTTCCACACAAAGATCAATGCCATTTTCTCTATACAAAAAGGTCAATACGACCCTGTCCACTCAAAAAAGGCCTCAGTGTCCTTTCAACAATGGTCAAAGGCGTCCATTTCCCACCTAAGGTCAGTGTCCTTTTCCACACAAAAAGGTCAAAGCGTCCTTTCCCACACAAAGGTCAGTGTCCTTTTCCACACACACAAAAGGTTCAAATCAAGTCGAAAAGGTTAAGTTTTAAAAACATGGCGCCAAATACACCAAAGAGGAGAAATCATTTACCACTTGCCCCTTGGTTTTTACCCACTTACCCCCTTCGGGCACCCCATCACATGGGACCCCCTAGGAAACCCCATAAGAGACCGCCATGGTACTCTCCCAGGTCCCCGCATCACGTGCGTGTTATCCCTCCCCCTACCCCACTTCCAGAAACCCCGCCTGCAACAGCTTTAAGTAGCCAGTACGTTGCTATTGCATCATCCTGGTGCCAAGAGGACGATCCAGGTGCAGGAGGCAGCAGTGCGCAGGCGCAGTCCACGTGGCCTGGGTCTTACCAGACATTTGTTACAGACCATGTCCATCTTGTTCCCATCCTCGCTAGAAGCTCCCTAAACAACCCAAACAAACCGCACACTAACCCAAAGATAGGCAACCGAAGTACTCTAAAATACACCACCAATACCCATATATACGCAACCCAACGAAAGGTGATTACTGCTCATGCTCTGTATGAGGCTACTGATCCATGCTTGTTTGAGGCTACTGATCCATGCTCTGTTGAGGCTACTGATCTTGCTTGTATGAGGCTACTGGTTCCAATGCTCTGTATGAGGCTTACTGATCCATGCTTCTGCATGAGCTTACTGATCCAGGCTCTGTATGAGGGTACTTGAACCCATGTCTGTATGAGGTACTGATCCATGCTCTGCAGGAGGCTAATGATCCATGCTTGCATGAGGGCTATGATCCACATGCTCTGTATGTGGCTACTGATCCATGCTCTGTATGAGGCTACTGATCCATGCTCTGTATGAGGCTACTGATCCATGCTCTGTATGAGGCTACTGATCCATGCTCTGCATGAGGCTACTGATCCATGCTCTGTATGAGGCTACTGATCCTGCTCTGCAGGAGGCTACTGATCCATGCTCTGCATGAGGCTACTGATCCATGCTCTGCATGAGGCTACTGATCCATGCTCTGTATGAGGCTACTGATCCATGCTCTGCATGAGGCTACTGATCCATGCTCTGCATGAGGCTACTGATCCATGCTCTGCATGAGGCTACTGATCCATGCTCTGTATGAGGCTACTGATCCATGCTCTGTTATGTGGCTATGATCCATGCTTGTACTGTTTGGAGGCTACTGATCCATGCTCTGTATATGAGGCTCACTGTATCCATGCTCTGCATGAGGCTATGATCATGCTCTGATGAGGGCTACTGATTCCACATGCTCTGCATGAGGCTACTGTTCCTTGCTCTGCATGAGGCTAATATCCATGCTCGTTTGAGGCTACTGTATCCTGCTCTGATGAGGCTACTAATCTTGGCTCTGCATGAGGCTACTGATCCCCTGATGGGGCCCTCTGCTTGAGGCTACTGATCCATGCTCTGTATGAGGCTACTGATACCATGCTCTGTTTGAGGTTCTGATCATGCTCTGTATGAGGCTTACTGATCATGCTCGTATGAGGTACTGATCCATGCTCTGCATGAGGGCTACTGGATCCTTGTCTGTTTGAGGCTACTGATCCTTGCTTGTATGTGGTTACTGATCTGCTCTGTAGAGGACTACTGTTCCATGCTCTGTTGAGGTACTGATCCATGCTTCTGGATGAGGCTTACTGATTCCTGCTATGCTGAGGCTACCTGATCCATGCTCTGTATGTGGCTTCTGATCCATGCTCTGTATGAGGCGCTGATGATCCATTGTCGGTATGAGGCTACTGATCCATGCTCTTGTATGAGGGCTATGATCCTTGCTCTGTATTTGAGGCTACTGATCCATTATCTGGGATGAGGCTACTGATCCATGCTCTGGATGAGGCTACTGGTCCATGCTCTGTATGAGGCTACTGATCCATGCTCTGGATGAGGCTACTGGTCCATGCTCTGTATGAGGCTACTGATCCATGCTCTGGATGAGGCTACTGGTCCATGCTCTGTATGAGGCTACTGATCCATGCTCTGTATGAGGCTACTGATCCATGCTCTGCATGAGGCTACTGATCCATGCTCTGTATGAGGCTACTGATCCATGCTCTGGATGAGGCTACTGATCCATGCTCTGCATGTGGCGGCTAAAAACTGATCCATCTCTGTTTGAGGCTACTGATCCATGCTCGCATGAGGCTACTGATCCATGCTCTGCATGAGGCTACTGATCCATGCTCTGCATGAGGCTACTGATCCATGCTCTGTATGAGGCTACTGATCCATGCTCTGTATGAGGCTACTGATCCATGCTCTGTATGAGGCTACTGATCCATGCTCTGTATGTGTGAGGCTATGATCCCATGCTCTGTATGATGCTTACTGATCCATTGCTCTGGGTGTGGCTACTGATCCCATGACTCTGTATGAGCACTGGACCATGCTCTGGATGAGGCTACTGATCCATGTTTCCTGGTGAGGCTACTGATCCATGCTCTGCATGAGGCTACTGATCCATGCTCTGGATGAGGCTACTGATCCATGCTCTGTATGAGGCTACTGATCCATGCTCTGGATGAGGCTACTGATCCATGCTCTGCATGAGGCTACTGATCCATGCTCTGCATGAGGCTACTGATCCATGCTCTGTATGAGGCTACTGATCCATGCTCTGTATGAGGCTTCTGATCCCATGCTCTGGCATGTGAGGAATACTGATCCATGCTTGCATTTGGGCTATGATCCATGCTCTGCCTGAGGCTACTGATCCATGCTCTGCATGAGGCTACTGATCCATGCTCTGCATGAGGCTACTGATCCATGCTCTGCATGAGGCTACTGATCCATGCTCTGCATGAGGCTACTGATCAGGCTCTGTTGAGCATTACGGATCCATGCTCTGCATGAGGCTACTGATCTTGCTCTGACATGAGGTACTGTTCCATGCTCTGTGGGTATGATCCATGCTCTGCATGAGGCTACTGATCCATGCTCTGCATGAGGCTACTGATCCATGCTAGGCATGTGGTGGGTCCAGGAGCTGCTCATGTGGTAGGTCCAGGAGCTAGAGTCATGTAGTGGGTCCAGGAGCTAGTCATATGGTAGGCCCAGGAACTAGTCAAGTGGTGCATCCAGGAGCTAAGAGTCATGGGGTCCAGGAACTAGTCATGTGGTGGGTCCAGGAGCTAGTCATGTGGTAGGTCCATAGCTAGTTATGTTGTGGGTCCCAGGAGCTAAATATGTGGTGGGTCTAGGAGTAGTTATGTGTGTGCGTCCAGGAGCTAGAGTCAAGTGGTGGGTCCAAGAGCTAGTCATGTGGTGAGTCCAGGAGCTAGAGTCATGTGGCAGGTCCAAGAGCAAGTTATGTGGTGGGTCCAGAAGCTAAAGTCATGTGGTGGGTCTAGGAACTAGTCATGTGGTGGGTCCAGGAGCTAGAGTTATGTGGTGGGTCCAGGAGCTAGTCAAGTGGTGGTTCCAAGAGCTAGTCATGTGGTGGGTCCAGGAGCTAGAGTCATGTGGTGGGTCCAAGAGCTGGTTATGTGGTGGGTCCAGGAGCTAGTCATGTGGTGGGTCCATTAGCTAGTTATGTGGTGGGTCCATTAACTAGATTACTGTGGTGGGTCCAGGAGCTAGTCATGTGGTGGGTCCAGGAGCTAGAACCATGTGGTGGGTCTAGGAGATAGTCATGTTGTGGGGTCCAGGAGGCTAGTCATGTGGTGGGTCCAAGAGCTGGTTATGTGGTGGGTCCAGGAGCTAGTCATGTGGTGGGTCCATTAGCTAGTTATGTGGTGGGTCCATTAGCTAGAGTACTGTGGTGGGTCCAGGATCTAGTAATGTGGTGGGTCCATTAGTTAGTCATGTGGTGGGTCCATTAGCTAGAGTACTGTGGTGGGTCCAGGAGCTAGTCATGTGGTGGGTCCAGGAGCTAGAACCATGTGGTGGGTCTAGGAGATAGTCATGTGGCGGGTCCAGGAGCTAGAGAGTCATGTGATAGGTCCAGGAGCTAGTCATGTGGTGTCCAGGAGCTTGTCATTGTGGTCCAGGGGCTAGGAGTCGTGTGGGTAGTAGCCCTTGGATTTATCATGTGGTAGGTCCAGGAGCTAGTCATGTGGTAGGCCCAGGAGCTAGTCATGTGGTAGGTCCAGGAGCAAGTCATGTGGTAGGTCCAGGAGCTAGTCATGTGGTAGGTCCAGGAGCTAGAGTCGTGTGGTAGGCCCAGGAGTTAGGGTCATGTGGTAGGTCCAGGAGCTAGTCATGTGATGGGTCCAGGAGCTAGTCATGTGGGGGTCCAGGAGCTAGAGTCATGTGGCTGGTTATACTTCGTAAACTGTACATCGTCTCGCTGTGTTTACATCATCTATGGTTTGTGGGCGCGCGGTAACATTGATTAATAAGCACGCGGTGAGTGACCTCCAGTTTTAAAATTTAAAAATTTCTGAGCACGCGGTAACCACCTGCAGCTAAGGTCGTGGGGCCGCGCGGTGGCCGCCAGTACTGGTTCGTGGGCGCGCGGTCCCTCTGTACCTCCAACCCTGTCCTTATTTAATTTTTTTCAACACGTAAAAACCCATCATAAATGCACAATACTCTCAATATTAATTAATTTCAATATATATTTTTAAGGGGGTGTTAAAAGTTTTTGTGGTATATTCGGGGATATTTTTGTGGTATGTGGTATCCTGACCACTGATCAGAGTGGTATTTGTGGTATATTGATCAGTGGTTATTTGTGGCTATATCTGATCAGTGGTTATTTTGTGGTATATTGTTCTGTAGTTATTTGTGGTATATCATGATCAGTGTTTATTTGTGGTATATCTGATCAGTGGTTATTTGTGGTATATCTGATCTGTGGTTATCTGTGGTATATCTGATCAGTGGTTATTTGTGGTATATCTGATCTGTAGTTATTTGTGGTATATCTGATCAGTGGTTATTTGTGGTATATCTGATCAGTGGTTATTTGTGGTATATCTGATCAGTGGTTATTTGTGGTATATCTGATCAGTGGTTATTTGTGGTATATCTGATCAGTGGTTATTTGTGGTATAATCTGATCTTGTAGTATAGTTATTTGTGGTATATCTGATCTGTAGTTATTTGTGGTATATCTGATCTGTAGTTGTTTGTGGTATATCTGATCAGTGGTTATTTGTGGTATATCTGATCTGTAGTTGTTTGTGGTATATCTGATCTGTGGTTATTTGTGGTATATCTGATCTGAGTTTTGTTTGTGGTATATCTGATCAGTGGTTTTTGTGGTATATCTGAATCGTAGTTGAGTTGTTTGTGTATATCTGATCTGTAGTTGTTTGTGGTATATCTGATCAGTGGTTATTTGTGGTATATCTGATCTGTAGTTGTTTGTGGTATATCTGATCTGTAGATGTTTGTGGTATATCTGATCAGTGGTTATTTGTGGTATATCTGATCTGTAGTTGTTTGTGGTATATCTGATCTGTAGTTATTTGTGGTATATCTGATCTGTAGTTGTTTGTGGTATATCTGATCAGTGGTTATTTGTGGTATATCTGATCTGTAGTTGTTTGTGGTATATCTGATCTGTGGTTATTTGTGGTATATTGTATCTGTTGTTGTTTGTGGGTTATATATATCAGATGGTTTATTTTGGTGGTGGTATATCTGATCTGTAGTTGTTTGTGGTATATCTGATCTGTAGTTGTTTGTGGTATATCTGATCTGTAGTTGTTTGTGGTATATCTGATCTGTAGGTATTTTGTGGTCATATCTGTCTGTGTTATTTTTGTGGTATTTCTGTCTGTAGTTGTTGTGGTATATTGATCTGTGGTTATTTTGTGGTATATTGATCTGTAGTGGTTTGTGGTTTATCTGATCTGTAGTTATTTTGTGGTTATTCTGATTGTAGTTGTTTGTGGTATATCTGATCTGTAGTTATTTTGTGGTATATCTGATCTGTGGTTATTTTGTGGTATATCTGATCTGTAGTTGTTTGTGGTATATCTGATCTGTAGTTATTTTGTGGTATATCTGGTCTGTGGTTATTTGTGGTATATCTGATCTGTAGTTGTTTGTGGCATATCTGATATGTGGTTATTTATGGTATATTGATTGTGGTATTTGTGGTATATCTGATTGTGGTTATTTATGGTATATCTGATTGTGGTTATTTGTGGTATATCTGATCTGTGGTGATATCGTTATTTAGTAATTGTGGTATATTTATTGATATTTTTTGTGGTATATTCATTGATATTTTGTGATTGTGGTATATATTTGGTGATTTTTTTCAATATTGTGGTAATGTTGTTTTGGCGGGTAATATTATACGCATTCTAACTGGTTATATAAACTGAGTAACTAATTCCAGTGATCTAGTAACTTTTAAACTGCCATATTAACTTTCTAATGCTGACAATAGTGACTTTCTAATGCTGACAGTAGTGACTTTCTAATGCTGACAGTAGTGACTTTCTAATGCTGAAGTAGTGACTTTCTAATGCTGACACAAGTAACTATATAATGCTGACAGTAGTGACTTTCTAATGCTGACAATAGTGACTTTCTAATGCTGACAGTAGTGACTTTCTAATGCTGACAGTAGTGACTTTCTAATGCTGATAGTAGTGACTTTCTAATGCTGACACAAGTAACTTTATAATGCTGACAGTAGTGACTTTCTAATGCTGATAGTAGTGACTTTCTAATGCTGACAGTGCTGATCTTATGCTGACAGTAGTGACTTTCTAATGCTGGGGCAGTAGTAACTTTCTAATGCTGGGATAGTAGTAACTTTCTAATGCTGGGGCAGTAGTAACTTTCTAATGCTGGGACAGTAGTAACTTTCTAATGCTGGGACAGTAGTAACTTTCTAATGCTGGGACAGTAGTAACTTTCTAATGCTGAGACAGTACTTTCTAATGCTGGGACAGTACTTTCTAATGATGGGACAGTAGTAACTTTCTAATGGTGGGACAGTACTTTCTAATGCTGGGACAGTAGTAACTTTCTAATGGTGGGACAGTACTAACTTTCTAATGCTGGGACAGTAGTAACTTTCTAATGATGGGACAGTAGTAACTTTCTAATGGTGGGACAGTACTTTCTAATGCTGGGACAGTAGTAACTTTCTAATGCTGGGACAGTACTAACTTTCTAATGCTGGGACAGTAGTAACTTTCTAATGATGGGACAGTAGTAACTTTCTAATGGTGGGACAGTACTTTCTAATGCTGGGACAGTAGTAACTTTCTAATGGTGGGACAGTACTAACTTTCTAATGCTGGGACAGTAGTAACTTTCTAATGGTGGGACAGTAGTAACTTTCTAATGGTGGGACAGTACTTTCTAATGCTGGGACAGTAGAACTTTCTAATGTGGGGACAGTACTAACTTTCTAATGTGGGACAGTAGTAACTTTCTAATGAGGGACAGTAATCTTTCTAATGTGGTGACAGTACTTCTAATGCTGGGACAGTAGTAACTTTCTAATGCTGGGACAGTAGTAACTTTCTAATGATGGGACAGTAACTTTCTAATGGTGGGACAGTACTTTCTAATGCTGGGACAGTAGTAACTTTCTAATGGTGGGACAGTACTTTCTAATGCTGGGGCAGTAGTAGCTTTCTAATGCTGGGACAGTAGTAACTTTCTAATGCTGGGACAGTACTAACTTTCTAATGCTGGGACAGTAGTAATTTTCTAATGCTGGAGACAGTACTAACTTTCTAATGCTGGGACAGTGCTTTCTAATGATGGACAGTATAACTCTAATGGGGACATGAAGTAACTTTCAATGTGGACAGTACTTACTAATGCTGGGACGGTAGTAACTTTCTAATGCTGGACAGAAGTGCTTCTAAGCTGGGACAGTGCAACTTTCTAATGCTGGACAGTAGTAACTTCTATCTGGTGACAGTACTTTACTATGCTGGGACAGTAGTAACTTTCTAATGCTGGGACAGAAGTAGCTTTCTAATGCTGGGACAGTAGTAACTTTCTAATGCTGGGACAGTACTAACTTTCTAATGCTGGGACAGTACTTTCTAAAGTTGGGACAGTAGTAACTTTCTAATGCTGGGACAGTAGCAACTTTCTAATGCTGGGACAGTACTAACTTTCTAATGCTGGGACAGTACTTAACCTACTAGGTGACATGACTTAACCTACTAGGTGACAGGACTTTACCTACTAGGTGACTTGATTTAACCTAGTGACATGACTTAACCTAGTAGGTGACACGACTTAACCTAGTAAGTAACATGACATAACCTAGTAGGTGACACAACTTAACCTAGTAGGTGACACGACTTAACCTAGTAGGTGACACGACTTAACCTAGTAGGTGACACGACTTAACCTAGTAGGTGACACGACTTAACCTAGTAAGTGACATGACTTAATCTAGTATTGACAAACTTTATAATGCACGACTTAACTTAGTTTGACACGAACTTACCTAAGTAGTGTGACACGACTTTAACCTGAGAGTTGACACGACTTAACCTAGTAAGGACATACTTAACCTAGTAGTTGTACTGACAACTTTACCTGTAGGTGACACGACTTAACCTAGTAGTGCTGACTATAACCTTAGTGTGCTACGAGCTTAACCTGAGTGAACGACTTAACTAGTGTGCACACTTAAAACTAGAGTGGCATGACATAACCTTTAGTGACACGACTTAACCTATAGGTGAAACGACTTAACCTAGTAATGACATACTTAACCTAGTATGGACACACTTACCTAGTAGGTGACACGACTTACCTAGTAGGTGACACGCTTAACTAGTAGGTACACTACTTAACCTAGTAGGTACACGAGCTTAACCTAGAAGTGTTAAGTCATGTCACAATAATAGTAAATAATAGCATAATATTGATTGAATACCTGGAATTCTTAGTGTAATACTTGTGTACGATAATTAAAATTTAAAAGTATTAGCAGAAGTCTAATTACCAGTTTACCTGGAGTTTACCTGGAGTTACCTGATTTTACCGCGAGTTTACCCTGGAGTTTACCCGGAGTTTACCTGGAGTTTACATGGATTTACCTGTACTGAAAGACTTGGATTTAAATGGGTTTACCTGAGTTTACCTGGATTTACCATGAAGTATATTGAGTTTAATGAGTTTACCTGGATTTACCTGAAGTATACTTAGAGTTTACCTGGAGTATTACCTGAATTTACCTGAGTATACTTGGATTTAACCTGGAGTATACTTGGAGTTTAATGGAGTTTACCTGGGTTTACTTGAGTAATATATTGGAGTTTAAATGGATTTTACCTGGAGTTTACCGGAGTATACTTGAGTTACCTGGAGTTTACTGGAGTTACCGGGTATACTTGAGTTTAAACTGAGTTACCAGTTTACTGTGATTAAGTACCTGGAGTTACCTGATATACTGAGTTTAAATGGAGTTACCTGAAGTTACCTGAAGTTACCTGATTTACCTGGAGTTACCTGAGTTTACCGGAGTTACCGAGTATACCTGAGTTTACTGCAAAGGTTCACTAGTAATACTATACTAGTAACGTAGCAAAGCTGTACTAAAGCATGAGTGTTATTGTACTAAAACTAAATTAACCACTAGTGTATTAATGGTAGATATAGGTACTATTACTGATAATATTAACAAGTGAGGTATTAAGTACAGCTATTATACTATGGTATCTAATAGTACTTAAGTACTATGCACTAATAGTACTAAATAATATTAGTGCTTAGTACCATCACTAATAGTATTAAGTACTATTAGCACCATTAGTAATAGTATTAAGTACTATTAGCACCATTATTAATAGTATTAAGTACTATTAGCACCATTATTAATAGTATTAAGTACTATTAGCACCATTATTAATAGTATTAAGTACTATTGCACCATTATTAATAGTATTAAGTACTATTAGCACCATTATAATAGTATTAAGTACTATTAACACCATTAATAATAGTATTAAGTACTATTAACACCTTATTAATAGTATTAGTACTATTAACCCATTATTATAGTATTAAGTACTATTACACCATATAATAGTATTAAGTACTATTAACACCATTTTAATAGTATTAAGTACTATTAACACATTATCCTATGTAATTAAGTACTATTAACACCATTATAATAGTATTAAGTACTATTAACACCATTATTAATAGTATTAAGTACTATTAACACCATTAATAATAGTATTAAGTACTATTAACACATTTAATAATAGTATTAATTACTATTACATGAAATAATTAATATTATTATTACAAAAATTTCCATTCATTTTTATTTATTAAAAGGAGCCGCTAAACCCGTATGGGTGATAAATGCCAATCAGGTGATCCTGGGGAGGGGAAATCAGATTATTCACAGCGCTAAACCCGTAGGGCTCTGAGATCCTGGAAACAGGGAGGGGATAACGAGAGACAAACAGGTTCGATCCGAGGTATGGGAAGAAGCTCCAGCTCCCAGGATCAAGAGCCCTGGACCTGAGGTGAGGTTCCTGGACCCCCTCCCAACCAGACGTCCACAAATCCCCTCAATTTCAGGCCACAAAATCCCACAAATCGCCTCAATGGCGGCTACATCCCCCACAAGACAGTAGTAGAGTGATAGTGACATGCTCACCGTTACCTATTAGCGCCTGATAGTAGACTATTTGATGGTTATTTGAGGAGTTATAACGATAGTCTGTCTGGATGTGGATGCTCTCACACTGTTGCCAGACACCTATTGTAGTGCAGCCTTCCCACTATCTGCCTTATTTATCATATTTTACCACATTTTACCCCTCATATCCCATCATTTTCGTCATGTTCTCTCATTTTCGATTATAAAATAGTGGCAGAATGATACAGTAAAAAATATATATCAAAACAAACTCTAAAAACCTTCGAAATTGGAGAAAAATATTAGCACTGTACGATTACTATTATATCTATTAAATTATTATTATAATCATTCAGGGTGTGTAGGAGAAATTAATAATTATCTATCCAGGGGGCATGTATGAAAAAAAATCTTAGAATGTATGTGTGTAATGAGAATTTAGATTTAGTGATGAGTGTTGAGGACTTGGACGATGGCGGGTTCTGGCACCACTGTTTAGTAGCCCTCACGTTTTAGACACGTTAGTAGGTGATACAGTACCTATCTCCGTGTCCTTGTGTAACTTGCTGACACGGTACCTATTCCCCTTTGGAAGCTGACACACTGCCTATACCCCGTCCGTAGCTAGCTGATAGTACCTATTTGCCTACCCTAGCTGACTACCTATTTCCCTTGCTGACACAGTACATATTTCCCTTCGGAAGCTGACACACTGCCTATACCCCGTCCGTAGTTAGCTGATAGTACCTATTTGCCTACCCTAGCTAACTACCTATTTCCCTTGCTGACACAGTACCTATTTCCCTTCGGAAGCTGACACACTGCCTATACCCCGTCCGTAGCTAGCTGATAGTACCTATTTTCCTACCATTACTGATAGTACCTATTTCCATTACATATCTAGCTGAGAGTACCTATTTCCCTTATCTAGCTGACACAGTTCCGTTTCCATAGCTAGCTGACAGTACCTATTTCCCTTTCGTATCTAGCTGGCAATACCTATTTCCTTTACATATCTAGTTGACAGCACCTATTTCCCTTACGTATCTAGCTGAATGTTCCTTTTCCTTTAGCTAGTTGACAGTACCTACTCTCCTACCATAACTGACAGTACCTATTCCCCTTTCGTAGCTAGCTGACACAGTACCTAATTCTCTTTCGTAACTAGTTGACACAGTACTTATTTCCATTACGTATCTAGCTGACACAGTACCTATTTTCCTTTCGTAGTTGGCTGACACAGTACCTAATTGTCTTTCGTAGCTAGCTGATACAGTACCTATTTCCATTACATATTTAGCTGACACAGTACCTATTTTCATTTTGTATCTAGCTGACACAGTACTTATTTTCCTTTCGTAACTAGTTGACAATGCCTATTCTTCTGTAGCTGACATTGTACCTCTTTAGTAGCTGACACCCCACCAATTCCCCTTCTGTAACTGATGGTTCCCGTTTCTTTCCCATAGCTGACAGTTCCTATTTCACAGCTGTCAGTTCACACTTTTCTCAAGATAACAGTACTTAGTTTTGTAGCTGACACAGCACCTATTTTTAAAGTAGCTGACTCTGTTCCTATTCTGTACCTAGCTGACGCATCTTCTAGGTTCGCCGGTGCTGCCAGCCCGGGTCTTTTCAAAGTGGTGTCCTGGCCTTGGCTCCCTGTCGTGGGAGTGTTTCAGACCAATGTCTGCCATAGGAGGAGGTATAAGTACCTCCTCATCGTCTGGGACCAGCTGTCCCCAAAACTAGGCCCCCACTGGGCTCGGAGGGAGAAGCTAGGTACCTTGGACTGCCACAAACCCCTCCCACATTGGGCTCGAAGGGTGCGGCAGCTGCATAGCAGCAGACGATGTCAAGAGGTACAAAGGCAGCAAGCACTAGAGGATCCTTTTGGAGCCACACCCCAGCTTTGGGCCAAAGCCCGAGTGCTGGGGAAGCTCAAGACTGCCTCTTGCTGTGTGTGTGTGTTGCTGCTACTACTTCACTTGTCCGTTGCACTTTTGTGGGTCCACTGGAGCCACACCCCAGCTTAGGCAGTAGCCAGAGCACTGGGGAAGCTCAGCTTCGTGATGGTTGGTTGATAGGAAACTTGCTTATTGTAAGGTAGCAGTTTTGATGCCTCTGAATTTTGTTCTCGAGACGTAAGTAAGTCGGATCTTGTTGGCATCGTCATTAACATAATGCTTGACGTACTCACTCATTTCGTGAATACTGCGTAGTTGATCAGGGATCGCTGGTAACCTTCAATGTTCCATCCTGGAGTCGTCCGGAGAGTTCGTGGCAATATACGCCATCACGGTATTGGTCGGTTGAGTAAAACCTGACTCCAGGTCATTCTGCATACTTAGGGTACAGTATGTCATGTACCCTACAGCGAGTTGTGCAGGTGTGAAGGATGCTGGTGATTTTCTTGGTAGAAGTGGAGGTAGGTGACTTAGCAGTGGGACTTTCTTCAACTGGTTGTTTTTAGTTACCATTTTGTCCTAGGCACATGTCGATTAGACACTAGGCCTGTTGTATATGAGTACGTGTGTGTGTGTGTGTGTGTGTGTTAGTTACCATTTTGTCCTAGGCGCTCTAGCTTTAGTGCCTGTTGATTGGTTTGGCTGGGGTGAGATCGCTGATTGGTTCGGCTGGGGTGAGATCGCTGATTGGTCCATTTCCGTGGTGGAGGAAGTCGATGGTAGCGACTCATTGGTGGGAGTTTGAGTAGTCTCATCGCATGATGATGGGGGCTCTCACCAGACCTCTGCTGACCTTACTACTGGCAAGACAGTTCGTTCAAGTTTCCCTTCGATCTCCACTGGGAAGGGGAATTTATGTTCTACAAGCGCCACCTCCCTTTCTCACAATGCTGTCGCATCGTGTGAAAATCCAGCCTGTGAATGGAGTAATCAATGGCTCCTCGAAGCTAGCTTTAGCTACCGCCGTTAGGACTTCCCTGCAGGTCAAATTTACTGCAATCCACTCTCTGAAGGACTGTGCAGACGAAAATGAAGCCTCAAAACTAATGGACGAACCGTACCACATGGAAGGGTGGGATAGAACCCACGATTTGAGAGTCATACGAACAAAAACAACAATTATCCATATCCTCTTCTCCATTCTTGAAGGGGAAACGTTCGGTCTTTGTGAAAAGACTGGACAAGATCGTCACCTCGCTCTATTGAAGTACTGAAGACATCTATCGAGGAACTAAACACCTGGTCCTCGGTAGACAGCATCTCATGGCTGCCCAAGCTCTCTCTGATGGTCTGTCCATCTCATATTACCACATTCACCCAAGTCATATAGAACCAGAATGTTTCACATACATCTCCCACTGCTGGACCTGCTATTCCTATAATCACACCACCGAAGACTGCACCATCAAGGATAAGTTTTGTTCTGAATGTGGGAATCATGGACACGAATTCAGATCCTGCACCGTCACTGCGGCTCCAACATGTCTTAACTGCAGCTAAGTGGCCACTCAGGAAAGAAATTATATTGATTAAAACTATAGAAGTTCTGAAGAACACCTCCAATTCACCGACATACGCTACAATAACCAAACTACAAGCCGACACCACCAAGATTCTACACGCCACTCTACAGACACCTTCGCCCAGCGTCTTCCTCTCTCCACTCCACAGCGGTCCTCCCTCCAGGGTGCTGTACTGCATGGTGTATGCACACCTTGCAAATGCAGCAAACCCGGCACTTTTAACACTATTAGCGAACTATTCCGTCTGAACAACATGCGTGCCTTTAATTTCCCGGACACCACGCCTTCAGCCGACATCCTCAAGATCCTTCCCAACGTGGTGAGCTTTACTGCACCTGCAGACCTGTCTCCTGGTGCAGCAACTGCTCCTGTTACTTCTATAACCACTTTCACCGCCGACAACGGTAATCATGTTGCCTCAACCACCGTCTCCCACGTCTCCCAACCTGCTGTTACACCACCATTACACCTCTCCACTGCTCCTGTCGACCCTCAGTCACCTGCTAACACCATTGTAGACTCTCCAAATGAATCCACTCCGGAAGATATTGACGACTCCAGTGCACCCTCACGAAAAACCTTACCTTCTACACCTCTCCATCGAATGTAGACACTATGACCTGCACTGAGCTTCACAAAGGTCTCGGTGCTGATGTGAATCGCCTCTTCACTTCACACTCACTAAAGTTCTCGAGCTCGTGAAGCCTGTACGTTTCACCTTCAGTAACAAGGCTTAACTATACCACTTCTCCAGAAGCAGCTTCAAAATGTTTGAAAATAGCTCCATTGCAAACCTTCCTCCTCAATTACTCCTACAACTCCCACTTGTGTGTTGCCCTCTGATATTCCTATCCTACCTACCCTCTCCTGCGACCTAGAAACTGCCAGCTTCCCAAGACCTCAACTACCGCGAGACCGATGCATATCCAGCTTGCTCTTCCTGGTTTCTCCTAGTTCGTCCCACAAGCGCCTAGCAGCTGGGTAAGTCCTGTCTCTTTTTCTTCGCCTATCCCGTCTTCCCAGCTCGCTCCACATCTTGATCATGGAGATGATGGTGGTGGTGGAGCTGCTTGAGAGTAACTTTCAGGTGTTGAGATGCTGGTGATTTTTGATGTGAGGTTAAGTATCTCAGAAGAAGACGAACAAGCTGGGAAAGTAAAACTGGGCATGTTGTGTTGAAGCATCCTGGTTTACGTATATTTCATGCAGTAGTGAATCTTCCTGGGTTCAGCATCTGGTATAGATGGTAGCAAATTGCTGGTGATGGAGGATGAAGATCGTGGCCTTGAGTATTTTACTGGTATCTGCTTGCAGCTGTTTTCTGTTGTTCTTCTTGGGCTTTCTTGAACATTTCTTCTTATTGGGCACTTGGCAGCGAGGGTGTGTTGTTCATTCTTGCAGTTCAGGCATTTTGGTGGAGTGATGGTGGTATAAATCTTGAAGACATGTCCTTCACTGCCCAAGTAGGACAATCCTTGAACATTAAAATGGTATAAAATACCGACAGGTTGTTAGGTAAGACACATATGCAACGGTTAGGTATCTTTATTGTGAAACGTTTCGCCTACACAGTAGGCTTCTTCAGTCAAGTACAGAAAAGTTGATAGAAGCAGAAGATACTTGAAGACGATGTAATCAGTCCATCACCCTTAAAGTTTTGAGGTGGTCAGTCCCTCAGTCTGGAGAAGAGCATTGTTCCATAGTATGAAACAATATCCATACTATGGAACAATGCTCTTCTCCAGACTGAGGGACTGACCACCTCAAAACTTTAAGGGTGATGGACTGATTACATCGTCTTCAAGTATCTTCTGCTTCTATCAACTTTTCTGTACTTGACTGAAGAAGCCTACTGTGTAGGCGAAACGTTTCACAATAAAGATACCTAACTGTTGCATATGTGTCTTACCTAAGGACAATCCTTGTTGGGGTGCAGGTAAGAGTAACAACTGATGCACTGTGGGATGTGTTGGAATCTCTCGGCTTTAGTATAGTTTTGGTTGATGTGGACGAAGTGGATTGCCATTCCATCAGCTAGAGGTTGTGTTGCCATGTTGACATCAGTAAAGGTGATCTTTAGCATTGAGGAAACACTGGGTGTTTTGGTAGCATGTTCCACAGTGGTCCAGGAGTTCTGGTCTTCTGTTGACTTCTTGATATATTCGATGGATTGGGTTGTGATAGGCTTCTCCACTCTTTTCAGGAAGACAGTTTTCTTGGCCCTCAAAGCTGGGTAAAACGTGGCTTGAAATTCTCGTTCCGAAATATTGGATGTACCTACTACCCTTCTGTAGCTAGCTGACACAGTACCTACTACCCTTCTGTAGTTAGCTGACACAGTACCTACTTCCCTTCTGTAGCTAACTGACACAGTACCTACTCCCCTTCTGTAGCTAGCTGACACAGTACCTACTCCCCTTCTGTAGCTAGCTGACACAGTACCAACTCCCCTTCTGTAGCTAGCTGACACAGTACCTACTCCCCTTCTGCAGCTAGCTGACACAGTACCTACTCCCCTTCTGTAGCTAGCTGACAGTACGTGTTCCTCTGTAGCTCACAACGCCTATCCTGTAGCTAGCTGACACAGTACCTGTTCTGTAGCTAGCTGACAGTGCATATTCCGTAGCTAACTGACAGTGCCTCTTCTGCAGCTAGCTGGCAGTACCTTTTCTGTAGTTGACACTGTGACTCTTAACACTGACAATAACAGATACAAGGGTCTGTAGTCCTCTAGCTTGTGTTTAATTCTCTTTTTTGGGGGGTGGAGGGAGAGGTAATGAATATATATATTTTTAGCAGTTTTGAATGCTGTGGGAAATAGCCTGACGTCAAGATGTCATCGTTGATGTTTCAGCTGATGGGTGGTATTTGATTTGTGAGTTATTATTATATTTATGGGGTAGCACTAAACCCATAGGGGTCATATAGTGCCTGCGAGGCATTTAGGTTCAATCTAAGGAAGGGGAGGGCTAATCCAATTCCTTGGATTAAGAGCCCATCACTGGTATCAAAGAGCCTCCTGAGGAGTGATGAGTCTGGTGATGCTGCAAGGTGGAGAGTCAGACACATATGCTAGTTACGTATCTTTATTCCGAAACGTTTTGCCGGCTCAGTAGCAGTCGAGTACAGGAGAGTTTGAAGAATCAGTAGAGATGTATAGACGATGTCATCAGTCCGTCACCCTTGAAGACGCAGTTTGAGGTGGTCAGTCCCTGACCATGGAGAAGTTTTGTTACATAGGTTGGGTTAGGTAAGGTTCTTCAGGCAACAGGACAAGTGTTTCCTGACGCTGGTCTTAGTCATATGATGACCCGCCTTTGGAGCTTTTCGTCATCTGACCGAGGCCTTCCACTGGCTTACCACTCCACCCCTTCCAAAATTATGATCATATTCACAAGGTGGCGATAGTTTCTCGTAGTAGTAGTAGTAGTAGTAGTAGTAATAGTATCAATTGCAGATAAAGGATAGAAGTCTTTGTGATAATGGATGTTACTGAACCATCGAGACTTGTGTGATGGTTCCTCCTCCCTGTTGAACCCCATGAGGTTCACTTGGAGGGATGCTCAGTGAGGTTATTGACCGGGAGGTTCTAATTTCACCCCCCCCCCCCCAAAAAAAGATAAAAATACAAGTTAGAAAATAATTAAAGACTCACTGGTGTGGGTCACATCCTGGGTGCTAGTGGACTGGTGTGGGTCACATCCTGGGTGATAGTGGACTGGTGTGGGTCACATCCTGGGTGTTAGTGGACTGGTGTGGGTCACATCCTGGGTGTTAGTGGACTGGTGTGGGTCACATCCTGGGTGTTAGTGGACTGGTGTGGGTGACATCCTGGGTGTTAGTGGACTGGTGTGTGTCGCATCCTGGGTGTTAGTGGACTGGTGTGGGTCACATCCTGGGTGTTAGTGCTCTGGTGTGGGTCACATCCTGGGTGTTAGTGGACTGATATGGGTCACATCCTGGGTGTTAGTGGATAGGTGTGGGTCACATTATGGGTGGTTATGTGGACTGGTGTGGGTCACATCCTGGGTGTTAGTGGACTGGTGTGGGTCACATCTTGGGTGTTAGTGGACTGGTGTGGGTCACATCCTGGGTGTTAGAGGACTGGTGTGGGTCACATCCTGGGTGTTAGTGGACTGGTGTGGATCACATCCTGGGTGTTAGTGGACTGGTGTGGGTCACATCCTGGGTGCTATTGGACTGGTGTTGGTCACATCCTGGGTGTTAGTGGACTGGTGTGTGTCGCATCCTAAGTGTTAGTGGACTTGTGTGGGTCACATCCTGGGTTTTAGTGGACTGCTGTGGGTCATATCCTGGGTGTTAGTAGACTTGTGTGGGTCACATCCTGGGTGTTAATGGACTGGTGTGGGTCACATCCTGGTTGTTAGTGGACTGGTGTGAGTCACATCCTGGATGTTAGTGGACTGGTGTGGGTCACATCCTGGGTGTTAGTGGACTGGTGTGGGTCACATCCTGGGTGTTAGTGGACTGGTGTGGGTCACATCCTGGGTGTTAGTGGACTGGTGTGGGTCACATCCTGGGTGTTAGTGGACTGGTGTGGGTCACATCCTGGGTGTTAGTGCTCTGGTGTGGGTCACATCCTGGGTGTTAGTGGACTGATATGGGTCACATCCTGGGTGTTAGTGGATAGGTGTGGGTCACATTATGGGTGTTAGTGGACTGGTGTGGGTCACATCCTGGGTGTTAGTGGACTGGTGTGGGTCACATCTTGGGTGTTAGTGGACTGGTGTGGGTCACATCCTGGGTGTTAGAGGACTGGTGTGGGTCACATCCTGGGTGTTAGTGGACTGGTGTGGATCACATCCTGGGTGTTAGTGGACTGGTGTGGGTCACATCCTGGGTGCTATTGGACTGGTGTTGGTCACATCCTGGGTGTTAGTGGACTGGTGTGAGTCGCATCCTAAGTGTTAGTGGACTTGTGTGGGTCACATCCTGGGTGTTAGTGGACTGGTGTGGATCACATCCTGGGTTTTAGTGGACTGCTGTGGGTCATATCCTGGGTGTTAGTGGACTTGTGTGGGTCACATCCTGGGTGTTAATGGACTGGTGTGGGTCACATCCTGGTTGTTAGTGGACTGGTGTGAGTCACATCCTGGATGTTAGTGGACTGGTGTGGGTCACATCCTGGGTGTTAGTGGACTGGTGTGGGTCATATCCTGGGTGTTAGTGGACTGGTGTGGGTCACATCCTGGGTGTTAGTGGACTGGTGTGGGTCACATCCTGGGTGTTAGTGGACTGGTGTGGGTCACATCTTGGGTGTTAGTGGACTGGTGTGGATCACATCCTGGGTGTTAGTGGACTGGTGTGGGTCACATCCTGGGTGTTAGTGGACTAGTGTGTGTCACATCCTGGGTGTTAGTGGAGTGGTGTGGGTCACATCCTGGGTGTTAGTGGAGTGGTGTGGGTCACATCCTGGGTGTTAGTGGACTGGTGTGGGTCACATCCTGGGTGCTATTGGACTGGTGTTGGTCACATCCTGGGTGTTAGTGGACTGGTGTGTGTCGCATCCTAAGTGTTAGTGGACTTGTGTGGGTCACATCCTGGGTGTTAGTGGACTGGTGTGGATCACATCCTGGGTTTTAGTGGACTGGTGTGGGTCATATCCTGGGTGTTAGTGGACTTGTGTGGGTCACATCCTGGGTGTTAATGGACTGGTGTGGGTCACATCCTGGTTGTTAGTGGACTGGTGTGAGTCACATCCTGGATGTTAGTGGACTGGTGTGGGTCACATCCTGGGTGTTAGTGGACTGGTGTGGGTCACATCCTGGTTGTTAATGGACTGGTGTGGGTCACATCCTGGGTATTAGTGGACTGGTGTGGGTCACATCCTGGGTATTAGTGGACTGGTGTGGGTCACATCCTGGGTGTTAGTGGACTGGTGTGGGTCACATCCTGGGTGTTAGTGGACTGGTGTGGGTCACATCCTGGTTGTTAGTGGACTGGTGTGGGTCACATCCTGGGTGTTAGTGGACTGGTGTGGGTCACATCCTGGGTGTTAGTGGACTGGTGTGGGTCACATCCTGGGTGTTAGTGGACTGGTGTGGGTCACATCCTGGGTGTTAGTGGACTGGTGTGGGTCACATCCTGGGTGTTAGTGGACTGGTGTGGGTCACATCCTGGGTGTTAGTGGACTGGTGTGGGTCACATCCTGGGACAAAACTGACATAATTTGCGGGAAATGCTGTACATAACAAGGGACTTTCTATATAGTAGTATGTCACTGATGTCAGCTATGTCTGTATACCTTGTACATGTACTGGTATACCTTGTACATGTACTGGTATACCTTGTACATGTACTGGTATACCTTGTACATGTACTGGTATACCTTGTACATGTACTGGTATACTTGTACATGTACTGGTATACCTTGTACATGTACTGGTATACCTTGTACATGTACTGGTATACCTTGTACATGTACTGGTATACCTTGTACATGTACTGGTATACCTTGTACATGTACTGGTATACCTTGTACATGTACTGGTATACCTTGTACATGTACTGGTATACCTTGTACATGTACTGGCATACCTTGTACATGTACTGGTATACCTTGTACATGTACTGGTATACCTTGTACATGTACTGGTATACCTTGTACATGTACTGGTATACCTTGTACATGTACTGGTATACCTTGTACATGTACTGGTATACCTTGTACATGTACTGATACACCTTGTACATGTACTGGTATACCTTGTACATGTACTGGTATACCTTGTACATGTACTGGTATACCTTGTACATGTACTGGTATACCTTGTACATGTACTGGTATACCTTGTACATGTACTGGTATACCTTGTACATGTACTGGTATACCTTGTACATGTACTGGTATACCTCGTACATGTACTGGTATACCTTGTACATGTACTGGTATACCTTGTACATGTACTGGTATACCTTGTACATGTACTGGTATACCTTGTACATGTACTGATATACCTTGTACATGTACTGGTATACCTTGTACATGTACTGGTGTACCTTGTACATGTACTGGTATACCTTGTACATGTACTGGTGTACCTTGTACATGTACTGGTATACCTTGTACATATACTGGTATACCTTGTACATGTACTGGTATACCTTGTACATTGTACTGGTATACCTTGTACATGTACTGGTATACCTTGTACATGTACTGGTATACCTTGTACATGTACTGGCATACCTTGTACATGTACTGGTATACCTTGTACATGTACTGGTATACCTTGTACATGTACTGGCAAACCTTGTACATGTACTGGTATACTTGTACATGTACTGGTATACCTTGTACATGTACTGGTATACCTTGTACATGTACTGGTATACCTTGTACATGTACTGGTATACCTTGTACATGTACTGGTATACCTTGTATATGTACTGGTATACCTTGTACATGTACTGGCGTACCTTGTACATGTACTGGTATACCTTGTACATGTACTGGTATACCTTGAACATGTACTGGTATACCTTGTACATGTACTCATATACCTTGTACATGTACTGGTATACCTTGTACATGTACTGGCATACCTTGTACATGTACTGGTATACCTTGTACATATACTGGTATACCTTGTACATGTACTGGTATACCTTGTACATGTACTGGTATACCTTGTACATGTACTGGTATACCTTGTACATGTACTGGTATACCTTGTACATGCACTGGTATACCTTGTACATGTACTGGTATACCTTGTACATGTGGTGGTATACCTTGTACATGTACTGGTATACCTTGTACATGTAATGGTTATACTTGTACATGTACTGGTATACCTTGTACATGTACTGGTATACCTTGTACATGTACTGGTATACCTTGTACATGTACTGGTATACCTTGTACATGTACTGGTATACCTTGTACATGTACTGGTATACCTTGTACATGTTCTGGTATACCTTGTACATGTACTGGTATACCTTGTACATGTACTCATATACCAGTACATGTACTGGTATACCTTGTACATGTACTGGCATACCTTGTACATGTACTGGTATACCTTGTACATGTACTGGTATACCTTGTACATGTACTGGTATACCTTGTACATGTACTGGTATACCTTGTACATGTACTGGTATACCTTGTACATGTACTGGTATACCTTGTACATGTACTGGTATACCTTGTACATGTACTGGCATACCTTGTACATGTACTGGTATACCTTGTACATTTTACTGGTATACCTTGTACATGTACTGGTATACCTTGTACATGTACTGGTATACCTTGTACATGTACTTGTATACCTTGTACATGTACTGGTATACCTTGTACATGTACTGGTATACCTTGTACATGTACAAGTATACCTTGTACATGTACTGGTATACCTTGTACATGTACTGGTATACCTTGTACATGTACTGCTAGTAAATAATGATATTATTATTATTATTATTATTATTATTATTATTATTATTATTATTATTATTATTATTATTATTATTATTACAAAAACACAATACTAAGATAAGTCTTATTGATCCACTAAGTCGATAGCTTTAACCTTATAAAGTTCAATTTTTTTTATTAGTTAATTCAAATTGTTAACATAATTCTGCAGTTTATTTACCTCTTATAAACTGGTTATTTTATATTTTAGTTTTTCCTCGGATAGCATTAAAAACGAACTGTGTAAATGTTTTTGTTAGTGGAGAGAAAAAACACGGCAGTGTGGGGTTAGAACTCGCGGCAAGTGAGTCGTAAAACTCCTGACCAGAAGTTTTATCACACGCCATGAGTTCTAACCCCACTGTACTGTTGTTTGCAATTGTGGTATTACGATTTCATGAATTTTGTTAGTGGGTTTGGGTTTAAGACCTACGTAGTATGGGCCAGTAGGCCTGCTGCAGTGTTCCTCCTTTCTAATGTTTTTTGTTGCATGTTGCATATAGGTTGCACTGTGTTATATAATTACTTTCTGGATTAAATCATATTTTATCTATGAGATATTTGTTTAATATGATTAATTGGTGAACTGAAAGTGGGCGGTTATTGATACGTCTTCGGAGGCTTCTTACTTTATTTGCATAGTCGTGGTGGGTACACAGGCTTGTGTGTTGTGCCCATGGCCCGGGAGGGCCATCACACGAGAGGGAGAACTGGCCTTCTGTCTTGCTGCTAGGCTGCTGTGAGAGTGAGAGTGTGGGGCCAGCTTCCCACAGACCTGGGCAGGCCCAGAGGGCAGCACCTGAGTGCCGTGAAATATGAACTAAGCTGGCAGACAGCATATAGCTGTCTGTGCAGATAGTACAGGCTGTCTACATTCGCTCGGCCACCTACCTCGACGACGCGACAATACTGGTTGTAGAAAAAAACTCGGTCTCTCTCTCGTAGGAACAGGGTACAGAACACAAATTAAAACATGTATATACTTATGGACATGGAAAAAAAAAACTTCCTACAGGGAGGGAAGAAAAAAACATGTAGGGTGTGCTGAACATCATGGTCATAGGCAGTGAGCATCGAAAGGCATCACTGCACGCCTTCCTGCATCTGGACAGATACTGCAACACAGGAGACATCGCTGCGGCTGAGCTGTGACATAACAAGGTACGGTCTCCTCTGGAACGGTGAAGCAGTCATCCAGTCATCGTAGGAGTCACTGCAGGTTTCACTCAACCTGGGGCACGACATGCTGGTGCCCTCGAGTGAGGCGTCTACAAAACTCAGCAACTGGGCAGGACTTCTCGCAAACGACTCAGGAGGACACTTCTCGACTGGTACTGTCGCTGGGCTGTCACTGCCAGCGAGCGTGGAGCGAGTTGTGGAGCGAGTCGTGGCAGAGACGACTGGGCGAAACATCTGGGAGTCGTAACATCATACACCAGACTGCAGTGAGCGAGCTAGCAGTCAAAGTGACATCTTCTTTGTGCAGGCTGCTCACTGTTGTGACATGAGGCTGACACAGCGCCTGCCGACAGGGCTAACTGCAGCTTGACAAGTGTCATTCTCTCGGCAGTTGGAGTTATAGCAGAGGTTAGTCTAAGCGTCCCCAGACTTGTTTCTCTACATATAACTGCACTTTTAAGGTCTGGAGGTGAAGTGAAACAAATCTTGATGGGAATCGTAGCAGGTACGATTCTGCAGAGCATCTATGAGCGACGAGCATAAGAGCTTTCTGTACAAGGGGGCTCGGGCTTAGAGCTGACTGATATCTAGTTACACTGGGTGACTTAACACAGTGGTGCTACACGGGTCTGGCTCAGACCTCACTGGACACACGGAAAACTTTACACACACCTGCGGTACATGCAGTACAACATGGCTTAACTAGTGTGAAAAATACTGTATATATTTTTCGGAAATACGGTAATTTATAGGTAAATAGATGCCCTTTATTGTATTTTTAAAAGAAGTATGTTATCGAAAATGGGAAACCTGCGGCTGGGGGGCTCAGTCGCCATCTTGGTTTTTGAATTTTGTATTAGAAACGTTGGTGAATGGGGAAGAATTTTTCGTGCTCTAGAGGTTAAAATTGTGCTGACACCTCTCAAATAGGAGGCGAAATTGGTGGATATGCATTCCTGCATAACTTGAGATTTCAGGCGACTGGACAAGACAGCTCCAGGAACCTCAGATAAGCTCTCTAGATTTGTGTGTAATTCTGGCCAGCATTATTTTCATAGATTTAGTTAGAGTGAGGTTTTCTGAGTATGATACACTAATCTCCAGTCAAATTGGTGAGTGATAATAAGATATATTTTTCCTTCTGTTATGTAATTGTGTATATATATAACCATTTATTATTTTTAATATACAGTCCACAAAATTTATACATTTACCAGTATTCCTGGTTATACATATTTCATTGGTAATTAATAGGTCCAGAGCAACTTGTGGATATGACAGTGGTAGGCATTGAAGGGGGACATTTTTTGCGACCTAGGTGTCCCAAATTCCTACTTGTCTATGTAACATTGCTAAATAATAAGTATCTTTGTTATCATTTACTGTTATGTACATAATTAGTTACATTCAGATAAATGCAATTTTCCACAACTAGCAAATGATGCTTCTCTGTGCACAAAACTGACACTACGCCGTACACTAACATGTGAGAACACTGAGAGGAATTATTTAACACACGACATATATTTTCTCTCAATCTTCTCAACAATACTGAAATATTTACTAGAACACTCAATGTGACATCATGTGATGTCAGACATGACATCGCGAGGTGACGTCAGCAGCATTGTGACATCAGCAGATATCTCAAGGTGATGTCAGGCAGACATCGTGATGTCATGAAGTCGGGCGGCATTGTCAGTGATGTCAATGTGATGTGGGCAGCAGACCACAGCATGAGGCCTGGGACATCTGGCTTGGTAACCCACATGGCTTGTAGTTCCACGTGACATAGCCCACACCCCATGTGGCATTGAGATCCATGTGGTTTCGTGATCTATGTGGCATGCTGATCCACATGGCTTGCTGATCCACATGGCTTGCTGATCCACATGGCTTGCTGATCCATGTGGCTTGCTGATCCACGTGGCTTGCTGATCCACGTGGCTTGCTGATCTACGTGGCATGCTGATCCACGTAGCTTCGAGTGGCCTCGGGCACTCGGATATACAGCTCTGGCAATGAATCACACGAAAAACAGCAGAAAACACAGCAGAGGGAGTGGGCAGTGGTGAGTGTATGGTAGACGGGTGAGCGTGAGTAGGGCGAGCATGGGCGATGCAAGGAAACGGCCACTTCCTCCTCCTCCCACCCACCAACACAGGGAGACACACTGGATGCAGAAATCACCAAAAAGCTCACCTCTGGCTTGCTGAAACAACTGTGCTGAGCTGAACAACAACAGCAGAACATACAAGTGACGCTGAACATGTGACTTGAGACACAGCATGGGACGCTGTAGCGTGGGGTCACTGGGACGCCACTTACAATTCGGTAAATTTCGGCTGGATCCTGCTTGTACCTGTGTCTGGATGCTGAAACGTGCAGACACGACATCAGGATAACTCGTTGAGAGACGGATGCTTCTTGTATAGGGTGATGAAGTGAAGATGATTTCATCCCTTCCTCTCTCCGGGCAAACACAATTGCTGCGACCACTGCTTCCCACCATTTATAACGAGACTTATTTCGTACGATGAAAGCGGGTGCGTGAATGATATGTCTTCCAAGGCTTCTTACTTTATTTGCAAAGTCGTGGTGGGTACACAGGCTTGTGTGTTGTGCCCATGGCCCAGGAGGGCCATCCCACGAGAGGGAGAACTAGTAGGCCTTGTGTCTTCCTGCTAGGCTGCTGTGAGACAGTGTGGGACCAGCTTCCCACAGACCTGGGCAGGCCCAGAGGGCAGCACCTGAGTGCCGTGAAATATGAACTAAGCTGGCAGACAGCATATAGCTGTCTGTGCAGACAGTACAGGCTGTCTACATATTCAATACACTAGATATAACGTATTAATATCAGATACACACCAACTCACAAGAACAAATTTTTGATCGCGTCACATAGACGATTGTTAGAAGTACTGTTGTGATAACATTGATCCACGACCCCACCAGCGCCATCACAATTTTGATGAAGGTGTGCAGCTGGTTCATGACGTATGCCTCGTCACGGTCATCGAAGTTCTCTTTGCAGGTGGCGACGTACTCGTTCCAGGAGAGGTTCAGATCGAAGGAGATACAGGTGTGTCTGAAGCCCTCAGTCAGGATGATTGCTACCGCGAAGGCCAGCAAGGTTTCCAGGGCCACAATGGCCAACACCACCAGCGTGTATATCCTGGTGAAGGCAAAGGCTGGTGGCTCACCCTTGAGGCGCCAGATATTAAGGAGCCCACTGTGGAAGAGGAGTAATGTAGTGGATAACACCACCTCGATAATGGGAAGAAATGCAGTCATGTTACAAGGGGTCTTGTCTGGGTTCCCCCAACCCCAGCGATGGTCGAAGCCAGGGGGTTTGTTGACAAACAGCGGGCACATTTTCCGCTCCACCTCCCAGCGAGAGGTTACGATAGCCATGGGCACCATTACAGACAGTGCTGCAGCGAGGGCCACCACGTGAAGTATAATACTGAACACTTCTAAACGAGCCGTTGTTGTTTCGCCCTCGAGAGCGGCGGTTTCAGGATGCCGATACTCCCACTGTTTGTGTTGACGACCTCGGCGGTGGCTACCCCGCCTGGGTCTCCTGCCAGGCTGATGCTTCTCTGGTGACTGCTGTGTGCTGTTACCACCCTGGTGACTAGTTGTGAGCCTGACTGGTGACTGATCACGACTGTTACTTCTGTGTTCACGGCTCTCACGACTAACATTCTGCCTTCTAGGTGAGTGGTCACGACTATTACTTCTATGATCACGGCTCTCATGACTAGTATTCTGCCTTCTTGGTGAGTTATCACGACCACTACGTCTATGTTGTTTTGGTGACTGCCGTCCTGGTGAGTTAGCTCTTCCTCTCCGTATCGAGCGTGGGGACTGGCTAGGCAGTGTGTGTTGCCCTCGATCTTGCTTGACAGGGGAGGAGGTCCTGCCTCTAGCCTCATCCAGACAGCGTCGGGACGGGGATAGGTCCCTGCGGCGTGGACTTCGTCCTTGCTTTCGTCCCCTGTCGCTATCCTCAGACCCATCCATCATCCTCTCCCACACATACACATTGATAGCCCTGAAGAAACAGAAAAATGGAGGGTATAAGATGCTGGAATTCACTAGTTACTCAAAACCAGGAATAAATAAAGCTAGTGTAGGTAAGGAAGTACAAGGTATAAAAACTACTTAAAAACAGAGACAGATCTGAACTTACAAGTAAATGATGATTATCTTACGAATTCGTAATAACTACTTATGGAAAGTTATATATACTTTTCTTTCTTGTCGTTGCAGGGGTCGAGTATTGTTGGGGTCGAACATTGTTGGGGGTTGAGTATTGTTGGGGTCGAGTATTGTTGGGATCGAGCATTGTTGGGGGTTGGGTATTGTTGGGGTCGAGTATTGTTGGGGTCGAGCATTGTTGGAGGGTCGAGTATTGTTGGATGGTCGAGTATTGTTGGAGGGTCGAGTATTGTTGGGGTCGAGCATTGTTGGGGTTGAGTATTGTTGGAGGGTCGAGTATTGTTGGAGGGTCGAGTATTGTTGGGGTCGAGTATTGTTTGGGTCGAGTATTGTTGGGGTCGAGTATTGTTGGAGGGCCGTGTATTGTTGGGGTTGAGCATTGTTGGGGGTTGAGTATTGTTGGAGGGTCGAGTATTGTTGGAGGGTCGAGTATTGTTGGAGGGTCGAGTATTGTTGGAGGGTCGAGTATTGTTGGGGTCGAGCATTGTTGGGGTCGAGTATTGTTGGAGGGTCGAGTATTGTTGGGGTCGAGCATTGTTGGGGTCGAGTATTGTTGGAGGGTCGAGTATTGTTGGAGGGTCGAGCATTGTTGGAGGGTCGAGTATTGTTGGGGTCGAGTATTGTTTGGGTCGAGTATTGTTGGGGGTCGAGTATTGTTGGAGGGCCGTGTATTGTTGGAGGGTCGAGTATTGTTGGAGGGTCGAGTATTGTTGGAGGGTCGAGTATTGTTGGAGGGTCGAGTATTGTTGGAGGGTCGAGTATTGTTGGGAGTAGAGTATTGTTGGGGTCGAGCATTGTTAGAGGGTCGAGTATTGTTGGGGTCGAGCATTGTTGGGGGTTGAGTATTGTTGGAGGGTCGAGTATTGTTGGAGGGTCGAGTATTGTTGAGGGTCGAGTATTGTTGGGGTCGAGCATTGTTGGGGTTGAGTATTGTTGGAGGGTCGAGTATTGTTGGATGGTCGAGTATTGTTGGATGGTCGAGTATTGTTGGAGGGTCGAGTATTGTTGGGGTCGAGCATTGTTGGGGTTGAGTATTGTTGGAGGGTCGAGTATTGTTGGAGGGTCGAGCATTGTTGGAGGGTCGAGTATTGTTGGGGTCGAGTATTGTTTGGGTCGAGTATTGTTGGGGTCGAGTATTGTTGGAGGGCCGTGTATTGTTGGGGTTGAGCATTGTTGGAGGGTCGAGTATTGTTGGAGGGTCGAGTATTGTTGGAGGGTCGAGTATTGTTGGAGGGTCGAGTATTGTTGGAAGGTCGAGTATTGTTGGGGTCGAGCATTGTTAGAGGGTCGAGTATTGTTGGGGTCGATCATTGTTGGGGGTTGAGTATTGTTGGAGGGTCGAGTATTGTTGGAGGGTCGAGTATTGTTGAGGGTCGAGTATTGTTGGGGTCGAGCATTGTTGGGGTTGAGTATTGTTGGAGGGTCGAGTATTGTTGGGGGTCGAGTATTGTTGGGAATCGAGTATTGTTGGGGTCGAGTATTGTTGGGATCGAGTATTGTTGGGGTTGAGTACTGTTGGGGTCAAGTATTGTTGGGATCGAGTACTGCTTGGGTCGAGTATCGTTGGGGGTCGAGTATTGTTGGGGTCGAGTATTGTTGGGGTCGAGTATTGTTGGGATCGAGTATTGTTGGAGGATCGAGTATTGTTGGTGTCGAGTATTGTTGGGATCGAGTATTGTTGAGGATCGAGTACTGCTTGGGTCGAGTATCGTTGGGGGTCGAGTATTGTTGGGGTCGAGTATTGTTGGGGTCGAGTATTGTTGGGATCGAATATTGTTGGAGGATCGAGTATTGTTGGGGTCGAGTATTGTTGGGGTCGAGTATTGCTGGAGGTCGAGTATTGTTGGGGTTGAGTAATGTTGAGGGTCGAATATTGTTGGGGGTCGAGTATTGTTGGGGTTGAGTACTGTTGGAGGGTCGAGTATTGTTGGAGGTTCGAGTATTGTTGGGGTTGAGTATTGTTGGAGGGTCGAGTATTGTTGGGGGTCGAGTATTGTTGGGGTCGAGTATTGTTGGGGGTCGAGTATTGTTGGAAGGTTAAGTATTGTTGGTCTAGTATTGTTGAGGGTCGAGTATTGTTGAGGGTCGAGTATGGTTGGGTTGAGTATTGTTGGAGGGTCGAGTATTGTTGGGGGTTGAGTATTGTTGGGGTCGAATATTGTTGGGGTCGAGTATTGTTGAGGGTCGAGTATTGTTGAGGGTCGAGTATTGTTGAGGGTCGAGTATTGTTGAGGGTCGAGTATTGTTGGGGGTCGAGTATTGTTGGGGGTCGAATATTGTTGGGGGTCGAGTATTGTTGGGGGTCGAGTATTGTTGGGGGTCGAGTATTGTTGAGGGTCGAGTATTGTTGAGGGTCGAGTATTGTTGAGGGTCGAGTATTGTTGAGGGTCGAGTATTGTTGAGGGTCGAGTATTGTTGAGGGTCGAGTATTGTTGAGGGTCGAGTATTGTTGAGGGTCGAGTATTGTTGAGGGTCGAGTATTGTTGAGGGTCGAGTATTGTTGGGGGTCGAGTATTGTTGAGGGTCGAGTATTGTTGAGGGTCGAGTATTGTTGAGGGTCGAGTATTGTTGAGGGTCGAGTATTGTTGAGGGTCGAGTATTGTTGAGGGTCGAGTATTGTTGAGGGTCGAGTATTGTTGGGGGTCGAGTATTGTTGGGGGTCGAGTATTGTTGGGGGTCGAGTATTGTTGAGGGTCGAATATTGTTGAGGGTCGAATATTGTTGGGGTCGAGTATTGTTGGGGATCGAGTATTGTTGAGGGTCGAGGAATTTGAGGGTCGAGTATTGTTGGGGGTCGAGTATTGTTGGGGGTCGAATATTGTTGGGGGTCGAGTATTGTTGAGGGTCGAGTATTGTTGGGGGTCGAGTATTGTTGGGGGTCGAGTATTGTTGGGGCTCGAGTCTTGTTGGTAACGGCTTGACAAACCTCCTGCCCTTTTACCCAACAAAATCTAAATCAAACAGTATAATTATTTTAAACAGCTATAATCTGCTCGAATTATGTAATTATAGAGTCGAAGCCTTTAATTTCTCCTCCGAAGTGTCAATAAATGGGTTCGAAACCCAACAATGGAAGAGGCGGGAAACAGGTACTCAGGGGGCACAGCTGGAAACTGAAAACTCAGATGAGTCGTAGGGATGTTAGGGTGTAGTTCTTCAGCCTTAGCTATGTATGGATTCCATACATAGCTTTAATGAAAGGTATGATAAGATTCTTGAAGCTAGGAGAGTGAGAACCTAGTAGCGACACGACACGACAGGAGCCGTGAATCGACCCCTGCAACCACATATGGGTGAGTACACACAACCACAAACCTACCCACACAACATCCATCCATCTATCCCTGGGCGATAGATGGAGAGCTGAAATGAGAACTTTAGATCGTTATTCGTGAGAAAGCGCAAAGCCCATAGGGCCCAATATGGCTACAGAATCAGTCTGTGTATATACCAGGCTGTCAGAAGAACTTGTAAATTTACAGTAACCAACCTTAAGCTTGTGTAACAGGTGTAATGACGAAGTAAAGACGATGTCAGTCCGTCAATCTTCGATAAATAGCGTTTGAGGTGGTCAGTCCCTCAAGCTGGAGAAGAGTTCAAGGTGATGGACTGATTACATCTTTCGCCATTACACTTGTTGTCTCTGTATTTGACTGAGGAAGCCTACTGTGTAGGCGACACGTTTCAACATGAATGATGCCCAGCTGCTGCACATGTGTCTTAATCATCAGTTTTAAGTTTACTCGTAAATAGAAGGAGGCCTGGTCACAGACCGGGCCGCGGGGGCGTTGACCCCCGAAACTCTCTCCAGGTAAACTCCAGGTAAACAAAGTCTGGTTACTGGAACAGCAGTCAGTCTTGTTTACGAGGACTTGCTTGTGTTTAGAGCTGATGGTGTCATCAGTCAGTCTTGTTTACGAGGACTTGCTTGTGTTTAGAGCTGATGGTGTCATCAGTCAGTCTTGTTTACGAGGACTTGCTTGTGTTTAGAGCTGATGGTGTCATCAGTCAGTCTTGTTTACGAGGACTTGCTTGTGTTTAGAGCTGATTGTGTCATCAGTCAGTCTTGTTTACGAGGACTTGCTTGTGTTTAGAGCTGATTGTGTCATCAGTCAGTCTTGTTTACGAGGACTTGCTTGTGCTTAGAGCTGATGGTGTCATCAGTCAGTCTTGTTTACGAGGACTTGCTTGTGCTTAGAGCTGATGGTGTCATCAGTCAGTCTTGTTTACGAGGACTTGCTTGTGTTTAGAGCTGATGGTGTCATCAGTCAGTCTTGTTTATGAGGACTTGCTTGTGTTTAGAGCTGCTGGTGTAGAGTTGATCAGTGAATAGTGTGCTGTAGGGGGCCAAGTTGGGCTTTGATTCTTACCTGAATATACTTGAGGGGTGATGTTTCACTCGTGGTCCACTAGTGCATGTCTTGGTTTTACTCCTGGTCCGCCACTAGCTGTGATGTTTCATTCCTGGTCCGCCACTAGCTGTGATGTTTCACTCCTGGTCCACCACTAACGGTAATGTTCACTCCTGGTCTACCACTAGCTGTAAAGCTTCACTCCTGGTCCACCAGCACCAGTGATCATTCACTCGTGGTCCACGAGTACAGTAATTATTATTAACAATATATCTGTCGAGGTCACGAGTGCAATAAAACGCTTGCAATGTTCCACTAGTCCAATAAGAGAGACAGTGAAGGCTACACTTGGCTACCCGCTGGCCGGACATACACAAATGAATGACTAGTTCCACCGCCAGATACCATTTCCACTAGATATACACGTTTCTGTAAACGATTTGGAAGCCTATTTGTAGGCTTTAACTAATGGTAACTTCATCAAGCTATCTTTCGTCAATCTTAGACTGCTTGTATGTTTTATTTTGCAAGATTTTCGATTCTTTTAACAGAGGGAATTATTGATTGTCACTGCTTGAGAACCACGGCTGTGATACTGATGAGCGTTATCGTTATCTTATCGTATAGCCTCCCTACGAGGTTTTCAAATATGCGTTATCGATAGGTTGTCATAGACGAAATAAGTGTCAGGGGCTCAAGATTGTTCAACTGCCTCCCAGTATACATAAGAGGGGTTACGTAACTCTTGTAATTAGTATTTTACTACATGTAAACCACACAATAACCAAAATCTGTGAACCCCGCATTGTAATCCTTGTAGAGAATAAACTTTGATTTGATTTGATATAGACCCCTGGTTGTCTTCAAGACCCCTGGTTCCTTCAAGACCCCTGGTTGTCTTCAAGACCCCTGGTTCCTTCAAGACCCCTGGTTGTCTTCAAGACCCCTGGTTCCTTCAAGACCCCTGGTTGTCTTCAAGACCCCTGGTTCCTTCAAGACCCCTGGTTGTCTTCAAGACCCCTGGTTGTCTTCAAGACCCCTGGTTCCTTCAAGACCCCTGGTTGTTTTCAAGACCCCTGGTTGTTTTCAAGACCCCTGGCTGTCTTCAAGACCCCTGGTTGTTTTCAAGACCCCTGGCTGTCTTCAAGACCCCTGGTTATCTTCAAGACCCCTGGCTGTATTCAAAACCCCTGGTTATCTTCAAGACCCCTGGTTGTTTTCAAGACTCCTGACTGTCTTCAAGACCCCTGGTTGTCTTCAAGACCCCTGGTTGTCTTCAAGACCCCTGGCTGTCTTCAAGACCCCTGGCTGTCTTCAAGACCCCTGGTTGTCTTCAAGACCCCTGGTTGTCTTCAAGACCCCTGGTTGTCTTCAAGACCCCTGGTTGTCTTCAAGACCCCTGGTTGTCTTCAAGACCCCTGGCTGTCTTCAAGACCCCTGGTAGTCTTCAAGACCCCTGGTTGTCTTCAAGACCCCTGGTTGTCTTCAAGACCCCTGGTTGTCTTCAAGACCCCTGGCTGTCTTCAGGAAGGCACTGGACAGGCACCCAAGGTCAGTATCTGACCAGCCGGGCTGTGGTTCTCACTTTGGTATGCGTGCGGCCAACAGTAACGGCCTGGTTGATCAGGCCCTGATCCACCACGGGGTCTGGTCAAGGACTGGACCACGGGGGCGTTGACCCCCAAAACATCCTCCAGTTATATTCCAGGTAACCCGTCCTCTTGGAAAACAGTGCGAATTATGAGTGTAAACAGTCAGGGCATCACTGTTTAAACAGTTAGGGCATCACTGTTTAGACAGTCAGGGCATCCTGTTCAGTCA
>NC_069489.1:15727458-15839035 GCF_026875155.1 Cherax quadricarinatus | reverse complement strand
AGGGGTTTGGGGGGAACCACCCACAGGATGGGTATGTGGTGACTACCGGCCACAGGATGGGTAGGGGTGACTACCACCCACAGGATGGGTATGTGTTGTCTAACCACCCACAGGATGGGAATGTGGTGACTACCACCCACAGGATTTGTATGTGGTGACTACCACCACAGGATGGGTATGTGGTGACTCCCACCCACAGGATGGGTATGTGGTGACTACCACCCACAGGAGGGGTATGTGGTGACTACCACCCACGGGATGGGTATGTGGTGACTCCCAAACCCCAGGATGGTATGTGGTGACTACCACCCACAGGATGGGTATGTGGTGACTACCACCCCACAGGATGGGTATGTGGTGACTACCACCCACAGGATGGGTATGTGGTGACTACCACCCACAGGATGGGTATGTGGTGACTACCACCCACAGGATGGGTAATGTGGTGACTACCACCCACAGGATGGGTATGTGGTGACTACCACCCACAGGATGGGTATGTGGTGACTACCACCCACAGGATGGGTATGTGGTGACTACCACCCACAGGATGGGTATGTGGTGACTCCCGGGCCACAGGATGGGTATGTGGTGACTACCACCCACAGGATGGGTATGTGGTGACTACCACCCACAGGATGGGTATGTGGTGACTACCACCCACAGGATGGGTATGTGGTGACTACCACCCACAGGATGGGTATGTGGTGACTACCACCCACAGGATGGGTATGTGGTGACTACCACCCACAGGATGGGTAATGGTGACTACCACCCACAGGATGGGTATGTGGTGACTACCACCCACAGGATGGGTATGTGGTGACTACCACCCACAGGATGGGTATGTGGTGACTACCACCCACAGGATGGGTATGTGGTGACTACCACGCACAGGATGGGTATGTGGTGACTACCGGCCACAGGATGGGTATGTGGTGACTACCACCCACAGGATGGGTATGTGGTGACTACCACCCACAGGATGGGTATGTGGTGCATAATAAACATATTAAACTAACAACAGGTAAACCAGCTTTTAATTAAATAATCTTTAAGTCAGTTTATTTAGACACAGCCTGTTATGGGGGCCCTGAAGCTGGAACTGTTATGGGGGCCCTGAAGCTGGAACTGTTATGGGGGCCCTGAAGCTTGAACTGTTATGGGGGCCCTGAAGCTGGAACTGTTATGGGGCCCTGAAGCTGGAACTGTTATGGGGGCCCTGAAGCTTGAACTGTTATGGGGGCCCTGAAGCTGGAACTGTTATGGGGGCCCTGAAGCTGGAACTGTTATGGGGCCCTGAAGCTGGAACTGTTATGGGGCCCTGAAGCTTGAACTGTTATGGAGGCCCTGAAGCTGGAACTGTTATGGGGGCCCTGAAGCTTGAACTGTTATGGGGCCCTGAAGCTTGAACTGTTATGGGGGCCCTGAAGCTGGAACTGTTATGGGGCCCTGAAGCTGGAACTGTTATGGGGCCCTGAAGCTTGAACTGTTATGGGGGCCCTGAAGCTGGAACTGTTATGGGGCCCTGAAGCTTGAACTGTTATGGAGGCCCTGAAGCGGGGAACTGTTATGGGGGCCCTGAAGCTTGAACTGTTATGGGGGCCCTGAAGCTTGAACTGTTATGGGGGCCCTGAAGCTTGAACTGTTATGGGGGCCCTGAATCTGGAACTGTTATGGGGGCCCTGAAGCTGGAACTGTTATGGGGCCCTGAAGCTTGAACTGTTATGGAGGCCCTGAAGCTGGAGCTGTTATGGGGGCCCTGAAGCTTGAACTGTTATGGGGCCCTGAAGCTTGAACTGTTATGGGGGCCCTGAAGCTGGAACTGTTATGGGGGCCCTGAAGCTGGAACTGTTATGGGGGCCCTGAAGCTGGAACTGTTATGGGGGCCCTGAAGCTTGAACTGTTATGGGGGCCCTGAAGCTTGAAACTGTTATGGGGCCCTGAAGCTTGAACTGTTATGGGGGCCCTGAAGCTGGAACTGTTATGGGGGCCCTGAAGCTGGAACTGTTATGGGGCCCTGAAGCTTGAACTGTTATGGAGGCCCTGAAGCTGGAACTGTTATGGGGGCCCTGAAGCTTGAACTGTTATGGGGCCCTGAAGCTTGAACTGTTATGGGGGCCCTGAAGCTGGAACTGTTATGGGGGCCCTGAAGCTGGAACTGTTATGGGGCCCTGAAGCTTGAACTGTTATGGGGGCCCTGAAGCTGGAACTGTTATGGGGGCCCTGAAGCTTGAACTGTTATGGGGGCCCTGAAGCTTGAACTGTTATGGAGGCCCTGAAGCTTGAACTGTTATGGGGGCCCTGAAGCTGGAACTGTTATGGAGGCCCTGAAGCTGGAACTGTTATGGGGGCCCTGAAGCTTGAACTGTTATGGGGCCCTGAAGCTGGAACTGTTATGGGGGCCCTGAAGCTTGAACTGTTATGGAGGCCCTGAAGCTGGAACTGTTATGGGGGCCCTGAAGCTTGAACTGTTATGGGGGCCCTGAAGCTGGAACTATTATGGGGCCCCTGAAGCTTGAACTGTTATGGGGTCCCTAATCCCGGAGAGATTAGGGGCCCTGAAGCTACTCCTTCAATACTCTGATATTATTATTATTTATTATTAAATATTCGCCGGTATTCTCCCGGCCCGGGCCTTTTCCAAGTGGTGGCCCGGCCTTGGCTCCCTCTTTAGGGAGTGTCTGAGACCTAAGTCTCCCATGGGAGGAGGCACAAGTACCTCCTCATCTTTGGGACCAACTGTCCCCAGACCTAGCCACAAGCTAGGCCTCTCTGGTCTGTCATCCCCGCCCCAAGGGGGCTGTGGAAAATTTTTTGATTTTCCGAAACTATAGTGCCTAATAGGTGTTTAATGTGTCTATATGGGTCAAAAATGTATTTGAAAATAAGAGTAGAACCAAGAGTTCCCTTTGCGCATGCGCGGATGTGCGGGGGGGAGGGCGCGTATTGTTTTGAATGGTGGTGAGGAAGCTGAGAAAACATGGAACCACGAAATTGACGTTCACGGTGGCCTAAGGATTAATATAGGCCTCATTTCATAATAAGAAGTTGTCGTAATTGTTCCTGGTGGAGAGTGAGGGAAGGGGATTTAGGGGACCACAGAAATTTAGAGTGGTAAAAGGTGTGAAAAGAGAAGGAGCGGGTGACTGACGCGCCCAATGGACTGTGTCCTGGGAAAATTACCCTTGGATTAATCATCACTCATGGGTCTCAGATCTTAATGGAGTGACCTCTGTTTGTATAATAGTTATGAGACGTTAAATCGGCTTGTGAATTGTAATGTAATTTAAAATGATAATAACGCTAAGTTAAGAGATATGTGAAGTGAAATAAGTCGTTTGCTCCGAGTGAACACGCTAGACCTCGTTGTTAACGAGACGAGGAAAGGGAAACTCCTTGAGTCACGACTCTAAAGCAGGACAAACCAGCGGATACCTCTTTCCTGCTGGAATGAGAATCGGTCGGTGTAGCAGGACATCGAAAATGAGATGGTGAATCAAAAAAATGAGGAATATCAAATCACCCCAGTTAAGTAACCCTTCTAGTTATAGCAACCTTAGACTGGCCAGTAGTGGTATGTTATAATTAGATAGGTTACGAGTGATCCAGCACATCAAGTGACCACCAAAAAAACATCTGGTAAGTAGGGGGATTATGTACAAATGTTTTCCTTGACGGATGTATCCATGTTGTTACCACCCCCCCCCCCCCTTCATTCAGTTAAACTAATATAATCTATACAGTCCACAATTAATTAGTAGCACCGTACTTGTGGGTGCTACCCAATCCCATACTGGTCTCGGATAGATATGGATAAGATTGTGAGGTCGAGGGACCACTTGGTGCGACCAGGGGTGGTTAAGTTTTCTCACATGCTACACGGGGTTTGACTGGGTAAACAATATGATTGTCTCCCAATGAGATACTGGTATGTATATAATGTTGAGGTAAATACAGTAAGCCCCCTAGAAAATTTTCCATATCTGCCCGTTGGTCTTCGAGAAACCGGGTGCAATCAGTGAAAAAATTAATTGAATTTAATTACTTAATAATTAAGGGGACTGATTGAAGGAAGTGGGTGTAGGGTGCACAAGTTTAATCGATCGTGTGATGGATGACAATTAGCCCAATTAATTGCTAGCACATGTGTGGCTAGGATTTATACAAGAGAAAAGTGCAAGAATTACTCTTATAAGGCGCCTACTTAAGTTGTATAATCAGTGATTAATAATTCTCAAAACCATGACTGGATCTAATGGAGTTAATGTGGCTGACAAGTCCGTGAATTTTAGAGTAATGAAAGCATCCATTACAGGCTATTAAAAGCCATGGACGAAGGCATTTGTTTTAGTGAATCAAAGAACCGAAAACCCCTAATGAATTAAAGTTATATTTAGATGATTTAGAGAGTAGATTTGATTGGTACAAATTGTGTTAAAGACTGTGAAAGAGATCGCTGGAGAATTGTGCAGATAGAATGGAAATGAATGTTTTAATTAATCAACATTACGAATTGGAGAAAAACTGTCTTGAAAAAAAGTAAGGCTTTGAATAAATTAAAAGGGTGTAAGCCAGGCAGTTGATCAACCTATTAATGCAAAGGGTGGGTTTTTGCCAAAACCTCCATAGTAGGGGTCTGGAGGAAATCAGACTAGGTCGGCAGGAATTAATTGTTCAATTGCAAGACCAGCCAGCCAAACAGTTCTAAAGGATATAACACATAATGACGCTGAGTATCTTGTCAAGTCTCAAAAGGGAAAATTAATCCCAGTGGTAATAATCATAGTTAAGAGTTAAATAGGCACTTTATCAAGTCAGGAATCAGTAAAAAAGTGGTTTCCTCACATCAAGGTAAGAGAAAAAAAGTCCCCCTCGGAAAAAATGAACCAGTTAATAAGAGGCAGCAAGGAAAAGAGAGACTTCCCGTCTTCTGCCAGGGTACTCATTTCACTAAAAAATTGTAATGCCTGTAATTCATGGGACTTTAAAAGGGTGGAAAGAATGAAAGAACTTGACAGATTAATCAGATGTCTAGACAATCATAATGTAAAGGTTTGTCATACCAAATTTGAACAGTTGCTATCAATGCAAAAAGGGAAAGCACCATACAGTTATGGCAGGGTTTATGTGGATTTTTTATAATAATGGTGACAATAATGATAATTTTTAATAACCCTGACACTACAGTGACTGATGTAAGGTTGCAGCTAATGGCAATAATAAATGGCCTAGCTGAGGTAGCCTTGCCGGTGTTGGATGTAAAAATTCAGGATAAAAGGGCAATAAAACCCAAAACCATACGGTGTCACTTTTCCTCAACACTGGTACGGGCCATGTAATATATGGCAGACTACCGCCTAGTAATAATGACTAGAGGAAGTAGTGAATACGGTCACGGTGTCTTATCTTTGAAAGGTCAACCCAGTACAAGTATTCTTCTATCGAGAAAAGATGTTGAACCAAATCTAATTTGTGGGGGCTGGACAGCATAGGGATTAATGTTAAAAAAGAAAGTCCAAATGATTTCCTTTACTCAGGAAACAATACCTGAAGGATGTTAAATGTGAATTGGACATTACTGGGTGCGACTTCCGTGGAAGCTTGACCGTCCAGAAATTACCTACTAATTATAGGAGGGGTATGGACAGTTAAAGAGGGCCCAGCTCTGCGAACTGAGCAAGACACCAAAATTTTTTTGACTGCTTATAATGAAAATAATTAATAAGCAGTTAAATAATAAAATTGTTCTTACTTCCGGCGACGAAAATGCACACCTTAAATGCACAGGCGGTTTCCACTGAGGCGAAGTAATTGGGTTAAATAATCTTATGTGGAACAATTTCCGGGTGTGACGTCCCAACTGAAGAGGAACTAATAGGATATGTGAAGGGGTTAATGAAATTAATGAAGAAATGTGCTGGGACTTTACTTGGGATACTGAGAGACTTGTTATTGTTAAAGTCTCAAAATTCCAGTATGCCCAATAATTAATCCAGGGAGCATAGGCTTATGCCCCTGAGAGAATGGAACACTAATTAGTCCATTTTGGGGTTCAATAAATATGGAGGCCATGGAGTTGGTACCTATATGCAAATAATGTGCTGGGGGGTGACTTGGATACTGAGAGACTTGTTATTTAAAGTCTCAAAATTCCAGTATGCCCAATTAAATTAAATCCAGGGAGCATAGGCTTTTGCCCCCGAGAGATTGGAACACTAATTAGTCCATTTTGAGGGTTCAATAAATATGGATGGCCATGGAGTTTGGGTGCCTATATGCAGTTTAATGTGCTGGGGGCTGACTTGGGGATACTGAGAGGGCTTGTTTATTGTTAAAGTCTCAAAATTCCCAGTATGCCCAATAAATTAATCCAGGGAGCATAGGCTTATGCCCCTTGAGAGAAAAGGAACACTAATTAGTCCATTTGAGGGTTCAATAAATATGGGGGGGCCAGTGAAATGGGAAAATTGTACTCCACATTATGTAAGTCGTCTAGCAAACGACCTCCGCCCGGCCGCCCCGTGCCCCATAAATTTTTTGATTTTCCGAAACTAAGTGCAAAAGGTTTTTTTAATGTTGTCTATATGGGTCAAAATGTTTTGAAAAAAAAGAAGTAAACAAGAGTTCCTTTGCGCAATGCGCGGGGTAGTGCGGGGGGGAGGGCGCGTATTGTTTTGAATGGTGGTGAGGAAGAGAGAAAACAGGAACCACGAAATTGACGTTCACGGTGGCTAAAGGATTAATATAGGCCCATTTCCATAATAAGAAGTGTCGTAATGTTCTGGTGGAGAAAGTGAGGGCTGGGGTTTAAATAAATAGAAGTGGTAAAGTGGGAAATTTAAAAGAAAGGAAAAAGGTGTGACTGACGCGCCCCCAATGGAACTGTGGTCCTGGGGAAAATTAAACCCTTGATTATCTCACCCCATCGGTCTCAGATCTTAATGGAGGACCTCTAGTTTTTATAATAGTTATGAGACGTTAAATCGGCTTGTGAATTGTAATGTAATTAATGATAATAACGCCTAAGTTAAGAGAAAAATTTTGAAGTGAAACAAGTTCGTTTGCTCCGGAGTGAACACGCTAAAACCTCGTTGTTAACGAGACGAGGAAAAGGGAAACTCCTTGAGTCATCACGTCTAAAGCAGGAAACAAACCAGCGGATAAACCCCGTCCGCTGGAATGAGAATCGTGTCGGTGTAGGCAGGACATCGAAAATATGATGATGGTGAAATCAGAAATGAAATTCAATACCCACAGTTCAAGTAACCCCCTATGTTATAGCAACCATGATGGCCAAGTAGTGTTATGGTTATAATTAGATAGGTTACGAGTGATCCAGCTCATCAAGTGGACCCCCAGAAAAACTGGTAAGTAGTGGGATTATGTACAAATGTTTTCCTTGATGATGTATCCATGTGTGTCCTACCCCCCCCCCCCCCTTCAATTAGTTAAACTAAAATAATCTATACAGTCCACAAATTTAATTTAGTGCACGTACTTGTGGGTGCTACCCCCCTCCATACTGGTCTCGGTAATATGGATAAGATTGTGAGGTCGAGGGGACCACTTGGTGCGACCAGGGGTGGTTAAGTTTTCTCACATGTCTACACGGGGTGACTACGGTAAACAATATGATTGTCTCCCAATGAGATTACTGGTATGTATATAATGTTGAGGTACATACAGGTAAGCACCCTAGAAAATTTTCCATAGGGGCTAATGGGAATGACAGTCTTATGAGCTAAAGGCTCGGGCTCAGGCACCTACCCTACCCTAGAAGGGCTGGGCATGGTGTCGATCATGATAGTAAGTCCTTCCCTAGGTACAAGTACATATTAATACACTTATCATACATAGATGTATGTATGTAAATTACTCAGGAAAATCCCAGAAAAGTCAGTGAGCTATTTCCATTGGTGTCCAATAATTCAGAAATTAATTTAAGGCTTCCTTAAATGCTCTGAATATGATAAGATTTTGTTGGGTTTTTTAACCCTGGAGGGTTAGCCACTCAGAATAACCCGAGAGTCAGTCATCGAGGGATTGTCTTATTTCCATTGTGGTCCTTCGGTTTTGTCCCCCAGGATGCCACCCACACCAGTAGACTAACGCCCATGTACCTACTTACTGCTAGGTGAACAGTGACAGTAGGTGTAAGGTTAGTAACATCTAGGTACCTTCTTACTGCTAAGTGAACAGTGACAGCAGGCTTGGGGTAACACACCCAGGTACCTACTTACTGCTAAGTGAACAGTGAAAAGCAGGCTTGGGTAACACACCCAGTACCTACTTTCTGCTAAGTGAACAGTGACAGCAGGCTTGGGGTTTAAAACACCCAGGTACCTACTTACTGCTAAGTGAACAGTGACAGCAGGCTTGGGGTAACACACCCAGGTACCTACTTACTGCTAAGTGAACAGTGACAGCAGGCTTGGGGTAACACACCCAGGTACCTACTTACTGCTAAGTGAACAGTGACAGCAGGCTTGGGGTAACACACCCAGGTACCTACTTACTGCTAGGTGAACAGTGACAGCAGACGTAAGGAAATACACCCAGGAGCCTTATATAAAATATACCAATAATATCAACTAATACTACATCAGCTATACATTATTATTATTTCTGGAATTGCTATTATTATACGATTGTTATGATTATGATTAATATTATTGTGGGCGGCATCCTGGGGTAAGGTACCTAAGGATCTTGGGTTATCCTGGGTTACTAATCCTTAAAGTTAGTTATCTAAGTCTTGGGTTTCTGTAGCTGCTACAGTTTGTGAAGAACAAAATTTACATTGAAGTTTACCCTTAAATCTCCGTTTTCTACAGTGATTTAGTGAACAGTTTTCTATGATAAACTAATTTACTAGAATTAAAAGGTTATATTCGCATTAACCCAGTAAGTTCATATACGTACACATAAGTACAATTATCATACGTAGTTTAACATGTGTAAATTATCTAGGATGATCCTAAAAAGTAAGTCGAAGTGACTTATTTCCAGTGGGGTCCTGATAAACCCAGAGGGTTGCCCTGGGTTACGAACCCAGAGGGCTACCCTGGGTTACAAACCCAGAAGGCTTCCCCTGGGTTACAAACCCAGAGGGGTTACCCTGGGTTACAAACCCAGTGGATTATCTAGGTTCCCATCAGTAAAATGGGTATCAGGGTGTTAGTGGACTGGTGTGGGTCGCATCGTGGGTGTTAATGGACTGGTGAGGGTCGCATCCTGGGTGTTAGTGGACTGGTGTGGGTCACATCCTGGGTGTTAGTGAACTGGTGTGGGTCACAACCTGGGTGTTAGTGGACTGGTGTGGGTCACATCCTGGGTGTTAGTGGACTGGTGTGGGTCACATCCTGGGTGTTAGTGGACTGGTGTGGGTCACACCCTGGGTGTTAGTGGACTGGTGTGGGTCACATCCTGGGTGTTAGTGGCCTGGTGTGGGTCACATCCTGGGTGTTAGTGGACTGGTGTGGGTCACATCCTGGGTGTTAGTGGCCTGGTGTGGGTCATATCCTGGGTGTTAGTGGACTGGTGTGGGTCACATCCTGGGTGTTAGTGGACTGGTGTGGGTCACATCCTAGGTGTTAGTTGACTGGTGTGGGTCACATCCTGGGTGTTAGTGGACTGGTGTGGGTCACATCCTGGGTGTTAGTGGACTGGTGTGGGTCACATCCTGGGTGTTAGTGGACTGGTGTGGGTCACATCCTGGGTGTTAGTGGACTGATGTGGGTCACATCCTGGGACAAAACTGACATAATTTGCGGGAAATGCTGTACATAACAAGGGACTTTCTATATAGTAGTATGTCACTGATGTCAGCTATGGTCTATATACCTTGTACATCTGTACTGGTATACCTTGTACATGTACTGGTATACCTTGTACATGTACTGGTATACCTTGTACATGTACTGGTATACCTTGTACATGTACTGGTATACCTTGTACATGTACTTGTATACCTTGTACATGTACTGGTATACTTGTACATGTACTTGTATACCTTGTACATGTACTGGTATACCTTGTACATGTACTGGTATACCTTGTACATGTTCTTGTATACCTTGTACATGTACTTGTATACCTTGTACATGTACTGGTATACCTTGTACATGTACTGGTATACCTTGTACATGTACTGGTATACCTTGTACATGTACTGGTATACCCTTGTACATTGTACATGTATATACCTTGTACATGTACTGGTATACCTTGTACATGTACTGCTAGTAAATAATGATATTATTATTATTATTATTATTATTATTATTATTATTATTATTAAAGAATGTTGCAGACATACTAAATAGGTTTATTTAGGTGCAAGTATACATAAGTACAATAATCATACATAGCGTAATTTACACAGGATAAGCCAGAAAATCCAGACAAAGTGACTTGTTTCCAGTTGGACTGGAAGACAAGATAAGATAAGATAAGATTTCGTTCGGATTTTTAACCCCGGAGGGTTAGCCACCCAGGATAACCCAAGAAAGTCAGTGCGTCATCGAGGACTGTCTAACTTATTTCCATTGTGGTCCTTAATCTTGTCCCCCAGGATGCCACCCACACCAGTCCACTAACACCCAGGATGCCACCCACACCAGTCCACTAACACCCAGGTACCTATTTGCTGCTAGGTGAACAGGACAATAGGTGTAAGGAAACGTGTCGAAATGTTTCCACCCGCCGGGAATCGAACCCGGGCCCTCCGTGTGTGAAGCGGGAGCTTTAGCCACCAGGCCACCGGGCCACCGGGCCACACCCAGGCCACCGGGCCACAAGGTGTTGTTTGTCATTAATAATATTATCTTTATTTACTACAAGTACATGTACAAGGTATACAGTCGTAGCTGACAACAATGACATACTGCTATATAGAAAGTCCCTTGTTATGCTCCGCATGTCGGGCAAATTAGGTCAGTATCCCGGGATGCGACCCACACCAGTCCACTAACACTCAGGTACCTATTTTATTGACCTGGAGTTTACCTGGAGAGAGTTTCGGGGGTCAACGCCCCCGCGGCCCGGTCTGTGACCAGGCCTCCTGGTGGATCAGCCCCTGATCAACCAGGCTGTTGCTGCTGGCTGCACGCAAACCAACGTACGAGCCACAGCCCGGCTGATCAGGAACTGACTTTAGGTACTTGTCCAGTGCCAGCTTGAAGACTGCCAGGGATCTGTTGGTAATCCCCTTTATGTGTGCTGGGAGGCAGTTGAACAGTCTCGGGCCCCTGACACTTATTGTATGGTCTCTTAACGTGCTACTGACACCCCTGCTTTTCATTGGGGGGATGGTGCATCGTCTGCCAAGTCTTTTGCTTTCGTAGTGAGTGATTTTCGTGTGAAAGTTCGGTACTAGTCCCTCTAGGATTTTCCAGGTGTATATAATCATGTATCTCTCCCTCCTGCGTTCCAGGGAATACAGGTTTAGAAACCTCAAGCGCTCCCAGTAATTGAGGTGTTTTATCTCCGTTATGCGCGCCGTGAAAGTTCTCTGTACATTTTCTAGGTCGGCAATTTCACCTGCCTTGAAAGGTGCTGTTAGTGTGCAGCAATATTCCAGCCTAGATAGAACAAGTGACCTGAAGAGTGTCATCATGGGCTTGACCTCCCTAGTTTTGAAGGTTCTCATTATCCATCCTGTCATTTTTCTAGCAGATGCGATTGATACAATGTTATGGTCCTTGAAGGCTAGATCCTCCGACATGATCACTCCCAGGTCTTTGACGTTGGTGTTTCGCTCTATTTTGTGGCCAGAATTTGTTTTGTACTCTGATGAAGATTTAATTTCCTCATGTTTACCATATCTGAGTAATTGAAATTTCTCATCGTTGAACTTCATATTGTTTTCCGCAGCCCACTGAAAGATTTGGTTGATGTCCGCCTGGAGCCTTGCAGTGTCTGCAATGGAGGACACTGTCATGCAGATTCGGGTGTCATCTGCAAAGGAAGACACGGTGCTGTGGCTGACATCCTTGTCTATGTCGGATATGAGGATGAGGAACAAGATGGGAGCTAGTACTGTGCCTTGTTGAACAGAGCTTTTCACCGTAGCTGCCTCGGACTTTACTCTGTTGACGACTACTCTCTGTGTTCTGTTAGTGAGGAAATTATAGATCCATCGACCGACTTTTCCTGTTATTCCTTTAGCACGCATTTTGTGCGCTATTACGCCATGGTCACACTTGTCGAAGGCTTTTGCAAAGTCTGTATATATTACATCTGCATTCTTTTTGTCTTCTAGTGCATTTAGGACCTTGTCGTAGTGATCCAATAGTTGAGACAGACAGGAGCGACCTGTTCTAAACCCATGTTGCCCTGGGTTGTGTAACTGATGGGTTTCTAGATGGGTGGTGATCTTGCTTCTTAGGACCCTTTCAAAGATTTTTATGATATGGGATGTTAGTGCTATTGGTCTGTAGTTCTTTGCTGTTGCTTTACTGCCCCCTTTGTGGAGTGGGGCTATGTCTGTTGTTTTTAGTAACTGAGGGACGACCCCCGTGTCCATGCTCCCTCTCCATAGGATGGAAAAGGCTCGTGATAGGGGCTTCTTGCAGTTCTTGATGAACACAGAGTTCCATGAGTCTGGCCCTGGGGCAGAGTGCATGGGGATGTCATTTATCGCCTGTTCGAAGTCATTTGGCGTCAGGATAACATCGGATAGGCTTGTGTTAATCAAATTTTGTGGCTCTCTCATAAAAAATTCATTTTGATCTTCGACTCTCAGTCTGGAACATAGACAACAGGTGGAAAGAAACACGTCCAATGTTTCTACTCTGGCTGGGAATCGAACCCAGGCCCTCGCCGTGCGAAGCGAGAGCGTTAGCCACCAGGCCACCAGAGCCCCTCATTGCTATAACTACGTACATGGACGGTCAGACGTAGGCACACACGTCAAGATGCAACCATAGATGTCTGCGTAAATACCTCATAAGTGTGACCAGATATAAACATGTAGATAGTTCATTACTTTTGTACCTTGGTCAGTTATCAAAACTTTGGGGCACAGTCCCTGACCCATTATGTACCTCTGTAATGTTGACATACTGTCCCTGGACCCATTATGTACCTCTGTAATGTTGACATACTGTCCCTGGACCTATTATGTACCTCTGTAATGTTGACATACTGTCCCTGGACCCATTATGTACCTCAGTAATGTTGACATACTGTCCCTGGACCTATTATGTACCTCTAATGTTGAGATACAGTCCCTAGGCCCATTATGTACCTCTGTGATGTTGAGACACAATCCCTAGGCCCATTATGTTACCTCTGTAGTGTTGAGATACAGTCCTTGGACCTATTATGTACCTCCTATATTGAGATACAGTCCCAAGGCCCATTATGTACCTCTGTAATGTTGAGGTACAGTCCCTGGACCTATTATGTACCTCTAATGTTGAGATACAGTCCCTAGGCCCATTATGTACCTCTGTAATGTTGAGATACAGTCCCTGGACCTATTATGTACCTCTAATGTTGAGATACAGTCCCTAGGCCCATTATGTACCTCTCTAATGTTGAGATACAGTCCCTGGACCCATTATGTACCTCTGTAATGTTGACATACTGTCCCTGAACCCATTATGTACCTCAGTAATGTTGACATACTGTCCCTGGACCTATTATGTACCTCTAATATTGAGATACAGTCCCTGGACCCATTATGTACCTCTGTAATGTTGACATACTGTCCCTGGACCTATTATGTTCCTCTAATGTTGAGATACAGTTCCTAGGCCCTTTATGTACCTCTGTAATGTTGACATACTGTCCCTGGACCTATTATGTACCTCTAATATTGAGATACAGTCCCTGGACCCATTATGCACCTCTGTAATGTTGACATACTGTCCCTGGACCTATTATGTACCTCTAATGTTGAGATACAGTCCCTGGACCATTATGTACCTCTGTAATGTTGACATGCTGTCCCTGGACCTATTATGTACCTCTAATGTTGAGATACAGTCCCTAGGCCCGTTATGTACCTCTGTAATGTTGAGATACAGTCCGTAGGCCCATTATGTACCTCTGTAATGTTGAGGTACAGTCCCTGGACCTATTATGTACCTCTAATGTTGAGATACAGTCCCTAGGCCCATTATGTACCTCTGTAATGTTGAGATACAGTCCCTGGACCTATTATGTACCTCTAATGTTGAGATACAGTCCCTAGGCCCATTATGTACCTCTGTAATGTTGAAATGCAGTCCCTGGACCTATTATGTACCTCTAATGTTGAGATACAGTCCCTAGGCCCATTATGTACCTCTGTAATGTTGAGATACAGTCCCTAGGCCCATTATGTACCTCTGTATTGTTGAGATACAGTCCTTGGACCCATTATGTACCTCTTTAGTGTTGAGGTACAGTCCTGGGATCCATTATGTACCTCTGTAATGTTGAGATACAGTCCCTAGGACCATTATGTACCTCTGTAATCCTTTGACTACCGCCCACGGGATCGGTATGAGGTGCATAATGTAGATGTTAAACGAACCACAAATAGCCAGTGCCAGTGCTTGTGTTTACAGCATCAGTGGCAGGACAGTCTGTGATGAGAAGTGTACGAGTGATGTACAATGTACGTTGTCGAGTTCTTGTACACTGATAAGTCTCCCCATCTAATGGTTATGATCATAATTGGTAACCATAATATTTTAAAAGGTGAAAGGGTAAGCCAGTGGAAGGCCTCGGTCAGATGACTAAAAGCTCCAACTGCGGGTAATCATATGACTAAGACCCGCGTCAGGAAGCACTTGTACTGTTTCCTAGTGAACCTAACCTAACCTTACCTTACCTTACCTTACCTAACCTAACCTAACCTAACCTAACCTAACCTAACCTAACCTAACCTAACCTATCCTTACCTTACCTTACCTTACCTAACCTAACTTTAACCTAACCTAACCTAACTTACCCCAACCTTACCTAACCTAACCTAACTTAATCTAAATTAACCTAACCTAAGAACTTCCCAAAGGTTGTACTCACCTAATTGTGGTTGCAGGGGTCGAGACTTAGCTCCTGGCCCTGCCTCTTCACTGAGTGCTACTAGGACCTCTCTCTCACTGCTCCATAAGCTTTATCATACCTCATCTTAAAGCTATGTATGGTTCCTGCCCCCACTACCTCACTTGCTATTCCATTCCACTTCCTGACTACTCTATGACTGAAGAAATACTTCCTAACATCCCTTTGACTCATCTGGTCTCTTCAACTTCCAATTTTGACCCCTTGTTTCTGTGTCCAATCTCTGGAACATCCTATCTCTGTCTCTTGTTTTCCCACGGCTCGAACTTGACCATTTAAACTCAAATGGCGTACGTTTTCAGTACATACACCGTGTAAATACATGAGGGTATGAAAGAGCGAGTTTCAGCATATCTTCTTAGGAAATTTAAAGACCATGAGAGTATTCTTAAAGTGTTGTAGATCCGACTGGTTCCTCAGCTTCACCTCAGCAGCCTCGTCCACTACCATACCCCTGGCGACCATCTCCTGCTTGATGTAGTCGTTGGTGCGGCAGTTGACATGGGAGTGACCTGGCTGACCTGGTACAGCCCAAGATACCACCACACCTGTAACGTAAGTCATCTCTCATGGGGTGGACCACAACATTTCTGTAAGGCAGGTCATCCGTCACAGGATAGCACCACACACCTGTAACACAGGTCATCTGTCACAGGATCACACCACACCTGTAACACAGGTCATCTGTCACAGGATAGCACCACACACCTGTAACACAAATCATTTGTCACAGGATCACATCACACCTGTAACACAGGTCATCTGTTACAGGATAGCACCACACACCTGTAACACAGGTCATCTGTCACAGGATCACACCACACCTGTAGCACAGGTCATCTGTCACAGGAAGGATCATACCACACACCTGTCAAACTGTTAACGTCAAAATGATACCATCAAATTGATACTGTGAGATTGACGCCATCAAAATGATACCGTCAAAGTGATACCGACAAAGTGACATGCAACATTCTCACACATGCAACATTCTCACACATGAAACATTATCTGACATGCAACATTCTCACACATGCAACATTCTCACACATGCAACATTCTCACACATGCAACATTCTCACACATGCAACATTCTCACACATGAAACATTATCTGACATGCAACATTCTCACACATGCAACATTCTCACACATGCAACATTCTCACACATGAAACATTATCTGACATGAAAACATTCTACACATGCAACATTCTCACACATGCAACATTCTCACACTGAAACATTATCTGACATGCAACATTCTCACACACGCAACATTCTCACACATGCAACATTCTCACACATGCAACATTCTCACACATGCAACATTCTCACACATGCAACATTCTCACACACGCAACATTCTCACACATGCAACATTCTCACACACGCAAATTCTAAACACATGCAACATTCTCACACACGCAAGATTCTCACACACGCAACATTCTCACACATGCAACATTCTCACACACGCAACATTCTCACACATGCAACATTTCAAAACACGCAACATTCTCACACACGCAACATTCTCACACATGCAACATTCTCACACATGCAACATTCTCACACATGCAACATTCTCACACACGCAACATTCTCACACACGCAACATTCTCACACATGCAACATTCTCACACATGCAACATTCTCACACATGCAACATTCTCAACATGCAACATTCTCACACATGCAACATTATCTGACATGCAAACATTCTCACACATGGAACTTCTCACACATGGAACATTCTCACACATGGAACATTCTCACACATGCAACATTCTCACACATGCAACATTCTCACACATGCAACATTCTCACACACGCAACATTCTCACACATGGAACATTCTCACACACGCAACATTCTCACACATGCAACATTCTCACACACGCAACATTCTCACACACGCAACATTCTCACACATGCAACATTCTCACACACGCAACATTCTCACACATGCAACATTCTCACACATGCAACATTCTCACACATGCAACATTCTCACACATGCAACATTATCTGACATGCAACATTCTCACACATGCAACATTCTCACACATGCAACATTATCTGACATGCAACATTCTCACACATGCAACATTCTCACACATGCAACATTATCTGACACGCAACATTATCTGACACGCAACATTCTCACACATGCAACATTATCTGACACGCAACATTATCTGACACGCAACATTATCTGACATGCAACATTATCTGACACGCAACATTCTCACACATGCAACATTCTCACACATGGAACATTCTCACACATGCAACATTCTCACACACGCAACATTCTCACACATGCAACATTCTCACACATGCAACATTCTCACACATGCAACATTCTCACACATGCAACATTCTCACACATGCAACATTTATCTGACATGCAACTTCTCACACACGCAACATTCTCACAACATGCAACATTATCTGACACGCAACATTCTCACACATGCAACATTCTCACACATGCAACATTCTCACACATGCAACATTATCTGACACGCAACATTCTCACACATGCAACATTATCTGACATGCAACATTCTCACACACGCAACATTCTCACACATGCAACATTATCTGACATGCAACATTCTCACACACGCAACATTCTCACACATGCAACATTATCTGACACGCAACATTCTCACACATGCAACATTCTCACACATGCAACATTCTCACACATGCAACATTATCTGACACGCAACATTCTCACACATGCAACATTATCTGACACGCAACATTCTCACACATGCAACATTATCTGACATGCAACATTCTCACACACGCAACATTCTCACACATGCAACATTATCTGACACGCAACATTCTCACACATGCAACATTCTCACACATGCAACATTCTCACACATGCAACATTATCTGACACGCAACATTCTCACACATGCAACATTCTCACACATGGAACATTCTCACACATGCAACATTCTCACACATGGAACATTCTCACACATGCAACATTATCTGACACGCAACATTCTCACACATGCAACATTCTCACACATGCAACATTCTCACACATGCAACATTCTCACACATGCAACATTATCTGACATGCAACATTCTCACACATGGAACATTCTCACACATGCAACATTCTCACACATGGAACATTCTCACACATGCAACATTATCTGACACGCAACATTCTCACACATGCAACATTCTCACACATGGAACATTCTCACACATGCAACATTATCTGACATGCAACATTCTCACACATGGAACATTCTCCACACGGCAACATTCTCACACATGGAACATTCTCACACATGCAACATTCACACATGCAACATTATCTGGACATGCAACATTCTCACACATGCAACATTATCTGACATGCAACATTCTCACACATGGAACATTCTCACACATGGAACATTCTCACACATGCAACGTTAACTGACATGCAACATTCTCACACATGCAACATTCTCACACATGCAACATTATCTGACACGCAACATTCTCACACACGCAACATTCTCACACATGCAACATTCTCACACATGCAACATTATCTGACATGCAACATTCTCACACACGCAACATTCTCACACATGCAACATTCTCACACATGCAACATTATCTGACATGCAACATTCTCACACATGCAACATTCTCACACATGCAACATTCTCACACACGCAACATTCTCACACATGAAACATTCTCACACACGCAACATTCTCACACATGCAACATTCTCACACATGCAACATTCTCACACATGCAACATTATCTGACATGCAACATTCTCACACACGCAACATTCTCACACATGGAACATTCTCACACATGGAACATTCTCACACACGCAACATTCTCACACATGCAACATTCTCACACATGCAACATTCTCACACATGCAACATTATCTGACATGCAACATTCTCACACATGCAACATTCTCACACATGGAACATTCTCACACATGCAACATTATCTGACATGCAACATTCTCACACACGCAACATTCTCACACATGCAACATTCTCACAAAATGGAAACATTCTCACACATGCAACATTATCTGACATGCAACATTCTCACACACGCAACATTCTCACACATGCAACATTCTCACACATGCAACATTCTCACACATGCAACATTCTCACACACGCAACATTCTCACACACGCAACATTCTCACACATGCAACATTCTCACACATGCACACATTCTCACACATGCAACATTCTCACACATGCAAATTCTCACACATGCAACATTATCTGACATGCAACATTCTCACACATGGAACATTCTCACACATGGAACATTCTCACACATGGAACATTCTCACACATGCAACATTCTCACACATGCAACATTCTCACACATGCAACATTCTAACACGCAACATTCTCACACATGGAACATTCTCACACACGCAACATTCTCACACATGCAACATTCTCACACACGCAACATTCCACACACGCAACATTCTCACACATGCAACATTCTCACACACGCAACATTCTCACACATGCAACATTCTCACACATGCAACATTCTCACACATGCAACATTCTCACACATGCAACATTATCTGACATGCAACATTCTCACACATGGAACATTCTCACACATGGAACATTCTCACACATGGAACATTCTCACACATGCAACATTCTCACACATGCAACATTCTCACACATGCAACATTCTCACACACGCAACATTCTCACACATGGAACATTCTCACACACGCAACATTCTCACACATGCAACATTCTCACACACGCAACATTCTCACACACGCAACATTTCCACACATGCAACATTCTCACACACGCAACATTCTCACACATGCAACATTCTCACACACGCAACATTCTCACACATGCAACATTCTCACACATGGAACATTCTCACACATGCAACATTCTCACACATGCAACATTATCTGACATGCAACATTCTCACACATGCAACATTCTCACACATGCAACATTATCTGACACGCAACATTATCTGACACGCAACATTCTCACACATGCAACATTATCTGACATGCAACATTATCTGACACGCAACATTCTCACACATGCAACATTCTCACACATGGAACATTCTCACACATGCAACATTCTCACACACGCAACATTCTCACACATGCAAATTCTACAACATGCAACATTCTCACACATGCAACATTCTCACACATGCAACATTCTCACACACGCAACATTATCTGACATGCAACATTCTCACACACGCAACATTCTCACACATGCAACATTCTCACACATGGAACATTCTCACACATGCAACATTATCTGACACGCAACATTCTCACACATGCAACATTCTCACACATGGAACATTCTCACACATGCAACATTATCTGACATGCAACATTCTCACACATGGAACATTCTCACACACGCAACATTCTCACACATGGAACATTCTCACACATGCAACATTCTCACACATGCAACATTATCTGACATGCAACATTCTCACACATGCAACATTATCTGACATGCAACATTCTCACACATGGAACATTCTCACACATGGAACATTCTCACACATGCAACGTTAACTGACATGCAACATTCTCACACATGCAACATTCTCACACATGCAACATTATCTGACACGCAACATTCTCACACACGCAACATTCTCACACATGCAACATTCTCACACATGCAACATTATCTGACATGCAACATTCTCACACACGCAACATTCTCACACATGCAACATTCTCACACATGCAACATTATCTGACATGCAACATTCTCACACATGCAACATTCTCACACATGCAACATTCTCACACACGCAACATTCTCACACTTTGAAACATTCTCACACACGCAACATTCTCACACATGCAACATTCTCACACATGCAACATTCTCACACATGCAACATTATCTGACATGCAACATTCTCACACACGCAACATTCTCACACATGGAACTTCTCCACATGGAACTTTCTCACACACGCAACATTCTCACACATGCAACATTCTCACACATGCAACATTCTCACACATGCAACATTATCTGACATGCAACATTCTCAACATGCAACATTCTCACACATGGAAACATTCTCACACATGCAACATTATCTGACATGCAACATTCTCACACACGCAACATTCTCACACATGCAACATTCTCACACATGGAACATTCTCACACATGCAACATTATCTGACATGCAACATTCTCACACACGCAACATTCTCACACATGCAACATTCTCACACATGCAACATTCTCACACATGCAACATTATCTGACATGCAACATTCTCACACATGGAACATTCTCACACACGCAACATTCTCACACATGCAACATTCTCACACATGCAACATTCTCACACATGGAACATTCTCACACATGCAACATTCTCACACATGCAACATTCTCACACATGGAACATTCTCGCACATGCAACATTCTCACACATGCAACATTCTCACACATGCAATATTCTCACACATGGAACATTCTCACACATGCAACATTATCTGACACGCAACATTCTCACACATGCAACATTCTCACACATGCAACATTCTCACACATGCAACATTATCTGACATGCAACATTCTCACACATGCAACATTCTCACACATGCAACATTCTCACACATGCAACATTATTGACATGCAACATTCTCACACATGCAACATTCTCACACATGCAACATTATTGACATGCAAATTCTCACACATGGAACATTCTCACACACGCAACATTCTCACACATGCAACATTCTCACACATGCAACATTCTCACACATGGAACATTCTCACACATGCAACATTCTCACACATGCAACATTCTCACACATGGAACATTCTCGCACATGCAACATTCTCACACATGCAACATTCTCACACATGCAATATTCTCACACATGGAACATTCTCACACATGCAACATTATCTGACACGCAACATTCTCACACATGCAACATTCTCACACATGCAACATTCTCACACATGCAACATTATCTGACATGCAACATTCTCACACATGGAACATTCTCACACACGCAACATTCTCACACATGCAACATTCTCACACATGCAACATTCTCACACATGCAACATTATCTGACATGCAACATTCTCACACATGCAACATTATCTGACATGCAACATTCTCACACATGGAACATTCTCACACATTCAACATTCTCACACATGGAACATTCTCACACATGCAACATTATCTGACATGCAACATTCTCACACATGCAACATTCTCACACATGCAACATTCTCACACATGCAACATTATCTGACATGCAACATTCTCACACATGCAACATTCTCACACATGCAACATTATCTGACACGCAAACATTCTCAACATGGAACATTCTCACACACGCAACATTCTCACACATGCAACATTCTCACACATGCAACATTCTCACACATGCAACATTATCTGACATGCAACATTCTCACACATGCAACATTCTCACACATGCAACATTATCTGACATGCAACATTCTCACACATGGAACATTCTCACACATGCAACATTATCTGACATGCAACATTCTCACACATGCAACATTCTCACACATGCAACATTATCTGACATGCAACATTCTCACACATGCAACATTCTCACACATGCAACATTATCTGACATGCAACATTCTCACACATGCAACATTCTCACACATGCAACATTATCTGACATGCAACATTCTCACACATGCAACATTCTCACACAGGGAAAACATTCTCACACACGCAACATTCTCACACATGCAACATTCTCACACATGCAACATTCTCACACATGCAACATTCTCACACACGCAACATTCTCACACATGCAACATTCTCACACATGCAACATTCTCACACATGGAACATTCTCACCCCATGCAACATTCTCACACATGCAACATTCTCACACATGCAACATTATCTGACATGCAACATTCTCACACATGCAACATTCTCACACATGCAACATTATCTGACATGCAACATTCTCACACATGGAACATCTCACACATGCAACATTATCTGACATGCAACATTCTCACACATGCAACATTCTCACACATGCAACATTATCTGACATGCAACATTCTCACACATGCAACATTCTCACACATGCAACATTATCTGACATGCAACATTCTCACACATGCAACATTCTCACACATGCAACATTATCTGACATGCAACATTCTCACACATGCAACATTCTCACACATGGAACATTCTCACACACGCAACATTCTCACACATGCAACATTCTCACACATGCAACATTCTCACACATGCAACATTCTCACACACGCAACATTCTCACACATGCAACATTCTCACACATGCAACATTCTCACACATGGAACATTCTCACACATGCAACATTCTCACACATGGAACATTCTCACACATGCAACATTATCTGACATGCAACATTCTCACACATGCAACATTCTCACACATGCAACATTCTCACACATGCAACATTATCTGACATGCAACATTCTCACACATGCAACATTCTCACACATGCAACATTATCTGACACGCAACATTCTCACACATGGAACATTCTCACACACGCAACATTCTCACACATGCAACATTCTCACACATGCAACATTCTCACACATGCAAATTATCTGAATGCAACATTCTCACACATGCAACATTCTCACACATGCAACATTATCTGACATGCAACATTCTCACACATGGAACATTCTCACACATGCAACATTATCTGACATGCAACATTCTCACACATGCAACATTCTCACACATGCAACATTATCTGACATGCAACATTCTCACACATGAAAACATTCTACACATGCAACATTATCTGACATGCAACATTCTCACACATGCAACATTCTCACACATGCAACATTATCTGACATGCAACATTCTCACACATGCAACATTCTCACACATGGAACATTCTCACACACGCAACATTCTCACACATGCAACATTCTCACACTGCAACATTCTCACACATGCAACATTCTCACACACGCAACATTCTCACACATGCAACATTCTCACACATGCAACATTCTCACACATGGAACATTCTCACACATGCAACATTCTCACACATGCAACATTCTCACACATGCAACATTCTCACACATGCAACATTCTCACACATGCAACATTCTCACACATGCAACATTCTCACACATGCAGCATTCTCATACATGGAACATTCTCACACATGCAACATTCTCACACATGCAACATTCTCACACATGCAACATTCTCACACATGCAACATTCTCACACATGCAACATTCTCACACATGCAACATTATCTGACATGCAACATTCTCACACATGGAACATTCTCACACACGCAACATTCTCACACATGCAACATTCTCACACATGCAACATTCTCACACATGCAATATTCTCACACACGCAACATTCTCACACATGCAACATTCTCACACATGCAACATTCTCCCCACATGGAACATTCTCACACATGCAACATTCTCACACATGCAACATTCTCACACATGCAACATTCTCACACATGCAACATTCTCACACATGCAACATTCTCACACATGCAACATTCTCACACATACAACATTCTCACACATGGAACATTCTCACACATGCAACATTCTCACACATGCAACATTCTCACACATGCAACATTCTCACACATGCAACATTCTCACACATGCAACATTCTCACACATGCAACGTTATCTGACATGCAACATTCTCACACATGGAACATTCTCACACATGCAACATTATCTGACATGCAACATTCTCACACATGGAACATTCTCACACATGCAACATTATCTGACATGCAACATTCTCACACACGCAACATTCTCACACATGCAACATTCTCACACATGGAACATTCTCACACATGCAACATTATCTGACACGCAACATTCTCACACACGCAACATTCTCACACACGCAACATTCTCACACACGCAACATTCTCACACACGCAACATTCTCACACACGCAACATTCTCACACACGCAACATTCTCACACATGCAACATTCTCATATATGCAACATTTCCACACATGCAACATTCCCACACATTCAACATTCTCACACATGCAATATTTCCACACATGCAACATACCCACACATGCAACATACCCACACATGCAACATACCCACACATGCAACATACCCACACATGCAACATACCCACACATGCAACATACCCACACATGCAAACATACCCACACACATGCAGCATTCCCACACATGCAACATATTTTGACTTGCAGCATTCTCACACATACAACATTCCCACACATGAAACATTCCCACACATGCAACATTCCCACACATTCAACATTCCCACACATTGAAACATTCCCACGCATGCAACATTCCCACACATGCAACATTCCCACACATTCAACATTCTCACATATGCAACATTCCCACACATGCAACATTCCCACACATGCAACATTCCCACACATGCAACATTCTCACATATGCAACATTCCCACACATGCAACATTCCCACACATGCAACATTCCCACACATGCAACAGAGTTTAGATTCTCACGGTGCAGCTCATCATCACAGCTGTGATGATGAGCTGTTATCATACGTAGTAACACATGTGTGCTGTTTAAGACATATGTGCAACAGTTGTGTGATCTTTATTGCTGAAATGTTTCGTCTACACAGTAGACTTCTTCAGTCATGAAAAGTATTTGGGGTGGTCAGTCTCCCTCATCTTCGTCAGTATTTAATCTCATACTTCAGCTTCACGTCGTTCCAGACCATGGTGCTGAACTCTTCTCCAGGCTGAGGGACTGACCACCTTGTTCCAGACCATGAAGCTGGACTCTTCTCCAGGCTGAGGGACTGAGCACCTTGTTCCAGACCATGGAGCTGAACTCTTCTCCAGGCTGAGGGACTGACCACCTTGTTCCAGACCATGGAGCCGGACTCTTCTCCAGGCTGAGGGACTGACCACCTAGTTCCAGACCATGAAGCTGGACTCTTCTCTAGGCTGAGGGACTGACCACCTTGTTCCAGACCATGGAGCTGAACTCTTCTCCAGGCTGAGGGACTGACCACCTTGTTCCAGACCATGGAGCTCTACTCTTCTCCAGGCTGAGGGACTGACCACCTTGTTCCAGACCATGGAGCTCTACTCTTCTCCAGGCTGAGGGACTGACCACCTTGTTCCAGACCATGGAGCTCTACTCTTCTCCAGGCTGAGGGACTGACCACCTTGTTCCAGACCATGGAGCTAAACTCTTCTCCAGGCTGAGGGACTGACCACCTTGTTCCAGACCATGGAGCTGAACTCTTCTCCAGGCTGAGGAACTGACCACCTTGTTCCAGACCATGAAGCTGAACTCTTCTCCAGGCTGAGGAACTGACCACCTTGTTCCAGACCATGGAGCTGAACTCTTCTCCAGGCTGAGGAACTGACCACCTTGTTCCAGACCATGAAGCTGAACTCTTCTCCAGGCTGAGGAACTGACCACCTTGTTCCAGACCATGGAGCTGAACTCTTCTCCAGGCTGAGGAACTGACCACCTTGTTCCAGACCATGGAGCTGAACTCTTCTCCAGGCTGAGGAACTGACCACCTTGTTCCAGACCATGGAGCTGAACTCTTCTCCAGGCTGAGGGACTGACCACTTGTTCCAGACCATGGAGCTGAACTCTTCTCCAGGCTGAGGGACTGACCACCTTGTTCCAGACCATGGAGCTGAACTCTTCTCCAGGCTGAGGGACTGGCCACCTTGTTCCAGACCATGGAGCTGAACTCTTCTCCAGGCTGAGGGACTGACCACTTGTTCCAGACCTTGGAGCTGAACTCTTCTCCAGGCTGAGGGACTGACCATCTCGATAACTATTTGTCTGAGGGTGATGGACTGATTACATCATCTTCATTTCACTTCTGCACCTGCTGCCTCTGCATTTGACTGAGGAAGCCTACTGTGCAGGCGAAACTGTTCAACAATAGATATCAAACTGTCCAAATTTTATACCGTTTTTAACATATGTAAAGTACCAAGTATAATCCCAAAAATTCAAATGAAGTGACTTATTTCTAGTAAGGTCCTCAAGGAGAGTCCTGATAAAAGGTACAGATGACAACCTGAATCAAAGAAAACGCACACACTTGAATATAGACTCACCAAGACAGGCGTGTTTAACGAGGTTGTCTATGAAGTTCTTCTGTCCTGACCGAGGGATGTGTTCGCCCACCTCCAGGCTCATCACCCAGTCAAAGGGACCTCCGAGGTCGACGGGGCTAGAGAGATCCACTGATTTTATCCTCCCGTTAGTGATCTCGTCAATGTTTGCTGCTGCGTCCCATCCTAATAGTGGACCAGGATTTGAGGAATTAGACACATCTGGGTATCTTTATTTATAACGTTTCGTCACAAAGTGACTTCATCAGTTCAATACAAAGTAGAAATGGGTAAGGAGAGGAGGAGCTTAATGTATTCGGCACCCCCCCCCCCTTTGACCTAAGTTCATTAGTCTTGCTGTGCTGGCTGGGTGAAGGTGCTGATGAGAACAATGTTAAGCGATTCGCTAAATTTGGAAACACCGTGTATCAGCGCTACACATTTAGTTATAGTTACGCCATATAGGTGGTGGAAGAACGGGAAAGGAGCAATAATAAACGGAAGAAGAAGATAAGGAAGTAAAGGCAGAATTAAGGCAGGAGTGAGAGGGAAAGAGGTAGAAAGGTAATGTGACAGGTCGGTCACCTTCCTCTCACCACCACCAACACTACAAACCAACGAACAAATAAAATAATACAGTAAGAAATAACGGGAACAGTGGATATTACTGTTCCACTCCAACACAGTTTTATAAGTCCTTGTACAGTAATATAATTATTAGATTTAGATAAATTGGGATTGTACACAAGCAGTGAGATAAGGAATGTAATTAACTGCCAACACTGAATATAACTTACAATATAAATTCAGTAGGACAGTTCACCACAGGAACCAAGGCAGACTAGCCACAAGTCCCAAGACCTACACAATACAAGTCCAAGCCAGTACTCTGCCCAGAGTACTGGCAGTCTCTCCAGCAGCCCCCTCCCAGATCTCTGCACACAGGCAAGAGCTCTTCCCGAATTTCTTCTCAAGCTGTTTCCTAGATCTTATATCGTGCTCTCTTCACCCCCTAACCTCCAGGTTTTGGGTTCACCCCGAATGAGACAAACACAACGTGTTTTCACACCCAAGGTAAATGTCTCCAGAGTCACCAACCACTCCTTACTGTCGCCGTCAAGAACGAAAGACTTACGGCGCCATGTGTCTTCCAGCATTACTAACACTTCTGAGCCAAGGCAAGGAGTGTGACAATTTACACTGGTTAGTTAGGTCTCCCTTTAACCTCACAAGCACAGTTAACTTACATCACAACAGCATCACCAGCAAAATAGCATCTGCAACAAGGTAGCATCTCCAACACAATAGTATCTGCAACAAGGTAGCATCAACAAGAAAATAGCATCTGCAAAAAGGTAGCATCGTCAACAAAGTAGCATCTGCAATAAGGTAGCATCAACAAGAAAATAGCATCTGCAAAATGTAGTATCTCCAACAAAATAGCAGCTCCAACTGTATCTCACTAGAATCTTGGTTGAGACTACTCACCGTTCCATGACTTGATAACCTGAGGAGCACCTAGAAGTCCAGCCTGGTTCATCTGGCTCAGGTAATCTTTGTTGAGGTCATCAAGCTGCTCCTTGTTTGAGTGGGTCAGCATCCCTGCAGTATTACGCAGGAAGCACCGGCCGTAATGACCCAGACCAGCCCCGAGGTCTGCAACGGAAGACCTTCCAAAGAAGGTCTCCAGACCAGCACACAGCTGCCGAGAGAATTTCAGGTTTCTGTTTTAGTTGATAAATGGGTATCTTTATTCTGGAAACGTGTCGCCACACAATGGCTTCTTCAGTTCAGTGCAAAAAAGAGGTAGAATAAGATGAGGAATCTGAGGTGATCATTCCCTCAGCCTTGAGTCAATGTGTTCAGTACATCAGCCTTGAATATAATGGAGATGGAGATGGAGCTTATAGACTGATGTGAGATGAGATGGAGCAGTGATAGGTGGAGTCACCAGTGAACAAAGCCACTAGTTATCAGTAAGTTTTGTAAGTAGGGGATTAGGGAGATGTTCATACGAGAATCGAAAGAGACGAGAGACCAACAACCGTGTTGTTGATATATATATATATATATATATATATATATATATATATATATATATATATATATATATATATATATATATATATATATATATATATAAAATGTAAAGGAAAAAGCATGACTGTTCCATGCTTACTAGCCCATGTTAGGCAGGTCTAACTCACACACAACCATGTCTATGTACCATATCCCCCCATGCATAGCTGTCTTAACACCCTTACTTTATCTTCCCTCCTCGCTGACAGCCCCACCTTTGATACAGACTCCCTCTTTGACTGACAGCAACAAATTTATTACACAACCTTTGATTATACAGTGGTACTCCGGTGTTCGAACATACCGAACCTCCAATAAACCGGAGTCCGAACGGTTTTCTTCAGAAAAAACTGACCCGCTCTTTGAACGTTTTCTCGGAGTCCGAACGCGCTACCTTGTTTAGAATTCAGCTGTGAAGAATCTTTACATGAAAGCTCTGTTTTAAAAGTTCTTTGAAGTGACCCCTGACACTGACCTGACTTTCACAAGACTTTTGGAAGAGTCAGTTCAATGTTCTCTCTAGTGTGTGAGGTTGATAATTCAAGCCTCCAGATAAATGGTATAAAAATACTGACACGATGGGAAAAATAGATAAATGAAATATAATGTGATCCTTTCTTGGCCACGTTTCGCCCACACAGTGGGCTTTATTAAAACCGGGGAAATACTGCTTCAAACATCGAACTTTCGCAGTTCAAACACCAACATCTTAGGTGAAAGGACACAAGTGCAACTAATGTGACGTTTTTTTGTGGCAACGTTTCGCTTTCCAGGAGCTTTGTCAAGCGAAACGTTGCCACAATAAAATGCCACGTTAGCTGCACTTGTATCTTCTTACCTAACATATTGTCGGTAATTCTACCATCATTATTACTTGTTCAAACACCGGGGTACAAGCATACATCCTTTAGCACTCCTGACTGCCATTACTAAGCTACCCCCGTTACACTCTCCGCCCTCGCTAGTCCCTAATCAAGCATATTAAGTCTTCAGCAAACCCTGCAGAGCTGTGTGTGTACCTTAGTTTTGTTTATAATAATCGTTACCTTGGCGCTCCAAAAGTTATTAAAACCAACAATGAGTTTATCCTTGTCTAGGCAGAACCCGCCAGAAGGCAGCACCAAGTTGGCCTCACAGAAGAGTTTGTCCAGTAGCACCAGCATCCTTTGGTGGCCCTCTTGCAGCTCTCTCTGTGGGAGTCAATAATAATATTAATAATATTAATATTAATCATCTTTATTACAGCAAGTACATGATACAACGTATACAGACATCAATGGCATGCTATATAGAAAACCCCGAGTTATGCAATTTCCTGCAACCTGGGTTGATTTTGCCCCCCAAGGTGCCACCCACACCAGTCCATTAACACCCAGGTACCTACTTATTGCTAGGTGAACAGGGACAGCAGGTGTAAGATGACTAATTCTCATGTACCTACTTACTGCTAGGTGGACAGGGACAGCAGGTGTAAGGAAACGTAGATAACCTTCACCTGTACCGGGGATCGATAATGGGTCCTCAGCACGTGAGCTGAAGGTATTACCAACCCAGCCACGAGCACCCAGCAATCAAGGAACAGTTGTGTTTGGTAGCCATCTGGACTTCGCTAGAGTAAGTAAAGTGTAAAATAAACCCGTAGCAGGTGGTAAAAGAGAAATGAGAGAATGAATTAGAGACAGAGAGGAGAGTTAGTAGAGAGAATTTGCGCTCTGAAGGACAGTTGCCATTCCCAAGATGTGGGTGGTAGTCAAAGTATTACAGAGGCAAATAAAGGGTCTAAGGACTGTATCTCACCATCACAGAGGTACATAATGGGTTCAGGTACTGTACCTCAGCATTACAGAGGTACATAATGGGTCTAGGGACGCTACCTCAGAATTACAAAGGTGCATAATTGATCCAGGGATTGTACCTCAGCATTGCAGAGGTACATAATGGGTTCAGGGACTGTACTTCAGCATTACAGAGGTATATAATGGGTCCAGGGACTGTACTTCAGGATTACAGAGGTACGTAATGGGTCCAGGGACAGTACCTCAAGATCACAGAGGTACGTAATTGGTTCAGGGACTGTACCTCAAGATTACAGAGGTACGTAATGGGTCCAGGGACTGTACCTCAAGATTACAGAGGTACATAATGGGTCCAGGGACTGTACCTCAAGATTACAGAGGTACGTAATTGGTCTAGGGACTGTACCTCAAGATTACAGAGGTACATAATTGGTCTAGGGACTGTACCTCAAGATTACAGAGGTACGTAATTGGTCCAGTGACTGTACCTCAAGATTACAGAGGTACGTAATTGGTCCAGGGACTGTACCTCAAGATTACAGAGGTACGTAATTGGTCCAGGGACTGTACCTCAAGATTACAGAGGTACGTAATTGGTCCAGGGACTGTACCTCAAGATTACAGAGGTACAGAGAACAATTTACAAAGGTAATAAACTACTGCCATATTTATATCTGGTTACAGTTGCAATGAGATATTTTATGCAGAAATTAATTAGATCACCCACACTTAAGAACAGACGGAAGAAATAACAGTTACTGTAAGAGGAACTGATGACAATCTGGAAGTTGTGTTATGAGATTAATAATAGAGTTCCAGTGAAGAGAAGACGTTTGGACTGTTATGACGTTTTTGGGTTTACGGCTTAATTTTGATTGATTGTGGTTATGGACGAGCAGACACAGGTGGGAAGAGGAACTGACTGTGGCTTCCATGGTCCAATGCAGAGAAGAACGGTGGAAGGCGAGGAGGAGTTTGAGGTAATCAATCCCTCAACCTGGAGTCGATGTTCAGTCCATCAATATCGACTCCAGGTTAAGGGACTGATTACCTCAAACTACTACTCCTCCTCTTCCACCTTTCTCTGTATTGGACTGATGAAGCCACTGGCAAAGTATCTCATTTTTATATCATTGTTAAAGTGTGAGAGACGCACAGTAACTCACGAAACCTGGTCACAGACCGGGCCACGGGGGCGTTGACCCCGAAACCCTCTCCAGGTATCTCCAGAAATATTTGTTGATGGACAGTGGCACGAGCATCATGGACAGTGGCACGAGCATCATGGACAGTGCCATGAGCACGATGGACAGGGCCACGAGTATCATGGACAGTGCCACGAGCATCATGGACAGTGCCACGAGCATCATGGACGGTCCAACGAGCATCATGGACAGTGCCACGAGCGTCATGGACAGTTCCACGAGCGTCATGGACAGTGCCACGAGCATCAATAACAGTACCAGGTTGGAGGGAAGTAACTCACCACTTGCTGACGCAGAGTGCCACGAGAATCATGGACAGTGCCACGAGCATCAGTGCCCTGCTGGAGAGAAAACATCTGGAAGACTAGAACAGTAAGCAGCATCAGTGCCACACAGACTGGAACTACGGATGATGTCTTCATCACCCTGGGATGATAATATACTTGGTGAGGGATATTTTTCCAGGGTATACCTATTTTTAATACCTATTTTAGGTATTAAAGAATTATTTGGCTGTGAAATAGGTGTGTACAGCTTTAATGATCCTCGTGTAGTAGATAGGCTTTAAACTCCATTAACCAGCCGACCACCCATCACCATGGACATTCTGTTGGTGAGAGGGAAATGGGTGAGTAATGGGGTGGAAAAGAGAATATTTAAGTCAGAGTATTATCAGTGGGGGACCTATATTTTCGTGGCCCTGAAGCTGGAACCGTTATAGGGGCCCTGAAGCGTGAACTGTTATGGGGGCAATGAAGCTTGAACTGTTATGGGGCCGTGAAGTTAAGACTGTTATGGGGGCCCTGAAGTTGGAACTCTTAATGGTGGTCATGAAGCTGGAACTGCTATGGGACCCTGAAGCTGGAACTGTTATTGGGCCCTGACGCCGGAACTGTTATGAGACCCCTGAAGCTTGAACTGTAATAGGGTCCTTGAAGCTAAGATTGTTATGTATCCAGCCAGGAATATCTTCCAGGTAGGGAGATGTGCCTGGCTGGACACAAGGAAGGAGGAGGACCCAGACAGGTAGGGAGATGTGCCTGGCTGGACACAAGGAGGGAGGAGGACCCAGACAGGTAGGGAGATGTGCCTGGCTGGAAACAAGGAGGGAGGAGGACCCAGACAGGTAGGGAGATGTGCCTGGCTGGACACAAGGAGGGAGGAGGACCCAGACAGGTAGGGAGATGTGCCTAGCAGGACACAAGGAGGGAGGAGGACCCAGACAGGTAGGGAGATGTGCCTGGCTGGACACAAGGAAGGAGGAGGACCCAGACAGGTAGGGCGATGTGCCTGGCTGGACACAAGGAAGGAGGAGGACCCAGACAGGTAGGGAGATGTGCCTGGCTGGACACAAGGAAGGAGGAGGACCCAGACAGGTAGGGAGATGTGCCTGGCTGGACACAAGGAAGGAGGAGGACCCAGACAGGTAGGGAGATGTGCCTGGCTGGACACAAGGAAAGAGGAGGACCCAGACAGGTAGGTAGATGTGCCTGGCTGGACACAAGGAGGGAGGAGGACCCAGACAGGTAGGGAGATGTGCCTGGCTGGACACAAGGAGGTAGGAGGACCCAGACAGGTAGGGAGATGTGCCTGGCTGGACACAAGGAGGGAGGAGGACCCAGACAGGTAGGGAGATGTGCCTGGCTGGACACAAGGAGGGAGGAGGACCCAGACAGGTAGGGTGATGTGCCTGGCTGGACACAAGGAGGGAGGAGGACCCAGACAGGTAGGGAGATGTGCGTGGCTGGACACAAGGAGGGAGGAGGACCCAGACAGGTAAGGAGATGTGCTTGGCTGGACACAAAGAGGGAGAAGGACCCAGACAGGTAGGGTGATGTGTCTGGCTGGACCCAGACAGGTAGGGTGATGTGCCTGGCTGGACACAATGAGGGAGGAGGACCCAGACAGGTAGGGTGATGTGCCTGGCTGGACACAAGGAGGGAGGAGAACCCAGACAGGTAGGGTGATGTACCTGGCTGGACTCAAGGAGGGAGGAGGACCCAGACAGGTAGGGTGATGTGCCTGGCTGGACACAAGGAGGGAGGAGGACCCTGACAGGTAAGGAGATGTGCTTGGCTGGACACAAAGAGGGAGAAGGACCCAGACAGGTAGGGTGATGTGTCTGGCTGGACCCAGACAGGTAGGGTGATGTGCCTGGCTGGACACAATGAGGGAGGAGGACCCAGACAGGTAGGGTGATGTGCCTGGCTGGACACAAGGAGGGAGGAGGACCCAGACAGGTAGGGAGATGTATCTGACTGGACCCAGACAGGTAGGGTGATGTGCCTGGCTGGACACAAGGAGGGAGAACTACCCAGACAGGTAGAGCGATGTGTCTGGCTGGACCCAGACAGGTAGGGTGATGTGCCTGGCTGGACACAAGGAGGGAGGAGGACCCAGACAGGTAGGGTGATGTGTCTAGCTGGACCCAGACAGGTAGGGTGATGTGTCTAGCTGGACCCAGACAGGTAGGGTGATGTGCCTGGCTGGACACAAGGAGGGAGGAGGACCCAGACAGGTAGGGTGATGTGTCTGGCTGGACACAAGGAGGGGGAGGACCCAGACAGGTAAGGTGATGTGCCTGGCTGGACACAAGGAGGGAGGAGGACCCAGATAGGTAGGGAGATGTGCCTGGCTGGACACAAGGAGGTAGGAGGACCCAGACAGGTAGGGAGATGTGCCTGGCTGGACACAAGGAGGGAGGAGGACCCAGACAGGTAGAGAGATGAGCCTGGCTGGACACAAGGAGGGAGGAGGACCCAGACAGGTAGGGTGATGTGCCTGGCTGGACACAAGGAGGGAGGAGGACCCAGACAGGTAGGGAGATGTGCCTGGCTGGACACAAGGAGGGAGGAGGACCCAGACAGGTAGGGAGATGTGCCTGGCTGGACACAAGGAGGGAGGAGGACCCAGACAGGTAAGGAGATGTGCTTGGCTGGACACAAAGAGGGAGAAGGACCCAGACAGGTAGGGTGATGTGTCTGGCTGGACCCAGACAGGCAGGGTGATGTGCCTGGCTGGACACAAGGAGGGGGGAGGACCCAGACAGGCTGGGTGATGTGCCTGGCTTGACACAAGGAGGGAGGAGGACCCAGAAAGGCTGGGTGATGTGCCTGGCTGGACACAAGGAGGGAGGAGGACCCAGACAGGCTGGGTGATGTGCCTGGCTGGACACAAGGAGGGAGGAGGACCCAGACAGGTAGGGTGATGTGCCTGGCTGGACACAAGGAGGGAGGAGGACCCAGACAGGTAAGGTGATATGCCTGGCTGGACACAAGGAGGGAGGAGGACCCAGACAGGTAAGGTGATGTGCCTGGCTGGACACAAGGAGGGAGGAGGACCCAGACAGGTAAGGTGATGTGCCTGGCTGGACACAAGGAGGGAGGAGGACCCAGACAGGTAAGGTGATGTGCCTGGCTGGACACAAGGAGGGAGGAGGACCCAGCAAGGTAGGGAGATGTGCCTGGCTGGACACAAGGAGGGAGGAGGACCCTGACAGGCAGGGTGATGTGCCTGGCTGGACACAAGGAGGGAGGAGGACCCAGACAGGCAGGGTGATGTGCCTGGCTGGACACAAGGAGGGAGGAGGACCCAGACAGGTAGGGAGATGTGCCTGGCTGGACACAAGGAGGGAGGAGGACCCAGACAGGTAGGGAGATGTGCCTGGCTGGACACAAGGAGGGAGGAGGACCCAGACAGGTAGGGAGATGTGCCTGGCTGGACACAAGGAGGGAGGAGGACCCAGACAGGCAGGGTGATGTGCCTGGCTGGACACAAGGAGGGAGGAGGACCCAGACAGGTAGGGAGATGTGCCTGGCTGGACACAAGGAGGGAGGAGGACCCAGACAGGTAGGGAGATGTGCCTGGCTGGACACAAGGAGGGAGGAGGACCCAGACAGGTAGGTAGATGTGCCTGGCTGGACACAACTAACAGTACTACCTTTACGGAAGAGGTTCCTGCCCTCTCTGTTTCTCTTAATCTCTTTCTACCTCCTCCCTTTTCTTTCCATCTTCCGTAGAAGTTGTTGAACGTTCGTCTTACAGAAAAAGGAATCTAGCATAAAGAATATTTAATGCATAAGTGTGAGGGTAAAAAATATCCCGTTGTACCTTGCAGTTTGCTCACGGCTTAGTTTTCCCCTTCATGTTTTTTTTAATTACCGAGGTGCCTGTGGGTACCTCGGAGAGTTTATAGGAAAGTCTTCAGAGATTATAACTTTCCTGGGGATATGAAGTAGTGTTTGTTATTTGAATCTGGTGTAACAGTATTTGTGTTGTGTTTGTTGCTTTTGTTGGATAATTTTTATCTTTGTTTTAGTGGGAGTGACCTACTGCCACACATCACAGAGCGGGAGAGACTCGAACCCACGGCAGGCGAGTAATGGAACTCTCTGGCCAGAGATTTAGAACTAATTTGCGGCGGGATCGATCCCAATTACTATTTCTTGAGTCTTGAGTACTATTACCATCGCATCATGCCGGCCTAATAAGATAGGCCTAGCTTTAGGACTGGTTTGCGTTCCTTCGGAGAGAAAAAGTGTGAAGCCATAGGCAATTATAAACGATAGTTTCCCTTGTTAAAGTCCCTTTTCAAGTCAATGACTTTAAAGTACAGGAAATGTCGCCCTTTGTGGTGTTGTATAGTGTACGTTTTGTGAATGTTATGGTGTTTGTATAGTGTATGTCACACCAAAAGAGTTGTTTGATCCCATTGGTGATCTTCCAGTGACAGATTCAGTGCCTTCTTAAAGGTTGGTCTCAGGAGTGAGTCATATTTGCTGAGTGTCGGGTTGTCGAAAGAGGCTGCGCACCTCAAGAAGTGAGTCTTGGCAGGGTAAGACACCTTGTGAGGATGTACAGGGCATCATGGGCGTCAGGATCACTTATTGTCTCCTCTATTCTCTTCGGGTCATTCAGTTTGTCCCTGGGGACTGTGACCCTGATGACCCAGCGGTGCTCCGAAGAGGATGCTCTTGGATAGGGTGGTAGTAGAGGCTTCAGGAAGGATTGGTTACACATCTGTGATTATTTCCTGGTTAATTGTGATGATTTTACACTTGGAGGAATTGTGAATGAGTCCTAAGGCTTCTCCCTGTGTCTTCACCAGTTGTAAGTCCTCGAGCAGGGACTCTTCTGTACCTGCTAGAGTGTCATCATCCAGGTACCAGATATTGAGCTCACTGTATAGGCTGGAAGTTAGTTCTCTTACTGCCAAGCAGAAGAGAAGTGGAGTGAGTGGATCACCCTGCTGAACACCCCCTGATGAGGGAATTTCATGTTCGCCAAACAAAAGAATTGAGGGTTTGCTGTAGCCAGCTGAAATGAAGGGAAAAAGACTGGGGAACTGATCCTGAACAGCTAGCAAGACCACATCTCTTTTCGCCACATTAAAGGCATTTCTAAAGGCAAACTTGGCTTTAGAAATGCCTTGTCTTCTGATAAATCCATGATGTAGGCCCTTGCTGTATGAGCTGCGGCTCCACTGCCTTGAAAGACCCCAAAGCCCATTTGGTTCGGTTGGAGGAAACTGTCAGCTTCTACGTGAATGTTTCTTACTGCTGCTTTGGCAATGAGACGGCGAAGAGCGTTACCGACAACAATGGGTCTGATTCCCCCATCCTTCTTCAAAGCACATAATGAGGCTCCGAAAAAGAAATGGTTTAATTTCTTTTGGAATTCGCCCAGCCAGGCAGTTGTTGACAAAGGTTGTTAACTCAGAGAGAATTGATGCAGCTGTGCCGAGTACTAGATTTACCATCTCTCTGATGTGTTGTGGTCGTATTCCAGTGTAATCTCTGGCATGATCCTGCTGGAAATGACACTATCGCCTTATAGACTTCTGATTCTGGAAAAATTAACTGTCCAGTGATGAGATCTTTCTCGGAGTCGTTGTTAATGACCTTAGCGTCCCTGGTTCGGTATTTGTCTCTTAGTGCTTGGGCTGTGGTCTCATCTTTGGGAGTAACAGTGTCGTCACTTGTAACTATTCTGATTGCTCGCAGTGTCTTACCTTCGATTTTTTTTGCTGACCTGTGCGCAGATTCTCTCGTTTTCAGTGGAACTTTTCTTGGGTCTACCACTGTGATTCCTGCGATGATGGGGCAGAGGGACACAATTGTCTGTTCTTGTGTAGTTGCGCACTGCCTTGATAATTGACGTGGTTAGCGATTTGCCTCGTCTTGCAGGAACTGCAAGACAGACATTGCCGAACAGGATTAGGTTGCGCCATGTCTTAATGTGCATCGGGCTTCTAAGTTGCTGGAATCTCCATTCACTTGCTTAAGGAAGTCTGTGAATTTCCTTGCTGCATATGGACGAGCCACTTTAGGAATGTGAGGTAGGATACTGCTACCAGTGGAGGCTGTGGGCTGCTCTCTGCAGGGACCATGTGTGATCCAGCACACCCATTATGTGCACGTATAAGGCCATTCCTGTTGAGTGCTGGAGACGCTCCACACATACCTGACATGTGCCTCTTCTTTCATTGTTAGGTGCACTATTTACCTGGCTTTGTGCCTGGCTAGCTGCATTATCTGCCATACCTCAGTCTGTGTGATAAGCCCAGGTTAAAGAGAAAATGGCACATGTGGGGTAAAGGCACATACCATGGGTGGTTCATGGTGGGGGTGGAGAGGGTGGAGGGCGTAGGCCAAAATGTGATTGACGGTCTCACGTCTTCATAATAACAAAAAAAAAAAGGCACAATACCGTGACTGGAACGATACACAAATAACCCGAACATAAAAGAGAGAAGCTTACGACGACGTTTCGGTCCGACTTGGACTTCTGGCTAGTGTGACTTTGTAAATGGTCCAAGTCGGACCGAAACGTCGTCGTAAGCTTCTCTCTTTTATGTGCGGGTTATTTGTGTATCTTCATAATAGGCGAAGGAAGGCGTGAAGCAGTGGTGGATAAGGACGAGGGAGGAGTAGGGATGGGGTGATGATCTGGGGAGACAGGGCTGGCACTCAGCATACTCCATGACACAGAGCATCACATCACCGTACACTATACACAGGAACCCCCCCCCCCACGCCTTCCCACTATAAACAACACACCGCTGTACACTCTACACTATACATACAAGGTGAACAAACACTGTTATTGGAACAACCCTGTACGATGTATGTGAGCGTGTTAGCGGAAGGGGGAACACACCTCCACTCACTACCCCCCTTCTACACTCAGATGACCGTTATGTATCCTCCCTCACTCCTATGGCACTTCTTCACGTGCACATTTCTTGTTCTAATGGAAGATATGAAATGCAGTGTGTTCTTGCCACTCCAAAACGAGCTACAGATACCCACACATCGGCCTATTGATGATAATCATGGAAGGTGTTATATATATATATATATATATATATATATATATATATATATATATATATATATATATATATATATATATATATATATATATATATATATCCTAGGTAGTAGGTTGGTAGACAGCAGCCACCCAGGGAGGTACTACCGTCCTGCCAAGTGAGTGTAAAAGGGAAACCTGTAATTGTTTTACATGATGGTAGGATTGCTGGTGTCTTTTGTCTGTCTCATAAACTTGCAAGATTTCAGGTACGTCTTGCTACTTCTACTTACACTTAGGTCACACTACACATACATGTACAAGCATATATATACATGCTCCTCTGGGTATTCTTCTATTTTCTTTCTAGTTCTTGTTCTTGTTTATTTCCTCTTATCTCTATGGGAAGTGGAACAGAATTATTCCTCCGTAAGCCATGCGTGTTGTAAGAGGCGACTAAAATGCCGGGAGCAAGGGGCTAGTAACCCCTTCTCCCGTATAAATTACTAAACTTAAAAGAGAAACTTTCGATTTTCTTTTTGGACCACCCTGCCTTGGTGGGATACGGCCGGTTTGTTGTAAGATATATATATATATATATATATATATATATATATATATATATATATATATATATATATATATATATATATATATATATATATATATATATATATATATATATAATGCAAAACAACCACTCTGAAAGAATAGAGAAATTCCAAGCACTTTCGTGACTACTCACATTATCAAGGAACTATGAAAGTAAAGCATCCAAGGAAGCTATATAAGGGGTCTGGCCAACACCTCACTATCAGATCCCACAACGGTTAAACACCTGACGCGCGCCAACCCAACTTGGATAGGTCCTTTGCACAACTCACCCACAAACTATTCTACCCAAGAAAATTTAAAAATTATTTGTCCAGTGTATTATTAAATTCTTCCCAAATTCTATTAATTATAAATGGATCTAATTTATATAAACCAAAGGAAATATTCATATTATTGTCAAAACTGCTTTTTATGAAACAAGATTCAATTATATTCCTGTCGACCATGGACTTGCTTGATACTACTTTCTCAACTTTTTGAAAATCAATTGGATGGTTAAAATCTCTTACATGAATAAATAGAGCATTGGAATCTTGTCCAGTTCTAATGCTATATTTATGTTGTTTTAATCTTAGTTCGAGATTTTTACCAGTTTGACCGTAATAAACTTTATCGCAAATTTTACAAGGAATCTTATAGACACATCCATCAGCATTTTGGGGGGAATTCTTTATCAAAAGTTTTTTTTACTGTATCAAGATTTTTGAATACAAGTTGGATCGGCGCACGTCAGGTGTTTAACCGTTGTGGGATCTGATAGTGAGGTGCTGGCCAGACCCCTTATATAGCTTCCTTGGATGCTTTACTTTCATAGTTCCTTGATAATGTGAGTAGTCACGAAAGCGCTTGGAATTTCTCCATTCTTTCAGAGTGGTTGTTTTGCATATTCTGAAATCACCTGTTTACTGTGATCTTATTGCATTATATATATATATATATATATATATATATATATATATATATATATATATATATATATATATATATATATATATATATATAATATATATATAATATATATATATATATATATATATATATATATATATATAAAATGTCATACATCAGTCCCTCACTGAACACGTCTACTGAGGGTCCGATTACTGATAATCCAACGGTAGTCGTAGGTTTGATGACCATAAGCACCGGTTGCGGGTCATTACATGACTTAAGACCCGCGTCTGGTAACACTTGTCGTGTTTCCTGACGAATCTTACCTAACTGAACCTGATCATTAACTAACATGCAGGTATTTTCAATGTCCGGTAACCAGACACAGCAGAGATGTAACGACGCTTATCTATGTGTTGTTCCCAGCTGAGAATTGAACTCCGGGATCTTTGAATGTAAAAATGAGTTGATATGGAGAGATGGAAAGCTGCTAGCCGGTTCCACAACACTGCAAGAATGAAATTTTAATGACTTAGGCAATCCAGAAAATTAGGCTTCGTGTGGACACCAAGAGGGGAAGGGACCATGGTCTGTTTCAGTTAATCTTTACTAACCTGTTCGGGAGTTGGATGAGAGGCGGTGGAGCTGGGAAACACTACGACTGACAGAGAATGACTGAGCGGAGCGCTGAGGTAGAGTGAGGACGCCTGGAAATAACAGTGATGGAACAGAGGGAGGAGTGTGTAAGTGGACTCGGTACGGCGTCAGCTGTCATTGACCCTTTAATTCCACAACACAAAGATTACAACAGCAAATTTATTAAGGCACAAATTCATATAACAGCAACAACGACAATAATATTATTAATAATAATAATGTCTATTATTACCAGTACATGTACAAGGTATACCAGTACATGTACAAGGTATGCCAGTACATGTACAAGGTATACCAGTACATGTACAAGGTATGCCAGTACATGTACAAGGTATACCAGTACATGTACAAGGTATACCAGTACATGTACAAGGTATACCAGTACATGTACAAGGTATACCAGTACATGTACAAGGTATACCAGTACATGTACAAGGTATACCAGTACATGTACAAAGTATACCAGTACATGTACAGGTATACCAGTACATGTACAAGGTATACCAGTTACATGTACAAGGTATACCAGTACATGTACAAGGTATACCAGCACATGTACAAGGTATACCAGTACATGTACAAGGTATACCAGTACATGTACAAGGTATACCAGTACATGTACAAGGTATACCAGTACATGTACAAGGTATACCAGTACATGTACAAGGTATACCAGTACATGTACAATGTATACCAGTACATGTACAAGGTATACCAGTACATGTGCAAGGTATACCAGTACATGTACAAGGTATACAGACCATAGCTGACATCAGTGACATACTACTATATAGAAAGTCCCTTGTTATGTACGGCATTTCCCGCAAATTATGTCAGTTTTGTCCCAGGATGTGACCCACACCAGTCCACTAACACCCAGGATGTGACCCACACCAGTCCACTAACACCCAGGATGTGACCCACACCAGTTCACTAACACCCAGGATGTGACCCACACCAGTCCACTAACTCCCAGGATGTGACCCACACCAGTCCACTAACACCCAGGATGTGACCCAAACCAGTCCTCTAACTCCCAGAATGTGGCACACACAAGTCCACTAACACACAGGATGTGACCCACACCAGTCCTCTAACTCCCAGAATGTGACACACACAAGTCCACTAACACCCAGGATGTGACCCACACCTGTCCACTAACACCCAGGATGTGACTCACACCAGTCCACTAACACCCAGGATGTGACCCACACCAGTCCACTAACACCCAGGATGTGACCCACACCAGTCCACTAACACCCAGGATGTGACCCACACCAGTCCACTAACTCCCAGAATGTGACACACACAAGTCCACTAACACCCAGGATGTGACCCACACCTGTCCACTAACACCCGGGAAATGTGACCCACACCAGTCCACAAAACACCCAGGATGTGAACTCACACCAGTCCACTAACACCCAGGATGTGACCCACACCAGTCCACTAACACCCAGGATGTGACCCACACCAGTCCACTAACACCCAGGATGTGACTCACACCAGTCCACTAACACACAGGATGTGACCCACACCAGTCCACTAACACCCAGGATGTGACCCACACCAGTCCTCTAACACCCAGGATGTGACCCACACCAGTCCACTAACACCCAGGATGTGACCCACACCAGTCCACTAACACCCAGAATGTGACACACACCAGTCCACTAACACCCAAGATGTGACCCACACCAGTCCACTAACACCCAAGATGTGACCCACACCAGTTCACTAGCACCCGGGATGTGACCCACACCAGTCCACTAACACCCAGGATGTGACCCACACTAGTCCACTAACACCCAAGATGTGGCCCAAACCAGTCCACTAACACACAGGATGTGACCCACACCAGTCCTCTAACACCCAGGATGTGACCCACACCAGTCCACTAACACCCAGGATGTGACCCACACCAGTCCACTAACACCCAGAATGTGACACACACCAGTCCACTAACACCCAAGATGTGACCCACACCAGTCCACTAACACCCAAGATGTGACCCACACCAGTTCACTAACACCCAGGATGTGACCCACACCAGTCCACTAACACCCAGGATGTGACCCACACCAGTCCACTAACACCCAAGATGTGGCCCAAACCAGTCCACTAACACACAGGATGTGACCTGCACCAGTCCACCAACACTCAGGATGTGACACACACCAGTCCACTAACACCCAGGATGTGACCCACACCAGTCCACTAACACCCAGGATGTGACACACACCAGTCCACTAACACCCAGGATGTGACCCACACCAGTCCACTAACACCCAGGATGTGACCCACACCAGTCCACTAACACCCAGGATGTGACCCACACCAGTAAACTAATACCCAGGATGTGACCCACACCAGTCCACTAACACTCAGAATGTGACACACACAAGTCCACTAACACCCAGGATGTGACCCACACAAGTCCACTAACACCCAAGATGTGACACACACCAGTTCACTAACACCCAGGATGTGACCCACACCAGTCCACTAACATCCAAGATGTGACCCACACCAGTCCACTAACACAGGATGTGACCCACACCAGTCCACTAACACCCAGGATGTGACCCACACCAGTCCACTAACACCCAGGATGTGACCCACACCAGTCCACTAACACCCAGGATGTGACACACACCAGTCCACTAACACCCAGGATGTGACCCACACCAGTCCACTAACACCCAGGATGTGACACACACCAATTCACTAACACCCAAGATGTGACCCACACCAGTCCACTAACACCCAGGATGCGACCCACACCAGTCCACTAACACCCAGGATGTGACCCACACCGGTCCACTAACACCCAGGATGTGACCCACACCGGTCCACTAACACCCAGGGTGTGATCCACACCGGCCCACTAACACCCAGGATGTGACTCACACCAGTCCACTAACACCCAGGATGTGACCCACACCGGTCCACTAACACCCAGGATGTGACCCACACCGGTCCACTAACACCCCGGGTGTGATCCACACCAGTCCACTAACACCCAGGATGTGACTCACACCAGTCCACTAACACCCAGGATGCGAGCCACACTAGTCCACTGACACCCAGGATATGACCCACACCAGTGGGTGTGGTGTCAGTGGACTGGTGTGGGTCACATCCTGCGTGTCAGTGGATTGGTGTGGGTCACATCCTTAATGTTAGTGGACTGGTGTGGGTCACATCCTGGGTGTCATTGGATTGGTGTGGGTCACATCCTTGGTGTTAGTGGACTTGTGTGGGTCACATCCTGGGTGTTAGTTGACTGGTGTGGGTCACATCCTGGGTGTTAGTGGACTGGTGTGGGTCACATCCTGGGTGTCAGTGTATTGGTGTGGGTCACATCCTTGGTGTTAGTGGACTGGTGTGGGTCACATCCTGGCTGTTAGTGGACTGGTGTGGGTCACATCCTGGATGTTAGTGAACTGGTGTGGGTCACATCCTGGGTATTAGTGAACTGGTGTGGGTCACATCCTGGGTGTTAGTGGACTGGTGTGGGTCGCATCCTGGGTGTTAGTGGACTGGTTTGGGTCACATCCTGGGTGTTAGTGAACTGGTGTGGGTCACATCCTGGGTATTAGTGAACTGGTGTGGGTCACATCCTGGGTGTTAGTGGACTGGTGTGGGTCGCATCCTGGGTGTTAGTGGACTGGTGTGGGTCACATCCTGGGTGTTAGTGGACTGGTGTGGGTCGCATCCTGGGTGTTAGTGGACTGGTGTGGGTCACATCCTGGGTGTTAGTTGACTGGTGTGGGTCACATCCTGGGTGTTAGTGAACTGGTGTGGGTCACATCCTGGGTGTTAGTGGACTGGTGTGGGTCACATCCTGGGACAAAACTGACCTAATTTGCGGGAAATGCTGTACATAGCAAGTGACTTTCTATATAGTAGTATGTCACTGATGTCAGCTATGGTCTGTATACCTTGTACATGTACTGGTATACCTTGTACATGTACTGGTATACCTTGTACATGTACTGGTATACCTTGTACATGTACTGGTATACCTTGAACATGTACTGGTATAACTTGTACATGTACTGGTATACCTTGTACATGTACTGGTATACCTTGTACATGTACTGGTATACCTTGTACATATACTGGTATACCTTGTACATGTACTGGTATACCTTGTACATGTACTGGTATACCTTGTACATTTACTGGTATACCTTGTACATGTACTGGTATACCTTGTACATGTACTGGTATACCTTGTACATGTACTGGTATGCCTTGTACATGTACTGGTATACCTTGTACATGTACTGGTATACCTTGTACATGTACTGGTATACCTTGTACATGTACTGGTATACCTTGTACATGTACTGGTATACCTTGTACATGTACTGGTATACCTTGTACATGTACTGGTATAACTTGTACATGTACTGGTTTTACCTTTAATGTACTGGTATACCTTTTGTACATGTACTGGTATACCTTGTACATGTACTGGTATACCTTGTACATGTACTGGTATACCTTGTACATGTACTGGTATACCTTGTACATGTACTGGTATCCTTGTACATGTACTGGTATACCTTGTACATGTACTGGTATACCTTGTACATGTACTGGTATAACTTGTACATGTACTGGTATACCTTTACATGTACTGGTATACCTTGTACATGTACTGTTATACCTTGTACATGTACTGGTATACCTTGTACATGTACTGGTAGTAAACAATGATATTAATATCATAATTTAGTTTGGAAGGGAGAAAACTAAGGGGAAAAGCCTGTAATATAACACGTTAAGAACCCGAGGTTTTCTTAATGGGTTTCTTACCAAGGTCTTAAAATAATAAATTCACATAGAAAGATACAGTGGACCCCCGCATAACGATTACCTCGGAATGCGACCAATTATGTAAGTGTATTTATGTAAGTGCGTTTGTACGTGTATGTTTGGGGGTCTGAAATGGACTAATCTACTTCACAATATTTCTTATGGGAACAAATTCGGTCAGTACTGGCACCTGAACATACTTCTGGAATGAAAAAAATATCGTTAACCGGGGGTCCACTGTAATTCGAAAACATTTGTTGACTTGCCTACGATGTTTTAGTAATCATAGAACAGGACAAATTGGCTACATATCGGTTTCAAATAAGATGATTTACGGTAATAAAGAACACTTTTTTTTTATTTTTTATTTAAAATATACAGTATACATACATATCATACATCGACGTAAGTTAGTTTAGTTTAATATGTTTATTATGCACCCCATACCCATCCTGTGGGTGGTAGCCACCACATACCCATCCTGTGGGTGGTAGTCACCACATACCCATCCTGTGGGTGGTAGTCACCACATACCCATCCTGTGGGCGGTAGTCACCCCATACCCATCCTGTGGGTGGTAGTCACCACATACCCATCCTGTGGGCGGTAGTCACCCCATACCCATCCTGTGGGTGGTAGTCACCACATACCCATCCTGTGGGTGGTAGTCACCACATACCCATCCTGTGGGCGGTAGTCACCCCATACCCATCCTGTGGGCGGTAGTCACCCCATACCCATCCTGTGGGTGGTAGTCACCACATACCCATCCTGTGGGTGGTAGTCACCACATACCCATCCTGTGGGCGGTAGTCACCCCATACCCACCCTGTGGGTGGTTAGTCCCACATCCCATCCTGTGGGCGGTAGTCACCCCATACCCATCCTGTGGGTGGTAGTCACCCCATACCCATCCTGTGGGCGGTAGTCGCCACATATCCATCCTGTGGGCGGTAGTCGCCACATACCCATCCTGTGGGCGGTAGTCACCACATACCCATCCTGTGGGTGGTAGTCACCCCATACCCATCCTGTGGGTGGTAGTCACCACATACCCATCCTGTGGGTGGTAGTCACCACATACCCATCCTGTGGGCGGTAGTCACCACATACCCATCCTGTGGGTGGTAGTCACCACATACCCATCCTGTGGGCGGTAGTCACCCCATACCCATCCTGTGGGTGGTAGTCACCCCATACCCATCCTGTGGGTGGTAGTCACCACATACCCATCCTGTGGGTGGTAGTCACCACATACCCATCCTGTGGGCGGTAGTCACCCCATACCCATCCTGTGGGTGGTAGTCACCACATACCCATCCTGTGGGCGGTAGTCACCCCATACCCATCCTGTGGGTGGTAGTCACCCCATACCCATCCTGTGGGCGGTAGTCGCCACATACCCATCCTGTGGGCGGTAGTCGCCACATACCCATCCTGTGGGCGGTAGTCACCACATACCCATCCTGTGGGTGGTAGTCACCCCTTACCCACCCTGTGGGTTGGTAGTCACCCCCATACCCATCCTGTGGGTGGTAGTCACCACATACCCATCCTGTGGGCGGTAGTCACCACATACCCATCCTGTGGGTGGAAGTCACCACATACCCATCCTGTGGGCGGTAGTCACCCCATACCCATCCTGTGGGTGGTAGTCACCCCATACCCATCCTGTGGGCGGTAGTCGGCACATACCCATCCTGTGGGCGGTAGTCGCCACATACCCATCCTGTGGGCGGTAGTCACCACATACCCATCCTGTGGGTGGTAGTCACCCCATACCCATCCTGTGGGTGGTAGTCACCCCATACCCATCCTGTGGGCGGTAGTCACCACATACCCATCCTGTGGGCGGTTAGTCCCCCACTACCATCCTGTGGGCGGTAGTCACCACATACCCATCCTGTGGGCGGTAGTCACCACATTACCCATCCTGTGGGCGGTAGTCACCACATACCCATCCTGTGGGCGGGTAGTCGCCACATACCCATCCTGTGGGCGGTAGTCGCCACATCCCCATCCTGTGGGCGGTAGTCACCACATACCATCCTGTGGGCGGTAGTCACCACATACCCACCCTGTGGGCGGTAGTCACCACATACCCATCTGTGGGCGGTAGTCACCACATACCATCCTGTGGGCGGTAGTCACCACATACCCATCCTGTGGGCGGTAGTCACCACAAAACCCATCTGTGGGGGGTTTAGTCGCCACATACCCATCCTGTGGGCGGTAGTCGCCACATACCCATCCTGTGGGCGGTAGTCACCACATACCCATCCTGTGGGCGGTAGTCACCACATACCCATCCTGTGGGCGGTAGTCACCACATACCCATCCTGTGGGCGGTAGTCACCACATACCCATCCTGTGGGCGGTAGTCACCACATACCCATCCTGTGGGCGGTAGTCACCACATACCCATCCTGTGGGCGGTAGTCGCCACATACCCATCCTGTGGGCGGTAGTCGCCACATACCCATCCTGTGGGCGGTAGTCACCACATACCCATCCTGTGGGCGGTAGTCACCACATACCCATCCTGTGGGCGGTAGTCACCACATACCCATCCTGTGGGCGGTAGTCACCACATACCCATCCTGTGGGCGGTAGTCACACATACCCATCCTGTGGGCGGTAGTCACCACATACCCATCCTGTGGGCGGTAGTCACCCCATACCCATCCTGTGGGTGGTAGTCACCACATACCCATCCTGTGGGCGGTAGTCAAAAGATTACAGAGGTACATAATTGGTCCAGGAACTGGACTCCAAAGTTTTGATAGCTGAGCAAGTTACAGAGGTAATGAATTCACAATTTACAAAGGTAATGAACTCACAATTTACAAAGGTAATGAACTCCAGGTAGGTCTGGTCACAATCATGACAAGTTACAAAGGTATTTACAGATTATAGAGGTACACAATGGGTCCAGGGACTGGGCCCCCAAAGTTTGGATAGCTGAACTAGGTACAAGGTAATGAACTCACAAGTTACAAAGGTAATGAACTCACAAGTTACAAAGGTAATGAATACTGTAAGAATGGTTACTTACGTTTATACATGGCTACAATCATGAACAAATTATAGAGTAATGAGCAATTCACACTTCCACACCCGGTCACAACTGTAGTGAGTTATTGGTGCAAATGTTGATTGTTTCGACGTACGTAATCACAATACATAAAACGTTTATAAGAAAACATCCATATCACTAACGGATGACAACCTGCCACTGAACATACATAATAAAATTGCTACTAGCCAAAACTGACATTTGTATTCATATCTTGTATGAAAACTGTATATACAGAAGTTTTTATATATAAACTAATTCTTTGGCCTCTTACTGTACGTTGTAATATTAGCGTTTAATGTACGTAAACATTCCGTAGCTATTCATACCCTATTTTTGTATGTTTTATTTAGAGCACACAGTATACAATATACATGTAATCATACATGATTGACTGAAATCACTAAACATCAAGCTATAATAAGAAATACACCATCCTTGTAACTAAACTATTTGCTACCCACACCTGAATATACGTAACAAAAAAAAGCTACAAAACTTGCATATATAAACTCTGTATATGTAACTGTAAACCATACATGAAAAACTTGCATCAAGAACATAGCACTTAACAAAAACAGTACCAGGGTTGTGACCTAAATTAATATACACTTTAAATGTACCAAAACCAAATATATATAAATTTTGACGTAAAAGAAAGTGACATTAAACAGTAAGTTGATACATGCCTCCTCTCACCACACACAAGGTACACAGTATGAACAGTTTGGAAAATAACCCCGTAATCCGTATGTGTGTATATAATCCTATCTCATCAATCTCCATTCAGAGATGAGCCCTTAGTAATAGGGCAACGTTCAATACTGTCTCCTATAACAAAACATTCTATTACACCCCCCTCTTCTCCCTCAAGCAACCACCACTGTCTCTCGGCAGTATACAGTTCCCTGTCGCTCAGTCTCCCAGCTGTACATGATTACACCCCCCTCTTCTCCCTCATTTAGGCAACCACCACTGTCTCTCGGCAGCATACAGTTCCCTGTCGCTCAGTCTCCCAGCTGTATATGATTACACCCCCCTCTTCTCCCTCATTTAGGCAACCACCACTGTCTCTCGGCAGTATACAGTTCCCTGTCGCTCAGTCTCCCAGCTGTACATGAGCTTATAAGCCTGGCACATCGCCAACAGTATCTCAATCACAACAAACCACACCCAAGCATTCTTACTGCATACATGCGTACAATACCTCTAAACAATAATATTTACCTCAACCCTCTGACAGAGGTGTGATGGTAAGTAACCAAGCATAGCAAGGTGTTGTATACACAGAGGGTAATACAGTCAGTCATCCCATGGGACACGCATGCAAAGATATAACCCTAAATTCTCCACTATCAAACTGGATCACACACTTAATCCAGCTAGCATCACACGTACCTCCTAACACCTACTAACCACACTGAACCTTCCCTCGTTTCCATCTGAGCCATACACCCACACCACACCACACACGCACGCACACACACACACACACACACACCACACACACACACACACACACACACACACACACACACACACACACACACACACACACACACACACACACACAGCATTCCGACACCTTAGTAAGGAATCATTCAAGACACTGTACACCGTGTATGTCAGGCCCATACTGGAGTATGCAGCACCTGTTTGGAACCCGCACTTGATAAAGCACGTCAAGAAACTAGAGAAAGTACAAAGGTTTGCAACAAGGTTAGTTCCAGAGCTAAGGGGAATGTCCTATGAAGAAAGATTAAGGGAAATCGGCCTGACGACACTGGAGGACAGGAGGGTCAGGGAGGGGACACAGAAACAAGAGGCCACAATTGGAAGTTGAAGACACAAATGAGTCAGAGAGATAGTAGGAAGTATTTCTTCAGTCATAGAGTTGTAAGGCAGTGGAATAGCCTAGAAAATGACGTAGTGGAGGCAGGAACCATACACAGTTTTAAGACGAGGTTTGATAAAGCTCATGGAGCGGGGAGAGAGAGGGTCTAGTAGCAACCGGTGAAGAGGCGGGGCCAGGAGCTAGGACTCGACCCCTGCAACCACAAATAGGTGAGTACAAATAGGTGAGTACACAGGATCAAATGGAAGGACAAGCGCACCCCCGAGAAACACCTGCAGAAGGACTCCAGCCACGACACCCCCAAGGCAACTGAACAATCCAAACCAACCATCACACACCGATCCCTCTGTTTCCACCCCCCGCACCACAGTTACAGTATTAGAACAGAAGTTGAAGGTTTGGTACACAAATGCAGATGGATTAACGAATAAACATGAGGAATGGCAAGAAAGAATCAATGAGAAGTCCCCAGACATCATAGCAGCTACAGAAACAAAACTCGCGAAGACAATAACAGATGCAATCTTCCCACCAGGATACCAGATCATGAGGAAAGATAGAAGGGGCAGGGGGGGGAGGTGGGGTTGCTCTGCTCGTAAAAAAACAGATGGAAATTCGAGAAAATGGAAGGCATAGATGGGACGGGAGAAAGAGACTACATAGCAGGTACACTTCAGTCTGGGGAACACAAAGTGGTCATTGCTTTGATGTATAATCCACCACAGAACTGCAGGAGGCCATGAGAGGAATATGAAGAGAGCAACAGAGCAATGGTGGACACACTTGCTGAGGTGGCAAGAAGAGCTCACTCCAGCAGAGCAAAGTTGCTGGTTATGGGGGATTTCAACCACAAGGAGATTGACTGGGAAAACCTGGAGCCACATGGGGGTCCCGAAGCATGGAGAGCCAGGATGTTGGACGTGGTGCTGGAAAACCTCATGCACCAACATGTTAAGGACACTACCAGAGTGAGAGGGGAGGATGAACCAGCAAGATTAGACCTTGTGTTCACCATAGGCAGCTCAGCATTGAGGACATCAAGTATGAGAGTCCCCTAGGAGCTAGCGACCATGTGGTTCTGTGCTTTGAATACATAGTAGAGCTGCAAGTGGAGAGAATAACAGGAGTTGAATGGGAAAAGCCTGACTATAAAAGAGGGGACTACATAGGGTTGAAGAACTTCCTGCGGGAGGTCCAGTGGGACAGAGAACTGGCAGGAAAGCCAGTAAATGAAATGATGGAATATGTAACAACAAAATGCAAGGAGGCAGTGGAAAGATTTATTCCCAAGGGCAACAGTAACAACGGGAAGACCAGAACGAGCCCCTGGTTTACACGACGGTGTAAGGAGGCAAAAACAAAGTGCAATAGAGAAATGGAAAAAAGTACAGAAGGCAGAGAACACACGAAAATAGGGAGATCAGTCGCAGAGCCAGGAATGAGTACGCACGGGTTAAGGGGAGGCCCAGCGACAGTATGAAAATGACATAGCATCGAGAATCAAGACTGACCCAAACTGTTGTATAGCCACATCAGGAGGAAGACAACAGTCAAAGACCAGGTATCAGATTAAGGACAAAAGGGTGGAGAACTCACAAGAAAATGATCAGGAGGTTTATGTTGAAGAACTGAACAGGAGATTTAAGAAAGTTTTTTACGGAAAGGGACAGGAAGGGCTGTGGGAAGCAGCACAGAAGAGAACATCAAGAGAGAATATACCAACAAGTGTTGGATGACATACGAACAATTTGAGGAGGCGGTGAAGAAGCTCTTAAGTGACCTTGACACCTCAAAGGCGATGGACTGGAAAAACATCTCCCCATGGATCCTTAGAGAATGAGCAGAGATGCTGTGCGTGCCTCTAACCCAACAATCTTCAAGACATCCCTTGAAACTGGGCAACTACCTGAAAATGGAAGAAAAGCTAATGTAGTCCCATATTTAAGAAAGGAAACAAAACGAGGCACTAAACTACAGACCTGTGTTTCTGACCCTGTTATTGTGTGCAAAGTCATGGAGAAGATTATCAGGAGGGAAAATGGTCGAACACCTGGAAAGAACAAGATTATAAATGAAAACCACATGGGTTCATGGAAGGCAAATCTTGTTATCACAAACCTCCTGGAGTTTTTAATGACAAGGTAACAGAATGTAAGGACACGAGAAGAAAGGGGTGGGTAGATTGCGTTTTCCTAGGCTGCATTAAGGCCTTTGCGAACACAGTATCCCCACAAGAGATGAGTGCAGATGCTGGAGGAATCAGTCGACATAGTACAAGGGAGTCACTGCATGGGTAAGGGAATACCTGACAGGATTGCAGACAACGATTACATGGTACGTGAAGAGGTATCACCAGTGGGCGCCAGATACGAGCGGGGGACCCACAGGGCTCAAGATTTCTAGTACCAGGTGCTTAAATTGATATATGTGTTGAACTGACATGATGAAGGAATAGACTCTGAAGTGTCCCCTTCGCAGATGACGTGAAGTAGATGACGAAGAATTAAAATCTGACGAGGATGAGGCAGACTGCAAAAGTCCTTGACATTGCTGGACATGTTGTGGCCATAACAGGCTTCTCGAATTCAAACCATCCAAATGCCAAAGTCATGAGTATTGGGGAGGGGCAAAAAAGACCACAGACAGAGTATAGGCTAGGTGGACAAATACTACAAGACCTTCACTCAGGGAGAAATACCTTGGTGGACCATAACACCGAGCACATCACCGAGGCACACATCAACCAAATAACCGCTGCAGACAAACAGGCGCCTGGCAAACCTGAGAATATGCGTTTCCGATTAACCGTAATAAATAATCGTTCAAGACACTGTACACTGAGTAATTTAGGCCCATCACTGGGATATGCAGCACCATCTGGAAACCACACCGGTCAAGCCACGTCAAGAAGATAGAGAAAGAACAAAGGTTTTCAAACAAGGCTGTCCCAGAGCTCAAGGAATGTCGTACGAGGAAAGGATAAAAGGGAAAATCGGACTGACTACAACTAGGGAGGACAGAATGGGTCATGGGAGAACATGGAATAACGACATACAAGATACTACGGGGAAAAAGACAGAGTGGACAGAGATAGGTGTTCCAGAAGAGGGACCACAGGGACAAGGGTCACAAACTGGAAGCTGAATACTCAGGACGAGTCACAGGTACTGTTAGGAAGTATTTTATCAGTCATTAGAGTCGTCAGAAGTGAATATCCTAGCAATTGAATTAGTGAGGCAGGAACCCATACATAGATTTAAAGAAGAGGTATGACAAACTCCGGAAGCAAAGAGAGAGAGGCCCAGTAGTGATCAGTGAATATGCATGGGTGCCGGAGCCTGAGGTTCTCGACCACCAGCAACCACAATTAGGTGATACAATTAGGTGAGTACACTCCCGACGGCGAGCCCCAAAAATTTGAAACGCCCGGATGACATTCTCAATCCTTGCCCCAGCCATGAAAACCCCCCCACACTACAAAGCGAGTAAGAATCCAATCATTAAACTACGATAACCTACGGGGAAGCTCCCTCCCACCGCGATCCTATATTCCCTGTTCCTTGCAAACCTTCCGTATAAAAAGTACTGCCAGTACACGTTTCCTTTCCTCCTCGCCACCACCAATACCCCATTCCCCACGCATGACCCCACGACACGTTACACGACAATCTACCATTAAAAAGCCAAAGCACGTTGTGTACTCTCTGGCATCCCTCCCACATCCAAAACGAGCGCTCTCAACACCGGTATGATGCCCCTCCCTCCCACTAGCCTGATAATCCAACTCATCCATCCCTAACATTCCCCAAACATTTTGCAAAAATACAACCGCATGAATATGCCGATCTTCGCCACCAACAACTCCACACCGCGACTCTCCTCTCTATTCACCTCGCCCGCAGGACCACACCTGAAGGCAAAATGCCATGCAGGAATGGAGACATAACCATCCCGCACCGAGTATGAGCTTCACTTACCCGAACCGACACCCAATATCTCACCTCATCAGTACAAGTGGTATATTCCCCTCACCGACACCCACCACATACGCTCCCAATTACTCTTGCCAAAACCCCTATAGAACTTGCCAGGCTCCGCCTTAGGACCATGAGGTAACACAGCACCTCCTCACATTCCCCTCAACCTGCACCACACATACCACCTCTAGCACTCCCTCCATACAGAAGCTTTAACCCTCGCCCCACACCCGACCTGTAGCATATTCCCATCGTAAGAAAACACATTTTAAACCCAACGCCGGAGATCCAATAACCATAACCCGCCCTGACGTACCGGCAGCATTATACCACCTCCCTCCTCAGCCAATCACACCCAGAACCGCCATATAAACCTAAACATCCAGCTTTAACAAATCTCCGTGAATTCCAATGCCCCGTTAAGGTAACACTGCCACCCCACATGCCAAAAACCTTACTGTATAGTACATGTTTAACACGATAGCCATCTGCAACAATTCAAACGATACGGATGCAAACTCCCAATCTATGCGCACAACCCATTCCACAATACATCTCTGAGTTTCACCCTCACCGACCGCACTTGATTCCCTTAAACACTATTCACTATCTTATAAGCTACCACTACACTCCACTCCACAACAGCATCCCAACCCCCTCCAGTTCCCAATTTCCCAAACTTATCGAAGCAAGATTTTCTTTCTCCACAATAACCCTCATCCCGTAGCCTTCACCCTAAACATAACGCATGACCTCTCACCACCTCTCTCAAACATTTTCCCTCCTGCACAAGTATCCCGACGGTCGACGACATATCCTACAATACCCGGCCCACCCCCACCATCCCCTGTCCCCACGCCCGCCACAGATTACGTGCCTCAATGAACTTAAAAAAGGGTCCTTGAACACAGGCAAACATGAATTTGAGATAGTGACATCCATGCCTAGACCCGCCCGCCCCCATACACATTGCATTCCCCTAGCAACCATTAATTTGCACCGCACACGACGCCCCTCGATACAATGTCTCCACCCATTCCATACAACCTCTGTCCCCAAATCTCTGCTTTAGAAGGATCTGCGCAACGCTTCCTTTTCCACACGGTCAAAAGCTCCATGCCAATCCAAAGCAATTAAGCCCCACCTTTTCCCCCCAAATCCTCTACAAACCCCCATAAGACGTCCGTGAACCCCTCTGACCATAGATCTGCCAGGCAACCCATATGCCCTCCAGAAACGACACATACTCCCACACACATTTCATGCGATTCCCAGTATTTTCCGCAAACAATTTTGTACTCCTCCTCACAAAAGTAAAGAATATCGCCCGATAATTCCTTGATGGTATTCCTGGTCCTCTCCCTTTGGGGACACAGAACAAAACCAACAGCTGTGGACCTTGCAACTCCCCCAAACCCCTTCTCCTTCAAGATATTCATCAACTCCCCAGGAATCCACACATTAACTTCCAATTCTGCAGATAAATTCCACAGGTAATCCCCATTCAATTCCCTGCGCCTTTCCCGTACGCAACTCACTAATGCCGTTCCAAACCTCGCCCTCATCTAGTCTTCCCGACCCAGTGCTACTCGTCACTACCCCAATGAAACATGGCAACTAGTTCACTAGACACTATGCAATGCTGCACCTCCCACTGCACTACGTCCCAAAGTACTGCTCATACCGATGCATCCCGCAAAACACTCATTCCCTCAGTCGTCCTCTACACTTGCCCCTAACGATAATCCCCCACTTCAGAGTGAAACAGATTAACCTAACAAACCTCAGTGCTGACCGACGTCACTGCTGATCGACTCGTAAAGACACACGCCGATGGTCGATCTCCCATAACACCTCCACAACCCCCCCCACCTTGCACATGCCACCTGCATTAAAACGTTCAATTTTGAGCAGCTCACGAATCCGTTCCCTTCAATCGTATCTATCTCCTCTACAGGATATACGCCCCGTGTCCACCTCTCCCATAAGTACATCCCTCAACCCTACCCTCTAGGTACTGAAGGAGCCCATACGATTGTTGCATCATGCTTTCCCCTCCCTCACATAAAACTTTATGTATTCGTGCCTTAACTCTACCCCGTACCCACCACCCCAGTAAATCCTCTATGCCCTACCACGTTCCTCATTGAGCTCTGCCCACAACGGTCTCAATCCTCCCTGGCCCCCCTCCTCATCACTCAAATCCATCGTGTTAGTTTCCAATAACACTTCCCACCTCCGGCCAGCCCATCCCACCCCAGGACTACCACGACCGAGACAGTGATCTAATATTCAACTACACCGTACGCAAGGTACTCCACTCTAACCCCGCTTTGTGATGGTACACACACCCTATCAGCCTTGCCGCAATATCCTCCTTGTCTTAACAAACGTGTGCTCCACCTCCCAAGCCCCACCCAAATACCGTCACGTAGACACACATCTCCTCAGAAGATTCCCCTAGGATATGAAAAATCCCTGCCCCACGCAGCTCGGAAACGTCTGCCCTGCGAATAACACAATTCCAATCCCCTCCCACAATAGCAACAGGTGGTAAAGAACGGAAAAAATAAACGAGCTCATCCCTCAACAAAATCTGCTTCTGACGTGCATCGCTCTCTGCGGGAGCATAACACCGACATTAACGCCACTTGCTCGCCTCACCACCATGCCACTCTTATAATACGCCCCTCGTCGCCCCCCCTGTCACTTCTACTAACCACAAATGGGCTCGCCTCCCGGAGTAGGACTCCCACCGTCTGCATCACAAAAGCCCTATAACCATTCACCTCCAATACACGCCCCACCTTGATATTGTGCTCTTGCAACAAATAACAACATCACTCTATGCTGGCACAAGAAAACACTTTCAACCATGCCCACCTTACACATCCTGGCCCAAACCTTTAACGTTAACTCTCATACAACCTTAAGCCAGCGGTGGGTTTTCTTCCCCCTGTGCTTTGGACACCTTCCTCACAATGCCACCAATGTCCTTATCGACCTCCTTATTGCAGTCCCTACTGGCAGCCAACCCCTCCCGGTCCAGCTCCGGGTCCCAAATCCCCGAGGGACAACCACCACCTCCTCCACCACCACTCACCTTGTTGCCAGTCCTCTGTGCTTGATTCAGGACATCATCATGACAATCCATGTCACACCTCACGCTTGCGCGTGACTCCACCTGTTCCCATCCTCACCTCCTGTGACAAACCTCACGTTGAACCTCCACCTCCACCACATGTCTGACCTTCCCACCCTTCTGGGCACAGTGCCCCGTGAGACATCACCAAGAGTCGGTGGGCTCAGTTTGCTGTCTCACACAGGTCTGCTGGCATTCCTCACATCAGCCCTCGTTACACCACTCGACCTCCCCATCCGTACTGGGAATCAGCGAGGAGGACACATTCTCGCAGGACACGTTCAATGGCTTCCTTCCGCCGAACCATGCCGTCCCCCACCATCAGCAAAAATGGGTCCCACAGGGCCCCCCAGCCACAGGCCGACAGGTCCGCACACGGCCACTGCTCTGCCTCCGCCACCCTCCCACGTTCCCAGACGACCAGCCCACGTCCCTTCCGTATCTCTGAGCACGTCCAAACTTGCCCAGGTTCCCCTGCGGCAATACATTCAACCCCTGGAGTCGAGTCTGTTGTTCCAATAGGCAGCAAATGTGATCATAACCACCACAATGCCTGTATGTCCTGCCGTTTGCCCACATAGGACACCATTAGCTGAGTCCCTGAAGGCCTCCAATATAACATATGATGGTATGGGTTCAGTATCGTTATTTTCAAGTGCACGTGCCCACCTGGGTACCCACGTATGCACCTTCCACCGCACTTGCCGGCTGTGCCAGGTTAACGGTCCCGTAGTCCTTAAAAACATTGCGTATTGGTCCGTTTCATCAGCCTCAAAACGGTACATTTCGCACTCTAACCCATGTATAGTGGCCTGGAGACGTATGAAGGCGGGGACACTCCCATAGAATTGACGACTACTCGAACATACTGGTATTTTCTCTACCAGCCGCTGCTGTAGACTCCGGTGTTTCAACAACTTAACAAACCCCCTTATGCACATTAAGTGCTAACACCCATACAATTCTTCATCCTGAAAACCATACGTATCCCCGGTTGATTAATGGCGACGCAACAGGAGCAGCTTGCTGTGAATATGGCCCCAACGAACCAGTCTGATGCCCACAGTATTTACCCCCCTCCTTACACACATCAGCGCCATATTGGAAAAAAAGAGGAAGTCTTCCAAATCGCCGAGAGAGGGCAGCATGCTTACGTCTGCCACGAGCGACCCACTGAAACGAGCAAAGAGAATGCTAAAGAACAATAAGTGAGTAAGGAGATGTTTGACATTTAGAGTTGTCAGTTTTAAGTTACAGTGGTTCCCAGTGGTGGTGGACACGACCATCAGTGTGTTTTCACGGTAAACCCATTGGGTGCAAGGACCCAGTGGCCCACGGACCCTAGTGGAGACCACTGACTCATGAGGGATACTGGTGAGTTATACCTAGGGATGCAAGGCCAGCTGGTTGAGTGGTTAGCACATTGGCCTCTGGGTTTCAACGTTGACTTACCATAACGTTCAAACCCTCACCAATTCCCTAGTTTGTGTCCCTTAGGTCTGGAATCCTGAGAAGGGAAATAGAAACTAAGGCTGTAATAAGATTTTAATTCAGAAAGCTTGCTCACTGTGTTGGATTTAAGAAGAATTTGCACATGAGTTAATCTGATTATCAAAACTAATTGTTTTGGTTGCACTGATGATGAGTTGGGTGAATATGTTTGTTAAAAGTTAGACACAAGTGCAACATCTGGGTATCTTCACTGCAGATGTTTTGCCAGCCAGTGGGGAATCCCGCCTACCAGCGATAATGTCTTCGGTCTGCTACCCATCCCTTACCCAGTCCTGACCCAGTATGTAAGTACAGTCCTTGTCTTGCACGTGTTCAAGTTGCACGTCACGTCTAAGACCCAGAGTCGGAAACACTCGTCCCTGTTTTTTAATCCTAACCGAACCAAAGCTTACATAACCAAACCGAACCTAACCTAACCGAACCTAACCTAACCTAACCTAACCTAACCTAACCTAACCTAACCTAACCTAACCTAACCTAACCTAACCTAACATAACCAAACTGAACCTAACCAACCGAACCAACAACCTAACCTAACCTAACCTAACCTAACTAACAAACCTAACCAAACCTACACCGAAAACCTTAACCAACCTAACCAAACCTAACCAAACCTAACAAAACCTAACCAAACAAACCTAACCTAACGCTAAACTCTAACCTAACCTTACTTACACATAACTAACCTAACCTAACCCTAACCACGTACCAGAACACAGAACCTAAACCAAACCTACCTAAAACCTAACCAAACCCTTACCTAAACATACACAAATAACCCGCACATAAAAGAGAGAAGCTTTACGACGACTTTCGGCCCGACTATGGAACCATTACAAAAGTTACACTGGTCCAAGTCGGTCCAGTGTGACTAATCTAACCAAACCTTACCTAACCTAATACCTAACCTAACCTATAACCTAGACCTAAGACCTCCCCAATACCAAACCAAACCAAACCAAACCTAACCTATACCTAGAAGCACCTAACCTATACCTAACCTAACCAACCAAACCAAACCAAACCAAACCTAACCTAACCTATACCTAACCAACTAACCTAACCTAACCTAACCATAGCTAACCTAACCTAACATACTAACCTCACCTAACATAAAACTAACCTAACCTAACAGACTATACCTAACCTAACATAGATCTAACCTAACCTAACATACTAACCTAACCTAACATACTAACCAACCTAACATACTAACCTAAACCTAACATAGCAAAGCCTAACCTAACATACTAACCTAACCAAGCAATACTAACCTAACATTCTAACCTAACCTAACATAACTAACCTAACCTAACATACTATCCTAACCTAACATACTAACCTACACCTAACATACTAACCTAAACCTAACATAATAACCGAACCTAACATACTATCCTATAATACTAACCTGAACCTAAACATACTAACCTAATACCTAACACATACTAACCCTAAGCCTAACATACTAACCTAACCTAACAACTAACGCTAACCTAACATAATTTGTCTTTCCTAACCTAACAATAATAAACATAACCAAAAACTACAACCTAACATAACATACTAACCTTACCTAAACATACTAACCAACATAATAACCTAACCTAACATACTACCCTAACCTAACAACTAACCTAACCTAACATACTAACATATACTAACATACTAACCTAACCTAACATACAACCTAAACATACTAACCCTAACCTAAAATACTAACCAACAATACTAACCTAACCTAACATACTAACCTAAAACAACTAACCTAACCTAACATACTAACCTAACATACTAACCTAACCTAACATACTAACCAACATACTAACTACTAACCTAACCAAACATACTAACATAACCTAACATACTAACCTAACCTAACATACTAACCTAACATACTCTCACATCAAACCTAACATACAAACCTAACCTAACATACTAACCTAACATACTAACCAACCAACATACAACGCTAACCTAACATACAAACCTAACCAACATACTAACCTAACCAACAACTAACCTAACATACTAACCTAACCTAACATACTAACCTAAACATACTAACCTAACCTAACTACTACCTAACACTAACCTAACACTACTAACCAACATACTAACCTAACAGATACAACCTAACATATAACTAACCTAACCTAACCATACTAACCTAACATATCTAACCTAACATACCTAACCTCTAACATACTAACCTAACAAACTAACCTAACAATACTAACCTAACATACTAACCTAACATACTAACCTAAACCTAACATACTAACCTAACTACTAACCAAACCTAACATAACTTAACCTAACCTAACAAACTAACCTAAACCCAACAAACTAACCTAACATACTAACCTAACCTAACATACTAACCTAACCTAACATACTAACCTAACCTAACATACTAACCTAACATACTAACCTAACCTAACATACTAACCTAACATACTAACCTAACCTAACATACTAACCTAACATACTAACCTAACCTAACATACTAACCTAACCTAACATACTAAACCTAAACCTAACATATCTAAAACCTAACCTAACATAGCTAAACCTAACATACTAACCTAACCTAACAATACTCAACCTAACCTAACATACAACCTAACCATACTAACCTAACCTAACATCCTAACCTAACATAACATACTAACCCTAACATACTAACCTAACCTAACATAATAAACCTAACATACTAACCTAACCTAACATAGCTAACCTAACATACTAGACCTAACCTAACATAACTAACCTAACATACTAACCTAACCTAACATACTAACCTAACATACTAACCTAACATACTAACCTAACATACTAACCTAACATACTAACCTAACATACTAACCTAACATACTAACCTAACCTAACATACTAACCTAACCTAACATACTAACCTAACCTAACATACTAACCTAACCTAACCTGTGCACCAGAATCTTCACCAACAACAAGGCTGAGGGACTGAACACCTCATCTTTCGTATATACATCTACTGTTTACAAATTATGTCCTAGAATTTGGACTGATAAAGCCACTGGTGAGCAAAAGTCTACACTTAAGATACATAGATGTTACATATGTGTTTAATTTTAATCTTGTCGGTATTGTGTACCATTTACGTATATTTTTGTTAGTGTATTTGGGTTTGAGAAGAACTTGCCTAGTATGGGTCAGTAGGCCTCCTGCAGTGTTCCTCCTCCATGTTCTTACGCTCACAGAAGAGATACAGTCAAATGTACATGTACTGTATCATGACTGTGATTACAGTCAATTAGCACTATATCATCGACTGGATACAATCAAGAGTACTGTATTATGACTGGATACAGTCAAGTGTACTGTATCATGACAAGGATACAGTCAAGTATACTGTATCATGACATTTGGTGCAGTCAAGAGTCCAGTATCATGGTACTGATCAGTCAAGTGTACTGTATCATGTACAAGGATACAGTCAAGTATACTGTATCATGACGTGTATACAGTCAAGTGTACTATATCATCGACTGGATAAAACAGTCAAGTGCACTGTATCATGACTGAAAACATACAAGTGTGACAATATCAAGACTAGGGCATACGCAGACAAGTGCAACTGTATCATGACTGGATACAGGCAAGTGACAGTATCATGACTATACAGGGCAAGTAGTACTGTCTCATGACAGATACAGTCCCAAGTGTACTATAACATAGACTGGGATCTACTAGTCAGTGTACTATGTCATGACTGGATACATTCAAGCGTGCGCTTCAGTATCATGCATGACTGAAACAGTCCAAAGTGTAACTGTAACATGACTGGATACAGGCAAGTGTAACTGTATCTGAACTGGATACAGCAATTATAATATACTGCGTCTATTCCAAGACCGGGATACAGTCAAGTGTAACTGTATCATGACTGATAACAGTCAAGAGTACTATATCCTGCGACTGGCATACAGGCCAATGTACTGTATCATGAATGTAAACAGTCAAGTGTATCTGTATCATGACTGGATACAGTCCAATTATACTGAGTATCATGACGGGATAACAGTCAAGAGTACTGTATCATGACTGGATAAGTCAAGAGTACTATAATCAATACAAGATACCAGCAAGTGTACAGTATCCATGAACGGAGATGACAGTCAATTGTAACTGTATCATGACTGGATACAGTCAAGAGTACTATATCATGACAAGGATACAGTCAAGTGTACTGTTATCATGAACTGGATACAGTCAAGAGTACTATCATGACTGGAATACATGGCAGAGTACTGTATCATGACCTGGATACAGACAAGTGACTGGATCATGAAACTAGGAAACAGTTCCAATTATACTGTATCATGACGGGGATACATCAAAGTAACTGATATCATGACTATATACAGTCAAGTGTACTGTATCAGAATGATACAGTCAGAGTGTACTGTATCATGAACAGGGATACATCAAGTGTACTGTATCAGACTGGGATGACAGTCAAGTGAACTGAACATGACTGATACAGTCAAAATTAATACTGTATCATGAAGGGGACGGGTATTCATGTCAAGAGAACTTGTATCATGGACGCTGGATACATAAAATAATACTGTATCATGACTGGATTACAGTCAAGTGTATCCGTATCATGCAAGGATACAGTCAAAGTGCACTGTAACTTGACTGGATACAGACAATTATACTGTTATCATGACCGAGGGGATACAGTCAAGTGTAACTGTATCTAAGACTGGATACAGTCAAATTATACTGTATCATGACGGATACAGTCAGGTGTAACTGTATCATGACTGGATACCGTCAATTATACTGTTATCATGACGGGATACATCCCAAGTGTACTGTATCTGACTTGGAATACAGTCAATACTATACCTGCAGTATCATTACGGGTATATACAGTCCAGGTGTACTAGTAATGCCATGACTGGAGTACAGTCAATTTATACAGTTATTCATGACAGGGATACAGTCAAGTGTACTGTATCATGACTGTATACAGTCAAGTGTACTGTAACATGAGCTGGATACAGTCAAAGTGTAAACTGTAACATGACTGGATACATTCAATTATACTGTATCATGACGGGGATACAGTCCAAAGTGGTACTGTAATCATTGACTGGATACTGTCAAGAGTACTAAATCAATACAAGGATATACAGTCAAGTTCACCGTATCATACCGGGATACATCAAGTAGTACTGTATCATGACTGGATACAGTGTACTGTAATCCGATGACTAGATACAGCCAAGTGTACCCGTATCATGACTGTAAACAGTCAAGTGTAACTGTATCATGACAAGGAATACAGTCAAGTGTACAGGTATCATGGACTTATACATCAAGTGTACTGTATCAAGACTGGATACAGTCAAGTGTACTTATCCATGACTGGGAAACAGTCCAGAGTATACTGTATCATGACAGTGGATACGTCAATGAAACTGTAAACCATGACTTGGGAATGACATCAAGTGAACAGGTACATGACCTAAAGGGATCAGTCAAGTGCAATACTGTATCATGAGTGGATACAGTCAAGTGAACTGTATCATACTGATACAGTCAAGTGTCTACTGTATCATACTAGATACAGCCAAGTGTACTGTATCATGACTGAAACAGTCCAAGTTACAGGTATCAAGACCTGGGATACAGTCGAATTGTACTGTATCAAGACTGGGATACAGTCAAGTGCACTGAACCAGTTACTATGGATACAGTCAAGTTTACTGTATCATGACTGGTATACAGTCAAGTGAACTGTAACATGACTGTGATACAGTCCAGATGTACTGTATCATGACCTGGGATAACAGTCAAGTGAACATTGTATCAAGACTGGTAATACAGTCAAGTGCAACTGTATCAACATGACTGAAACAGTCAAGTGTACCAGATGCATGACCTGGATACAGTCAAGTGACTGTATCATGACTATGATCACAGCCAATTGTAACTGTTATCATACTGGATACAGTCAAGTGTACTGTATCATGACTGGGATACAGTCAATGAACTGTATCATGGAACTGGATACAGTTCACGTGGTACTGAATCATGACTGGGATACAAGTCAAGTGTACTGTATCAAGTCCATGATACAGTCAATGTAACTGTATCATGACTGGGGATACAGTCAAGTGTACTGTATCATGTCTGATACAGTCAAAGTGTAACTGAATCATGACTGGATACAGTCAATTGAACTGTAGTCAGTACTGGGAGTACAGTCAAGTGTAGCGTAATCATTTCTGTATACAGTCAAGTGTACTGTAACAAGAACGTGGATACAGTCAAGTGTACTGTAACATGACGTGGGTGCAGTCAAGGTGTACTGTATCATGACTGATACAGTCCAAGGTGTACTGTATCATGACAAGGAAACAGTCAATGTACTGTATCATGAGCTGATACAGTCAGTGTTCAGTGGTCATCGTCACGTGAGGTCAACATACCCTGAGCTGCCTTTGGGGAATAGCGATGGACGGTTTACAAAGCATGGCATGCTTCTGCAGTTGTTATAAAAACTGAGGTGGAGAGTTTTAAGTGAGGAGGTCCTTGCTTCTCCAGGAGGAGATAGGAGGCTGAAGGTCCACCTCAATGGGCCTGGGAGAATGTGAGGTGGTTGAGAGTGGGAATTGAGGCTTCTAGCAGTGAGGTGCAGTCTTCTCTCACTGTGAGGTGGCTGTAGGTGGGGAGGTAGCAACGGCTACCCGCAGTGCAGTTCAGCCCAGTCACCTGCTACAATGGGCGAGTTGGTCACAGTAATGGGAGGCGCATCAAGTAGGAAAGATAAGAATGAAAGATCGAATGTAGGCAAATCGCTTCTCTCAGTTCTCCAGGAAGGACATGTACTTCAGTGGCCAGTGAAGGGTAAGGGTACTACTTGCCCCTGCTAATTGAAGGTAAGCGCATTCTTGTGTTGTGACTCTCAGTAAGTAAGATATGGTTGACCGTGCTTTTTGTAATAGGAATAAGAAGATGAGAGATAGAGTGTGCTTCCCTGGAGCTGGTGTTGGGGACAAATGTCAAACAGACTGGATAATATCATGTCAGTGTAATGGGAACAAGCCCATTATCTGTCCCTCAGTGCTGTGGAAATGATCTTGGGAAGGGTAGGAGAGACTGAGCTTCTAGATAAGTACAGGAGCAGCTATAGATTTTTCATTAAGTCTAAGGGAGGGATCCCATATTGTACTCTTGCCGAAGGGGGTAGGGAAAAGAAGGTTGCTAGGGCAATTTGGTTAAATTTCTGGTAGAAGATACTAAGGGGTTGCAATCCCTTCTTGACAAAATGGAACAAATTTTATGGCAAAAAGATTTTAAAAAGGGATGGGGGGCATCTCTTGGGGCAGGGGGGGGGTAGCACTTGCAAAACTCGATTGAGAAGGCCCTTGGTGAAATGCTATATTTTAAACTGTGGAAGATAGAGGTTGGGGTGTGTGGGAAACAAGCAGGGTTTCAAAACTGGGTTGGAAATTTAAAAGTTAAAAGGATTTAGTGAAGTTATAAATAAAACAAAAAACAGGGCAGCAAAAAAGGGGGACGCGGGGCAGCAAGGGATAGCTCCCTTAAGGGTTTTTTTAAAAAATGGGGTTTGAAATAAAATAGATGAGCTAAAATAAAATTGCAAATGCAGGAAAAATAGATATTATTGCTTAACAAGACCCGGCTCAAACTGAAAAAAGAAGAGATGCCCTCGAATGTCAATACAAGGCTAAAAATTACCACACGAAGGGTAAAAAGGAAAGGGGGTGGGGAGTAGCGTTTTGTCAGAGAAAATTTAAATTGTTGTGTTGAAAGATATTAAATTAGAGCTCAGCCACTAAGTTTGGTTACACTTTCGAGGGCCGGAAAAACTTTTTTTGGGTGTGGATTTACGGGGCCCCCAAATCTTGATGGGGAGTGCAGAAAAAATTTCTTGGGACGAATTCGTAAGGCATTACATACGAAAATGTTGTGCTAAGGGGAGATTAATATAGCAATTGACGGGAGCAATTTGACAGGAAATTTAGAGTGGGGGTGACTTTTTGATACGACCCAATTTTTTTTTTTAAAAACAGTTTGTGACAGAGCCAACAGGGGAAAATAACCCCCTTGATTGGTTCTTCCCCAGTAGGGAAACACAATTAAAAAATTTGGGTTAATGATGAGGGGGGAGAGTGATCACAAATCTCGTTTTAAACATATCTGGGAATTCCCCCAATAAAGGCAATCAATTTTCCCCCCCTGACTTTTTGCTGGCTGTTTCATGGTGAAAAAATTTTTTATGGGGGTGAATGGAATGCCTGACTAGGGGGCAGGTAGGGGGGTGATGGTTGCCGAATGATGCTTTCCAGGCTAGTTCTAGCTGCTCAGTCAAATATGTTCCAAATAGGAAATCAGATCAAAAAAAAATGATCCTAAATGGATAACAATAGTTTTAAAATATCTGATTTGGTCAAAAGGGGATATTAGGGAAAAACAAAAGGGAGAGGGGCAAATTTAAGAAATCGTATATTCTTTTTAAAGAGGAAAAAAAAAAGGGAATTTAAAAAGAAAAAAGAGATTTTTGAGGTTAAAGTTGCAAGAGAATCGAAGAAAAACCCAAAAGGATTTTTCAGGTATACAAAGTAAGTAGGGACAGATAGGCCCACCAAAAGTTCCCGGGTCAGTCCCGACATGAAAAGGGAAAATGTGTAAAATTTTTTTTACACAAACTTCCTCTCGTTTTACACAGGAGGTTACCAGCGATATTCCCAGAAATGTAAATTTGTAGAACGGAGTTTAAACTGTGCAACGTTGGGGGTCCAAGTGAAGGGTCCTTAGGAAATAGAAAAATTAAAACCTAAAAAACCCCCAGGCCCTGTAAACTGTATGCAAGGGTTCTAAGGAATGTAAGAGGGCTTAGCACCCTTTTGGCTAATTTTTTTAACATATTCATAAAAAACGGCATGGGCCCAGATAGGGGGGAAATGGAAAATGTGATACTTTTTTCAAAAAAAGGTGAAGGTCCTAGCTTCGAAATGGGCCCATAAGCCAAACCTCCATAGGGGGAAAAATTTATGGAATCAAAAATTTGCCGGGGCAGTTGTAGCCACCTTGAAAAGCATAATTAAATTAAACGAATCTCAGCATGGTTTTACAAAGGGGCGTTCCTCCCTTTTACGAATTTATTAACTTTTTTCACAAAGGTATTTGAGGGGGGGTAGATCATGGTAATGAATATGTTATTTTTGATATGGACTTCAGTAAGGCTTTTGACAGGGTCCCACATCAGAGACTATTGAGGAAAATTAAAGCACTTTGGAATAGGAGGAGAAATTTTTCCTGGATAGAGGCATGGTTGACAAATAGGCAGCAGAGAGTTTGCATAAATGGGGAGAAATCAGAGTGGGGAAGCGTCACGAGCGGTGTTCCACAGGGGTCAGTTTTTGGGCCCCCTGCTGTTCACAATCTACATAAACGAAATAGATGAGGGCAAAAGAGCGACATCGGCAAGTTTGCCGATGACACCAAAATAGGCCGTCGAATTAAATTCTGACGAGGACATTCGAGCACTCCAGGAAGATTTGAATAGATGATGCAGTGGTCGGAGAAGTGGCAGATGCAGTTTAATATAGACAAATGCAAAGTTCTAAATGTTGGACAGGACAATAACCATGCCACATATAAACTAAATAATGTAGATCTTAATATTACGGATTGCGAAAAAGATTTAGGAGTTCGGGTTTTGCAGTAATCTGAAACCAAGACAAAGTGCATAAGTGTTCGCAATAAAGCTAATAGAATCCTTGGCTTCATATCAAGAAGCTTTAAATAATAGGAGTCCTCAGGTTGTTCTTCAACTCTATCCCATCCTTGGTTAGGCCTCATTTAGTTATGCTGCACAGTTTTGGTTTCCGTATTACAGAATGGATATAAATTCTCGGGAAAATGTACAAAGGAGGATGACAAAGATGATCCCATGTATCAGAAACATTCCCTATGAGGATAGACTAAGGGCCCTGAAACTGCACTCTCTAGAAAGACGTAGAATCAGGGGGGATATGATTGAGGTTTATAAGTGGAAGACGGGAAATAAATAAAGGGGATGTAAATAGTGTGCTGAAAATATCTAGCCTAGACAGGACTCGCAGCAATGGTTTTAAGTTGGAAAAATTTCAGATTCAGGAGGGATATAGGAAAGTACTGGTTTGGTAATAGAGTTGTGGATGAGGGGAACAAACTCCCAGTCCCGGGTTATGAGGCCAGAACGTTGTGTAGCTTTAAAAATAGGTTGGATAAATACATGAGTGATGTGGGGGGGTTTGTGAGTTAGAACCTGATGCTTGTGCTAACAGGTCGGTTGCCGTGTTCCTCCCTTAACTCAATGTGACCTGACCTGACTAGGTTGGGTGCATTGGCTTAAGCCGGTAGGGACTTGGACCTGCCTCGCATGGGCCAGTAGGCCTTCTGCAGTGTTCCTTCGTTCTTATGTTCTTATGTTCTTAAGTGTACTGTATCATGACTGGGATACAGTCAAGTGTACTGTATCATGACAAGGATACAGTCAAGTGTACTGTATCATGACAAGGATTACAGTCAAGTGTACTGTATCATGCCCTGGATACAGTCAAGTGTACTGTATCATGACAAGGTTTACAGTCATGTTTCTGTATCATGACTGGATACATCAAGTGTACGGGTTATCATGACTGGGATACAGTCAAGTGTACTGTATCATGACAAGGATACAGTCAAGTGTACTGTATCATGACTGGATACAGTCAAGTGTACTGTATCATGACTGGGATACAGTCAAGTGTACTGTATCATGAAAAGGATACAGTCAAGTGTACTGTATCATGCAAGGATTACAGTCAAGTGTACTGTATCATGACAAGGATACAGTCAAGTGTACTGTATCATGACTGGATACAGTCAAGTGTACTGTATCATGACTGGGATACAGTCAAGTGTACTGTATCATGACTGGATACAGTCAAGTGTACTGTATCATGACTGGGATACAGTCAAGTGTACTGTATCATGACTGGGATTCAGTCAAGTGTAACGGGTAATCATGACTGGGATACAGTCAAGTGTACTGTATCCATGAAAAAGGATACAGTCAAGTGTACTGTATCATGACAAGGATACAGTCAAGTGTACTGTATCATGACAAGGATACAGTCAAGTGTACTGTATCATGACTGGATACAGTCAAGTGTACTGTATCATGACTGGGATACAGTCAAGTGTACTGTATCATGACTGGATACAGTCAAGTGTACTGTATCATGACTGGGATACAGTCAAGTGTACTGTATCATGACTGGGATTACAGTCAAGGCACTGTATCATGACTGGGATACAGTAAAAAGTGTACTGTATCATGACTGGATACAGTCAAGTGTACTGTATCATGACTGGATACAGTCAAGTGTACTGTATCATGACTGGATACAGTCAAGTGTACTGTATCATGTCTGGGTACAGTTAAGTGCACTGTATCATGACTGGATACAGTCAAGTGTACTGTATCATGGCTGGATACAATCAAGTGTACTGTATCATGACTGGATACAGTCAAGTGTACTGTATCATGACCGGGATACAGTCAAGTGTACTGTATCATGACTGGGATACAGTCAAGTGTACTGTATCATGACTGGGATACAGTCAAGTGTACTGTATCATGACAAGGATACAGTCAAGTGTACTGTATCATGACAAGGATACAGTCAAGTGTACTGTATCATGACTGGATACAGTCAAGTGTACTGTATCATGACTGGGATACAGTCAAGTGTACTGTATCATGACTGGATACAGTCAAGTGTACTGTATCATGACCGGGATACAGTCAAGTGTACTGTATCATGACTGGGATACAGTCAAGTGTACTGTATCATGACTGGGATACAGTCAAGTGTACTGTATCATGACAAGGATACAGTCAAGTGTACTGTATCATGACAAGGATACAGTCAAGTGTACTGTATCATGACAAGGATACAGTCAAGTGTACTGTATCATGACTGGATACAGTCAAGTGTACTGTATCATGACTGGGATACAGTCAGTGTACGTATCATGACTGGATACAGTCAAGTGTACTGTATCATGACTGGGATACAGTCAAGTGTACTGTATCATGACTGGGATACAGTCAAGTGCACTGTATCATGACTGGGATACAGTCAAGTGTACTGTATCATGACTGGATACAGTCAAGTGTACTGTATCATGACTGGATACAGTCAAGTGTACTGTATCATGACTGGATACAGTCAAGTGTACTGTATCATGTCTGGGTACAGTTAAGTGCACTGTATCATGACTGGATACAGTCAAGTGTACTGTATCATGGCTGGATACAATCAAGTGTACTGTATCATGACTGGATACAGTCAAGTGTACTGTATCATGAATGGGATACAGTCAAGTGTACTGCATCGTGACTGGATACAGTCAAGTGTACTGTATCTGCGTCACGTTAGGTTAGGTCTGTCTGTCTGTCTCTCTCTCTCCCTCTGTCTCTGTCTCTGTCTGTCTGTCTGTCTGTCTGTCTGTCTGTCTGTCTCTGTCTCTGTCTCTGTCTCTGTCTCTCCCTCTCTCTCTCTCTCTCTGTCTCTGTCTCTGTCTCTGTGTCTGTCTGTCTGTCTCTCTCTCTGTGTCTGTCTGTCTCTCTCTCTCTCTCCCTCTCCGAGGCTGCCATAGTGAAGAGCTCTGTTCCACAAGGCACAGTACTCCCCCCCCATCTTATTCCTTATCCTCATATCGGGACATAAACAGAGATATACACCACAGCACGTATCATCCTTTGCGGATGATACTAGGATCTGCATGAGGCTTTCATCTGCTGAGGACGCGGTTAACCTCCAAGAATGATATAAAAAAGTTTTCAGTGGGCAACGGTAAACAAATGATGTTCAATGAGGACAAATTCCAAACTATCCGTTATGGAAAAACTGGAGGAGATAAAAGCATGAACAGAGTATACTACTGACTCGGCCATACAATAGAGCGGAAAAATAATGTAAGGGACCTGGGAGTAGTAAGTCTGAGGATCTCACTTTCAAGGATCACAACAGTGCCACGATCGCACGTGCAAAGAAAATGATAGGATGGATAATGAGAACTTTCAAAACGAGAGATGCCAAGCCAATGAGATCCTTTTCAAATCACTGTTCTCTCTAGGCTGGAATACTGCTGTAATTAACATTCTATTCAAAGCAGATGAAAATCGCAGATCTAGAGAGTGTACAGAGATCTTTTACTGCACGTAAAAAGTTCTGTCAAGCACCTTAATATGGGAACGCTTGGAAGCACTTGATTTGTACTCGTTGGAACGCAGGAGGGAGAGATTTCATAATTACACTTGGAAAATCTTGGAAGGAATGGTCCCAAATCTGCACACAGAAATCACTCCCTACGAAAAGGTAAAAGATGGGCAGGCGATGCAAAATGCCCCAATAAAAAGTTGGGGCGCCATTGGGACACTAAGGGAAAACACCATAAGTGTCCGGGGCCCAAGACTGTTCAACAGCCTCCCATCAAGCATTAGGGGAATTGCCAATAAGCCCCTGGCTGTCTTCAAGACCCCTGGCTGCCTTCAAGACCCCTAGCTGCCTTCAAGACCCCTGGCTGCCTTTAAGACCCCTGGCTGCCTTCAAGACCCCTGGCTGCCTTCAAGACCCCTGGCTGCCTTCAAGACCCCTGGCTGCCTTCAAGAGAGAGCTGGACAGATACCTAAAGTCAGTGCCGGATCAGCCGGGCTGTGGCTCGTACGTTGGACTGCGTGCGGCCAGCAGTAACAGCCTAGTTGATCAGGCCTTGATCCATCGGAAGGCCTGGTCATGGACCGGGCCGCGGGGGCGTTGATCCCCGGAATAACCTCCAGGTAACCTCCAGGTCTCCCTCCCTCTCTCCCTCCCTCTCTCCCTCCCTCTCTCCCTTCCTCTCTCCCTTTCCTCCTGGTTAATACAATAATTATATACAATAGCAATAGCATGTGGAGTGAGACACCTGTAACACCTGCGTGAGTAGATAATAACACACGGGTGTTTTTCAGGTGTTTAATTCCCCCCCGGGAACTACCCTTCAAAACCACCATTTTACTCAGTAAAAAAAAACGACCCATTTTGAATTTGCCCATCCGCATAAATTGGCCCCAAAGAACAGGGGGCAAGTTAATACATGGGACCCCTAGCAAACCCGGGGTTTAAAACTGTGGCCCCCGGTCCTCCCCAACCCCAGGGGCTTGGGTCATCCAATAGGGGAAAAGCCCCTTTTGAAAAATCAAAAATTTAAAAGAAATTTTCCCCCCTACCCGATCTTCAATATTCTGTCTCTGGGGACTGAAGAAGCTACTGTTTTTACGAAACGTCCCACCCAGATTATGTGTGTTTTTGTTCCATTACATTATTGTGATTCTTTTGCCCTTTTAATCCACACAATTCTGATAATTGTAAAAATGAAAAATTTTAGTTAGTTTAATAATTTTAAATGCACCCCAACCCAAATTCCTGTGGGCGGTAGCAAAAGATTACAAGGAACAAAATTTGGGTCCGGGGGACTGGGCCCCAAATTTTTTAAATAGCTGGGGCAAGTTACAGAGGCAAAAAATTCAAAAATTTACAAAGGAATTTAACTAAAACAATTTAAAAAGGGTAATAAACTCCGGGTAGGCTAGCCCAAAAATCTTAAACAAGTTAAAAAGGGTATTTACAGATTACAAGGTAAAACAATGGGCCCAAGGGACCGGGCCCCAAAAATTTTATGGCGAACTGGGTACAAGGTAATAAAACCTCACAAGTTAAAAAGGGTAATGAACTCACAATTACAAAGGAAAAGAAAACTGTAAAAGGGTTTTTTTACTTTTTTACAGGGGCCGCAATAAAGAACAAATTTTAGAGAATGACCCAATTCAAAAATTTCCCAAACACCCGGTCAAAACCTGAAGTGATTTTATTGGGAAAAAAAATTTTTAAATTGCTGAGTCTTTTCTCCCCTCTCACCCACACACACATCACAACACAAAAAAAACACACAAATACAAATTAAAAACACACCCACACATAAACACCCCACAACACACACACACACAAACTCAACACCAGCCACACACTCTTACTCAAAAACACACTCTTTACAAAACACCACACTCATACCCCACACAACCCCATACTCACACACCCCAAAAACACACACACACACACACACACACACACAAAAACCCCCACACACAGCACACATGTGGAAAAGCTTTTTTAAACCCTAGCAAAGTCGGGGAAATTTCTCCCAGAAGGGTCTTAATAAACCATTGTGGAAAAAATACTTAGCCTTTTCTTAAAACATTTTCTGAGTGAGTTGTTTTTTAAATTTCTTTAAATTTTACGCACTCCATACATAAAAACGCGGGGTGTGACAATAATCCATCGGGCAAAGTTTACATTTCTTTTGGGTCTACTTCTGGGGGTGGTTTATTTAACCTCCAAAAGGGATTTTTTGAAACCCCCAGCCGGACCCGGGGCGGTAAGTGACATCCAAGAGTCTGCTTATTTTTTGGGTTGAAACCTTAAACATGGGCCTCCCCTCATTTTTGAATGATGATAGTTTGGGACTCACGGGTGCCCAATCTCCTGACCCTTAAGCCCAAAAAAAATTCACTGAAGTTCTTTTCTATTATTTGTTCCCCAAACTACAAAGACCCTGACAAGCCAAATGAAAATCTACTCCCTCTTTGAAAGCATACACCTTAGCCAATTTAAATCATTTTTCTATCATCCCCTAAAAGACCAATGAAAAGTGGAACCCCACAGCTGTGCAATCTAAAATCCACTGCCACAACCCCTACCATACCTGGGGCCCGGGGCTTCTGACACAAAGCATGCCACAATTTATGTTAAATTTTGATTTTGAGAGAAATTTAGGGAAAGCCAGAGAATCGTTACAATTAAACTGTAAATTTTTTGATACATAGATGCTTTTTCAGGGGCAAGGAGTATGGCAAACATTTTCTGTCTGAAGGGTAGAGGCCCAATTTTTGATGCGTGCCCCAAATTTTTCTTTAAGAGACCATCACCCCTTTTCGACAACAGCAGCACACCCTCCCCAAGGGGGATTGGGGGAACAGCCCATCAACGTAAAAATTTGCGAGAGTGTGGCTGTGTGACAAAATTATCAATAAAAAGCTTAAGGCCTCATTTTTTGGCTTCAAGGAATTTTTGGTTGTGATTTAAGAAGTATTTGGGGGGAAAGGGAGGAAGGGTATTTGGGAAAGGGGTAATATTCCTTTGGACGGAAAAAGGGGCCGCTTTTGGGCCTTTATTTTGACATAATCATGTATTTTGATTCGCGGAGGTGGGTTTTCCATCTTTCGTTCCATCTGGAGGAGTGTTAAACCAGGGGCTGAAAAAGTTTGGAGGGCTTCTGGCGGGGGTTTAAAATAGCTTGCCTGACATTTTAACCCCAATTAGGATATTTTTTTTCCAGAAAAACGATCCCTGATGCTTGGAATATCAAGTTTTTTTTTGCATTTTTAAAAAATTTTTGGGGAAAGACGGGGGCATCCAAGGATGATCCCTTTTCTTCGTTTTTGCGATTTTCCCCAGCCCTCCAAGTTTCCATTTCCAGACACAAAGAAAGGGTGGGTGGCGCGCATAATCAACCAAGGGATCTAATATAAGCAAGAAAACAAAATTTTCCCCAAATTTTAACATTGGGCCCCATACCGGGGGGTGAAGCCCTCCCAAAACCCCCTTAAGTGCCCCTTAGTCGTTCTTTGTATTGGCGACAAAGTCTTGTTAAAAACGGGTCCAAGAGGGGAACCTAAAAGCCTAGATACCGTATCTGCTTACATATTCTAAAAAGGGACCCATCATCCCAAATTGGACCCTGACGAACTGTGCCTCCCCTTCGAGGAGGACGCCTTTTGATACCTTTGTTTTTAATTCATTAGAGTTTAAACAACCCCAGGTCCCCGACACGAGGGTAGAAAATGATTAAGAAGTTTTGGGTGTTGAGAAAACCGGGGGTGTGAATCATTAATCATCAGCAAAACAAAACCCATAAATTTTGGGGGGGTGCCAAGGGATAGCATTAATAATTTCATTAATTTGAAAAATTGAAAAAAGTGGGGAAATGGCCCTCCCCCTGTGGGGGTTTCCCAATTCCCAAAATCTTTAGTTACACTTCATTCCCTGGAACAACCAGCATTTTCTGTTGGACAGGTTTGCCCCTTTAAACCAGCGGGGAAGCCATCCCCCAACTCCATTTTGGGAAAATTTTAATAATTATTACATTCCGGGGTTTGGGTACTCGAAAGGGGGAATTTTTGGGCAAGGAAGGGAGTGTAAAGGAAAAGTCAGTTGCAGGGGTGAGAAAGGGGGCTATCCAAAAGCACCCTCCTTCCAAGCAAAGAAAACCAAAGTAACCCCGGGGGGACAAAAATTGTTTGTTAGTAAAAGGACGATTAAAAATCATTCCTCAAATGTTTTACACAAACACTAGTTAAAAGAAAATTGGGCGAAAAGCATTTTTTTGATTGGGGTTAGGAAAATTTGGGAAAGATGAGGCCCGTTGGGGCCAAGAATTTAGGGGGGGGTCCCCCGTTACAAGCCATGTTTAAAATTCAAGTAATGGATTACCTGGTACTCTCAACCCCGCCCAAACTGGGAAAAATTTTAATTTAAACCATCCTCCCCCGGGGAAAGTGGAAATTGCCCTTAAATTTTGCGCTGCAACAAATTCATAATTAGTTTAAAGGAAAATTTTCAAACATCGCCTTACTGAGCAAAAAAGCAAACAATCTCCCCCCTTGCAAACAATTTAAAAAAATTTTAAATTTTTCCCGGGGTACTGGGAAGATTGTCTGCTAGTTAACACCCAAGCACTGACAAACTCATTTCCCCCCTAAACAAGGGTGAGGGTGCGCGATTTTGCCCAGTTCGTTTAAAACCCCTTTAAATTTAATTTATGTCCCCCCCATGCCCGGCTAAGTTTGGGGGTAGCCTTAAGACCGTTGACAAATTTTTTTCCCCGCGGTTTTCCGCACCTTTTCCCTACCTCTCTGGCACACAAGGGGGTTTGGAAGAGCCTCCAAATTTCCCCCGGGGGACGAAAGTTTTCAAAAGGGTACCTAGCTGGGAGCAGTACTTTCCGGGGTACGAAGTTTTGAAATTCCCTTGTAATAAAATTAAAGGTTTTTTTTAAAGGGGGTATGTTATTACGGGAAATTTTTTGGGTTTTGAGTACCAAGAGGTTGCTTGGGGGTCTAAGTAGTTCTGAAACTGCTCACAAGATCATTTTTTAAAAATTTCCCCTTAAAAGAGGAACACTCATAGGAATTATACCATCAGTCACATGTGCAAACAAAGTCAACATGCTGATCTGTGGAAAATTAAAACGTTTTTGGGTTTTAAATTTTCCCCCCCGGGAAGGAAGAATTTCCAAAATCAAAAGAAGGGTTTGCCAAAGGGGAAAAGATCAGGGCGCTTTAAACTGTTACAATGGAAAAACTCACAACGCAGAAGTAATTTTTTAAGGGCCCCGGCCCCAGATCAAGGGCTCCTCCATAGAAGTTGGGGGGTTTTAAGGTCACCTACAATTTGGGCTTTTTCGTTACTGTTTTAAAAGTTGGGCAAAAATTATTTGCCCTTACGATTACCCCAAAATGTGAGTTTCCAATGCTTTTTTTGTCTCGCAAATTTTAATCGCCAATAATAAGAGTAGGCTCAGAATGAGGGACCCAAATTTTGGGGGGGCCCAAAATAATTAAATTTTTCCCGGGGAGCATACAATTTAAAAATGTTTGGGGGAGCAAAAGTTTCCCCAAAAAAATCCTAACACCGTGAAAATAGTACCCCCTGTTTTCCCTTTTGTGCAAGAAGTTGAAAGGGGGAAATGATTTTTTTTAAAATATTTGAACACCCAAAAGTTTGGGAATTTTTAGGTTATAAGCAACAAATGAAGGTAAATTTTGGGGGTTTTTGGGGTTTTTTTAGGGGCTCTGCACCTTGTAAAACAAAAACATCAATGGGGTTTGGTGGTTACTTTATGATGAAATTCAGGAAGCCTTTTTTCTAAATTTATTTCAATATTCCACTTAATAAAGAAAGTTTTATAAAAGGTTTTTTATCCCTTATAGAGTTCCCCCGGGGTCATCTTGAGTTTCTCAGCATAAGAAAAAATTGTTTTATATAAATAGCAGACCTTATCCCAAAGTCCAAAAAGGGTACCCTTGTCCATGAGTTTTGCCCAAATGCCCCTCCGGGGTTTTAAGGCCCCCGTGGGAGTCCCCGTAAAAACCCCCCAAACTTTACGCTGTTTATGTTGAAAGTATGAAAGGTACACCACCAAACCCCTCACATTCCCCCCTCCGCAAAAATTACACCCCAAAACTACAACTTCCTTTACCAGCGCCAAATAAACCCAAAATTTTGTTCATTACATTTGTCAACAGTATTGTAAATTTAAAATTAATTTCTATGTGACAAAACCCAAACACAACCAAATTGGGACCACCACTTATATTATTCTCATCACTATTACTAACATTATAGACACCACCCCAATCTCATCACACCTTCCCCCCACCACTTTAAATTTTGCTCAACACTAATTTCTAACAATTTTAGAAAACCATAGCCCTCATCCCACTTCCCTTTACCCCCCACTTATATTACGCCAAAACCCCTTTCTAAAATCATTGCCAAAACCCTAGCCCCTTTGTTTAGATGCTCACCCACAGTTAACAACACAAATATTATATTCGCATTCCCGGGGTTTTAAAAACACCACCACCCCCCTTGTACAGCAGCCCCTTTCACCTTTTCTTTCACAAATTGTGACAATCTTGTTATTGGGAAAACCCTACACATCTTTTCCCGTGTTGTTCAAATTGTTTTTTCAGGAGAACTTTGGGGATTTCCAGTATTTTTTATGCGCGACATCAGGTTTTTATACAAAAGGGGGCAAGAAAATTTGGGAAAAACTGGAACGGGGAATCCCGGGCAGCTGACTATTTGGCCGACTGTCACTGAAATCAGCTAGGCTGGGATTGACAGCCGATGTTATTTGGGGGGCTGGTTTTACGTGCACCCCAGGTTTAGGTTTTCCAACCCCCTTGTCGGGGGGCAGGCGGGGCCCGTATTTTAGACCCGAGGGACCTTGGGAGTCCTGGGGGGCCCTTATGAGGGGGACAGGGGGGAAGGGGGGGTTGGGTTTCGATGCATCAGCCCTCACACTGCAGTCAGCAAGGGGCTGCTGTTACTCCCCAGGTCCCTTAAAAATTGATACATTGTTTAGCAACAGTCTGGTTTCGTTTGATCAAAGCTAACACCGTTTTAGAAGGATTAGCATTGGGGACACACTGCAAAACCCTTTTGACTTTGATGGGGATTTCCTGGGGATGTTTCCCCCGCGTTGAAACCCTTAAAAACATCGACGTTTAGGAGTCTTAAAAATGCAATTAAATTTGCCCTCCCCGTTGAAGGGTGCAACGGGGGGGGGAATATAGCGTGGGGAGAGTCCCCTTTTCCAGTCCACTCACTAATAAAACAACCGTTTGGGAAAAACCCACGAGGGCTTGCAACTTGCTCTGACGCCCGATATTTTTGGTTTTTAAAGGGTTGTTTTAAGTTGGGAGATGACAATAAACACTTTAGGTTGGGCCCCTTTGGGGGGGCAGCTCGGGTTTGATTTTTGGCATATTTGTGAGTGAGAAGTTTGCTATAAAGGGTGAATCAAAAGGGACAAAGACGTAAATTATCCCAACGCGGACAAACTTGACGTTTTCTCATGATTGTTTACACAGCTTCGAAAAACCAGTTAAACCCTTGGGGGCCCCTTTATCAGTTTTGTCAGGGGAAAACTAAAAAAGACAGCTTTTTGGGGGGGTGTGCGCCCCCTGGATTGGGTTTCAGCAAGCGTTTTTCTGGAAGCCCGTCTTTTTTTTTTCCCAGCCCGTTTACTAAAATATGTTTTTAAATCTGCCTTCCCCCATCATCTACGTCAACAAACCCTCAGCTATAAATCTAGCTGACGGGGGGTTTTTACACGGCGATGGGCTAAAGGAAAAACCGGTGAATAGAAGGGACAAGGAAGGGGTATTTCCCTCCTAGACACAGGCAAATTGGGTTTTAGTGGCCTCGGGTTTGCAGGCGATTTTCAAGGTCATTTTACGGGCCACAGTCCCCTCCTCGAGATTACCAAAAAAAAGCACCACCATTAATTACTCGAAACCCGCAGCACTTTTAAAACAGCTACACACTTCTGGAATGACAGACCCAAAATTTTTCCTCTGTGGGGCAAATAAATCAGACAAAACTTTAAAATTTTTATAATGAACCTCTTGGGTTGTTACAGTTAAAAAGCGTTTAGCCGGATCGGGTTTTTAAACCCCCCCTTAAACTCCCTATGTAGATAATGCCCACGAGCTAAGGGGAAAACCGGGGGAAAAAAAGCAGAAAGGGGCATTCACCTCACTGGGCCACGCAAATATTGGGGGAAAGGGGGATGGGGAGTCTTATAGTGCCATTTTTAAGGTCCCCCCACCCCGACATTCCTCACTCAAATTTTTTGCCAAAGTTGGTACGATGGGAGCACAATGTCCTAAGTCATGAAATCCACTCGTGGGAAATAGTTACAACAAATCTGGGAGCAAATTTAACCCCAACCCCAGGGTTTTTTGCTTGAGCAGGCCCGGGAGGGACACAGAGCCCTTTGTAAGGTGAGTGGAGTGCGGGACAGAGGATGACACGGCACTCAAGCATTTATGTGGTCGGCAAAAACCGCCTCTAGGGGCCATAAGTAAATAGAGGGGAATGCGGGGTTCCAAATCGAGGAGGGAAAGGGGGGGGAAAGGGAAGGTTTGGGGTGAAGGGGTTTGCCTCCTACAGGGCCCCTTTAAATCAAGATTTTGTGTTTCACAAAGGTTTTAACACTAGTTCCCCCGTTCATAAAAATAAGAGTTCCAAACAGCAATTCAGCTGCGCTCCAACGATATTTGTTGCATGGAAAATTTTTCAGTCGGGTGAAAATAAGCCGTTTTGATATGAAAAGGGCCCAGGACTTCCCTCTACACACACACGTCCTCTCCCCTCAACCACTCAGGCCTAACTGTAATTATGTGTAACTAGGTCTAAATAACCTTACTAACAGCGTCCAAATATTCTGTGGGTTCTATGTTCCCTGGGTTCTATGTTCCCTGGGTTCTATGTTCCCTGGGTTCTATGTTCCCTGGGTTCTATGTTCCTTGGGTTCTATGTTCCCTGGGTTCTATGTTCCCTGGGTTCTATGTTCCCTGGGTTCTATGTTCCCTGGGTTCTATGTTCCTTGGGTTCTATGTTCCCTGGGTTCTATGTTCCCTGGGTTCTATGTTCCCTGGCTTCTATGTTCCCTGGGTTCTATGTTCCTTGGATTCTATGTTCCTTGGATTCTATGTTCCCTGGCTTCTATGTTCCCTGGGTTCTATGTTCCCTGGGTTCTATGTTCCTTGGATTCTATGTTCCCTGGCTTCTATGTTCCCTGGCTTCTATGTTCCCTGGGTTCTATGTTCCCTGGGTTCTATGTTCCATGAGCTCTATGTTCCCTGGCTTCTATGTTCCCTGGCTTCTATGTTCCCTGGCTTCTATTTTCCCTGGGTTCTATGTTCCCTGGGTTCTATGTTCCTTGGGTTCTATGTTCCATGAGTTCTATGTTCCCTGGCTTCTATGTTCTATGGGTTCTATGTTCCTTGGGTTCTATGTTCCATGAGCTCTATGTTCCCTGGGTTCTATGCTCCTTGGGTTTTATGTTCCCTGGGTTCTATGTTCCTTGGGTTCTATGTTCCATGAGTTCTATGTTCCCTGGGTTCTATGTTCCCTGGGTTCTATGTTCCATGAGTTTTATGTTCCCTGGGTTCTATGTTCCCTGGGTTCTATGTTCCTTGGGTTCTATGTTCCCTGGGTTCTATGTTCCCTGGGTTCTATGTTCCATGAGCTTTATGTTCCCTGGGTTCTATGTTCCCTGGGTTCTATGTTCCTTGGGTTCTATATTCCCTGGCTTCTATGTTCCCTGGCTTCTATGTTCCTTGGGTTCTATGTTCCCTGGCTTCTATGTTCCCTGGCTTCTATGTTCCCTGGCTTCTATGTTCCTTGGGTTCTATGTTCCCTGGCTTCTATGTTCCCTGGCTTCTATGTTCCCTGGCTTCTATGTTCCCTGGGTTCTATGTTCCTTGGATTCTATGTTCCCTGGCTTCTATGTTCCTTGGGTTCTATGTTCCCTGGCTTCTATGTTCCCTGGGTTCTATGTTCCCTGGGTTCTATGTTCCCTGGGTTCTATGTTCCTTGGGTTCTATGTTCCCTGGGTTCTATGTTCCCTGGCTTCTATGTTCCCTGCCTTCTATGTTCCCTGGGTTCTATGTTCCTTGGATTCTATGTTCCCTGGGTTCTATGTTCCCTGGGTTCTATGTTCCATGAGTTCTATGTTTCCTGACTTCTATGTTCCCTGGGTTTTATGTTCCCTGGGTTCTATGTTCCCTGGGTTCTATGTTCCCTGGGTTCTATGTTCCCTGGGTTCTATGTTCCATGAGCTCTATGTTCCTTGGGTTCTATGTTCCATGAGTTCTATGTTTCCTGACTTCTATGTTCCCTGGGTTTTATGTTCCCTGGGTTCTATGTTCCTTGGGTTCTATGTTCCATGAGTTCTATGTTTCCTGGCTTCTATGTTCTTTGGGTTCTATGTTCCTTGGGTTCTATGTTCCATGAGCTCTTTGTTCCCTGGGTTCTATGTTCCTTGGGTTTTATGTTCCCTGGGCTCTATGTTCCTTGGGTTCTATGTTCCATGAGTTCTATGTTCCCTGGGTTCTATGTTCACTGGGTTCTATGTTCCATGAGTTTTATGTTCCCTGGGTTCTATGTTCCCTGGGTTCTATGTTCCTTGGGTTCTATGTTCCTTGGGTTCTATGTTCTTTGGGTTTTATGTTCCCTGGGTTCTATGTTCCCTGGGTTCTATGTTCCCTGGGTTCTATGTTCCATTAGTTCTATGCTCCCTGGGTTCTATGTTCCTTGGGTTCTATGTTCCTTGGGTTCTATGTTCCCTGGGTTCTATGTTCCATGAGTTCTATGTTCCCTGGATTCTATGTTCCTTGGGTTCTATGTCCCTTGGTTTTATGTTCCCTGGGTTCTATGTTCCCTGGGTTCTATGTTCCCTGGGTTTTATGTTCCTTGGGTTCTATGTTCCCTGGGTTCTATGTTCCTTGGATTTTATGTTCATTTGGGTTTTATGTTCCTTGGGTTCTAAGTTCTTTGGGTTCTATGTTCCCTGGGTTCTATGTTCCTTAGGTTCTATGTTCCCTGGGTTCTATGTTCCTGGGCTCTATGTTCCTTGGGTTTTATGTTCCTTGGGTTCTATGTTCCCTGGGTTCTATGTTCCTTAGGTTCTATGTTCCTTGGGTTCTATGTTCCCTGGGTTCTATGTTCCTTAGGTTCTATGTTCCCTGGGTTCTATGTTCCTGGGCTCTATGTTCCTTGGGTTTTATGTACCCTGGGTTCTATGTTCCTTGGGTTCTATGTTCCTGGGCTCTATGTTCCTTGGGTTCTATGTTCCCTGGGTTCTATGTTCCTTGGGTTTTATGTTCCTGGGCTCTATGTTCCTTGGGTTTTATGTTCCTTGGGTTCTATGTTCCCTGGGTTCTATGTTCCTTGGGTTCTATGTTCCCTGGGTTCTATGTTCCTTAGGTTCTATGTTCCCTGGGTTCTATGTTCCCTGGGTTCTATGTTCCTGGGTTCTATGTTCCCTGGGTTCTATGTTCCTGGGTTCTATAATCCCTGAGTTCTATGTTCCCTGGGTTCTATGTTCCTGGGTTCTATAATCCCTGAGTTCTATGTTCTCTGGGTTCGATGTTCGTGGTTTCTGTGTTTTAAATGAATTCTCGCTAATTGACCAGTTTCACCTATTCGGCACGACATATATATATATATATATATATATATATATATATATAATATATATATATATATATATATATATATATATATATATATATATATATATATATATATAATAGGTTCCCTTCCCTTTGCGCTTGTGTGTTACTAGTTAATGGCTCAGGTGAGACCAAGTTATAAGATCCTCTTTTCTATGTACGGGATGTGTGTATATTGTTACATCCACAGAACTCTGCCTTTCTAATCTCTGTTACGTCTTGCTGTGGGACTGAGGTTCCATAATGGTCACTGACGGTTCGTCTTGCTGTGGGACTAAGGTTCCGTAATGGTCACTGATGGTTCGTCTTGCTGTGGGACTGAGGTTCCGTAATGGTCACTGATGGTTCGTCTTGCTGTGGGACTGAGGTTCCGTAATGGTCACTGATGGTTCGTCTTGCTGTGGGACTGAGGTTCCGTAATGGTCACTGATGGTTCGTCTTGCTGTGGGACTGAGGTTCCGTAATGGTCACTGATGGTTCGTCTTGCTGTGGGACTGAGGTTCCGTAATGGTCACTGATGGTTCGTCTTGCTGTGGGACTGAGGTTCCGTAATGGTCACTGATGGTTCGTCTTGCTGTGGGACTGAGGTTCCGTAATGGTCACTGATGGTTCGTCTTGCTGTGGGACTGAGGTTCCGTAATGGTTACTGATGGTTCGTCTTGCTGTGGGACTGAGATTCCGTAATGGTCACTGATGGTTCGTCTTGCTGTGGGACTGAGGTTCCGTAATGGTCACTGATGGTTCGTCTTGCTGTGGGACTGAGGTTCCGTAATGGTCACTGATGGTTCGTCTTGCTGTGGGACTGAGGTTCCGTAATGGTCACTGATGGTTCGTCTTGCTGTGGGACTGAGGTTCTGTAATGGTCACTGATGGTTCGTCTTGCTGTGGGACTAAGGTTCCGTAATGGTCACTGATGGTTTGTCTTGCTGTGGGACTGAGGTTCCGTAATGGTCACTGATGGTTCGTCTTGCTGTGGGACTAAGGTTCCGTAATGGTCACTGATGGTTCGTCTTGCTGTGGGACTGAGGTTCCGTAATGGTCACTGACGGTTCGTCTTGCTGTGGGACTGAGGTTCCGTAATGGTCACTGATGGTTCGTCTTGCTGTGGGACTGAGGTTCCGTAATGGTCACTGATGGTTCGTCTTGCTGTGGGACTGAGGTTCCGTAATGGTCACTGACGGTTCGTCTTGCTGTGGGACTGAGGTTCCGTAATGGTCACTGATGGTTCGTCTTGCTGTGGGACTGAGGTTCCGTAATGGTCACTTATGGTTCGTCTTGCTGTGGGACTGAGATTCCGTAATGGTTACTGATGGTTCGTCTTGCTGTGGGACTGAGATTCCGTAATGGTCACTGATGGTTCGTCTTGCTGTGGGACTGAGGTTCCGTAATGGTCACTGATGGTTCGTCTTGCTGTGGGACTGAGGTTCCGTAATGGTCACTGATGGTTCGTCTTGCTGTGGGACTGAGGTTCCGTAATGGTCACTGATGGTTCGTCTTGCTGTGGGACTGAGGTTCCGTAATGGTCACTGATGGTTCGTCTTGCTGTGGGACTGAGGTTCTGTAATGGTCACTGATGGTTCCTCTTGCTGTGGGACTAAGGTTCCGTAATGGTCACTGATGGTTTGTCTTGCTGTGGGACTGAGGTTCCGTAATGGTCACTGATGGTTCGTCTTGCTGTGGGACTAAGGTTCCGTAATGGTCACTGACGGTTCGTCTTGCTGTGGGACTGAGGTTCCGTAATGGTCACTGATGGTTCGTCTTGCTGTGGGACTGAGGTTCCGTAATGGTCACTGACGGTTCGTCTTGCTGTGGGACTGAGGTTCCATAATGGTCACTGATGGTTCGTCTTGCTGTGGGACTGAGGTTCTATAATGGTCACTGATGGTTCGTCTTGCTGTGGGACTGAGGTTCCGTAATGGTCACTGATGGTTCGTCTTGCTGTGGGACTGAGGTTCCGTAATGGTCACTGATGGTTCGTCTTGCTGTGGGACTGAGGTTCCGTAATGGTCACTGATGGTTCGTCTTGCTGTGGGACTAAGGTTCCGTAATGGTCACTGATGGTTCGTCTTGCTGTGGGACTGAGGTTCTGTAATGGTCACTGATGGTTCGTCTTGCTGTGGGACTGAGGTTCCGTAATGGTCACTGATGGTTCGTCTTGCTGTGGGACTGAGGTTCCGTAATGGTCACTGATGGTTCGTCTTGCTGTGGGACTGAGGTTCCGTAATGGTCACTGATGGTTCGTCTTGCTGTGGGACTGAGGTTCCGTAATGGTCACTGATGGTTCGTCTTGCTGTGGGACTGAGGTTCCGTAATGGTCACTGATGGTTCGTCTTGCTGTGGGACTGAGGTTCCGTAATGGTCACTGATGGTTCGTCTTGCTGTGGGACTGAGGTTCCGTAATGGTCACTGATGGTTCGTCTTGCTGTGGGACTGAGGTTCCGTAATGGTCACTGATGGTTCGTCTTGCTGTGGGACTAAGGTTCCGTAATGGTCACTGACGGTTCGTCTTGCTGTGGGACTAAGGTTCCGTAATGGTCACTGACGGTTCGTCTTGCTGTGGGACTAAGGTTCCGTAATGGTCACTGATGGTTCGTCTTGCTGTGGGACTGAGATTCCGTAATGGTCACTGATGGTTCGTCTTGCTGTGGGACTGAGGTTCCGTAATGGTCACTGACGGTTCGTCTTGCTGTGGGACTAAGGTTCCGTAATGGTCACTGATGGTTCGTCTTGCTGTGGGACTGAGGTTCCGTAATGGTCACTGACGGTTCGTCTTGCTGTGGGACTGAGGTTCCGTAATGGTCACTGATGGTTCGTCTTGCTGTGGGACTAAGGTTCCGTAATGGTCACTGATGGTTCGTCTTGCTGTGGGACTGAGGTTCCGTAATGGTCACTGACGGTTCGTCTTGCTGTGGGACTGAGGTTCCGTAATGGTCACTGATGGTTCGTCTTGCTGTGGGACTAAGGTTCCGTAATGGTCACTGATGGTTCGTCTTGCTGTGGGACGAGGTTCCGTAATGGTCACTGACGGTTCGTCTTGCTGTGGGACTGAGGTTCCGTAATGGTCACTGATGGTTCGTCTTGCTGTGGGACTAAGGTTCCGTAATGGTCACTGATGGTTCGTCTTGCTGTGGGACTGAGGTTCCGTAATGGTCACTGACGGTTCGTCTTGCTGTGGGACTGAGGTTCCGTAATGGTCACTGATGGTTCGTCTTGCTGTGGGACTAAGGTTCCGTAATGGTCACTGATGGTTCGTCTTGCTGTGGGACTGAGGTTCCACAATGGTCACTGATGGTTCGTCTTGCTGTGGGACTGAGGTTCCATAATGGTCACTGATGGTTAGTCTTGCTGTGGGACTGAGGTTCCGTAATGGTCACTGATGGTTCGTCTTGCTGTGGGACTAAGGTTCCGTAATGGTCACTGATGGTTCGTCTTGCTGTGGGACTAAGGTTCCGTAATGGTCACTGATGGTTCGTCTTGCTGTGGGACTAAGGTTCCGTAATGGTCACTGATGGTTCTTTTAGACATGGTGGGTGTTTATAGTGTATGTTCCGCCATATAAGACGCACGACAAAACTGTTATGATGGTATATCAGTTATCATATTTAAGGGATAATTGTTCTTATTTTACGCTAAAGCGTAACATAAGCTTATATGATCTTGAGCATATAAGACGCGCCTTATATGCATGAATATATGTTTTTTTGAGAAGAATCTTGATTAATTTATTCGCATTGTATGTGTATATATGAGGATAATTTAAGAATCCCGAGTTGGTATCACCAGTAGCAATAAATCTATTTTCACCTTTTCCATTGAGTTTTTCCAGTATCTGGGTGTATTATCTAATACAATGGAATTGTTGAGACATTAGATTGTTACCTTGGCGACATTGGTGCCCTCTGGTGGGGCTACATTGTATCAGTTCTGGGTTTATACCAGACTGGTCTCTGGGTAATGGAGTTGTCTCTGAGGTTCTGACTCAAATGTAATAAGATAAGGAATGTAATTGTTGGTACATGATGTAAAATAACCCATCTTGAGGTCAAAAATATGAAAGGACTGTATAGTGTGACCTACGACCTAGGTTCTCTTTAGTATCATTCGTTATACATGACTCAAGAAATCGTAATGACACGATTGTAAACAAACCATACCCCCGGCCGGGATTGAACCCGCGGTCATAGAGTCTCAAAACTCCAGCCCGTCGCGTTAGCCACTAGACCAGCTAGCTACAATAAGATTCATCCAACTAGGTATATTTCTACACCATAGGAAGGTTAGTTCACTGCCGTCATGTTGACGGCAGTGAAGGGACTTGAGCTAGAGTTCGTCACGGCCACGCTAGCTGGAGATTCGTCTGTAAAAACTTGCATTTGTGGTCACAGAGGTGCCTGTGCTAACCTTCCTATGGTGTAGAAATATACCTAGTTGGATGAATGTTATTGTGGCTAGCTGGTCTAGTGGCTAACGCGACGGGCTGGAGTTTTGAGACTCTATGACCGCGGGTTCAATCCCGGCCGGGGGTATGGTTTGATTGGTTATACTTGATCTACTGAAGAGGGTCTCAGTGTGAGGAGTTGTCTTATATTCACTGTCCGAGAGAGAGAGAGAGACCTAACCTTGTCAAACCGTGTGGAAAAGAGAGAGAGAGAGAGAGAGAGAGAGAGAGAGAGAGAGAGAGAGGGAGAGAGGGAGAGGGTGAGGGAGAGGGAGAGAGAGAGAGAGAGAGAGAGAGAGGAGAGAGAGAGAGAGGGAGAGAGAGAGAGTGATAGGGAGAGAGAGAGAAAGACCTAACCTTGTCAAACCGTGTGGAAGAGAGAGAGAGAGAGGAGAGAGAGGAGAGAGAGAGAGAGAGAGAGAGAGAGAGAGAGAGATAGTCGTGTTGGGGGGGGGAATGGGGTCCACCTCTAGTGTAAATTACGGGACCCACAGCCTCGGAGAAGTGGATAAAAAGGCTTCAAGGAAGAATATTTGGATTTCTTCCTGAAGCCATTTAAATATTCCACTTCCCCTACCACCGCATCTTTCCATTTTCTTGCCTTTATATATATATATATATATATATATATATATTATATATATATATATATATATATATATATATATATATATATTACCACATAATATAGTGCAGAACAAGCCACATGAGTTCGGAAAATCAACTCCAGATCTTTCGCACCCTTTGTACGTCGTCAGGAGCTATGCAAAGTTGCAAGACGGTAACAGATAGGAGGGGAAATTCTATGAGGCAGAGTGATGGGTCACTACTGACCTAAACATCTACCTCCTGCATCCCCTCACACCCTAAGGGAAGCTGGTCACCGTCACAGAAAGCAAGTTACAGAATATTAAGAAAACGCAGTAAGCCCCGAACTGCATCAAATCGATATCGACTGATCTGTGGCCATGGAATCAGAGCATGTAACAGCAGTATTATTCAGATTCGCTAGTTGTAGACTATACTATCAGTACGGCACCTGCTCCAGGTAGTTTTCTGTGTTTTCCTTCAGTCGAATATAGGTAAAAACTTGCGATTTTGGCTTAAATAGCAACGCTCTTCTTGCCGAATAAGACATGCGAAAATTTGTGTATGCAATAATTTCGCAAAAATCATTCTGAACCTAACGAAAAATATATATTTCTTTGTGTTTGTTTATTATTAAATTATTGTAAACTTATCTAAAATATATTTAGTTGTATTAGGCTAAATTAAATTGCGCTTGTTATAATAAGGTCAGGTAAGTTTTCTAAGGTTCTTTTGGTACAAAATTATTAATTTTTACATTAACATAAAAAAAATATATATCTTTAAACGTATAAGAGAAAATTTTAGAAAGAACTTAATTATAAATGAGTTCTTGCTAATTGACCAGTTTTACCTATTCGGCACGACATATATATTCTTTGAAAAATACAAATTTAAAGCTGAAATTTTATTGTATATACATTTTTAACATCAAATGTATATAAAAGATATTTTTGTCTACTGAATATCGTCCCATATAAGAAATTTTGATTCTCTAATTTTAAGGGTAACTCAAAAAAAAATATTGTGGGTATTATTAAGTCTCGTGAGTGGTGGAGGTTGGAGTCTACAGCTGTATATCAACACCTGGTTTCTAACTAGTCAGAAACCGGTTAGTGGGGTTTAAATCCTATCGGCTACACGAGGGATCATTCAGGCTGCATGTCCCCTCCTCATCTCCAGTTAAGAATACTCGAATCTCTAAAATAAGGATTCAACTCTGTGGGTAGAATCAAACACATGTACAACATCTGGGTGTCTTTATTATTGACGTTTCGCACATGTGTCTAACTCTTATCGGTACTGTATTCTATACATAAACAAACTGTGTATATACACAGAAAGATATACACAGTGTCACTGACATGTATAGCGTGCAAAATCATGGAAAAGATTGTCAGGAGAAGAGTGCTGGAACACCTAGAAAGGAACGATCTCATCACCAGCAGACAACATGGTTTCAGAGACGGGAAATCCTGTGTCACAAACCTACTGGAGTTCTATGACATGGTGACAGCAGTAAGACAAGAGAGAGAGGGGTGGGTGGATTGTATTTTCTTGGACTGCAAGAAGGCGTTTGACACAGTACCACACAAGAGATTAGTGCAAAAACTGGAGGACCAAGCAGGGATAACAGGGAAGGCACTGCAATGGATCAGGGAATACTTGTCAGGAAGACAGCAGCGAGTAATGGTACGTGGCGAGGTGTCAGAGTGGGCACCTGTGACCAGCGGGGTCCCACAGGGGTCAGTCCTAGGACCAGTGCTGTTTCTGGTATTTGTGAACGACATGACGGAAGGAATAAACTCCGAGGTGTCCCTGTTTGCAGATGACGTGAAGTTGATGAGAAGAGTTCAGTCGATCGAAGCCCGGGCAAAAATACAAGGGATTGGATAGGCTGCAGACCTGGTCCAGCAATGGCCCCTGGAGTTCAATCCCACCAAGTGAAAAATCATGGGGAGGGGGAAAAAGGGAAAAGAAGACCGCAGACGGAGTACGTTAGGGGGCCAGAGACTCAACTCACTCAGGAAAAAGATCTTGGGGGAGTTAACACCAGGACATTCCTGAAGCACACATAACCAAAAAACCCGCTCGGCATATGGGCCCCTAGCAAACCTCAAAACAGCTTTCCCGACCCCTTAAAAAGGAATCGTTCAGGCCTGACACCGTGTACGTTGGCCCCACTTTGGGAGTATGCGGCATAGTTTGGAACCACACCTGGGCCAAGATGAAAAAAGAAATGGGAAAAAGGGAAAAAGGTTTGCAAAAGGACTAGCCCCGGTTTTTGAGGATGCCCTCGAGGAGAGGTTAAGGGAAATCAACCTGACGAATGGGGGACGGGAGGATAGGGGGGTGATAACGATTTAAAAAAATTTGGAGGAATTGAAAAGGTGGACAAAGACGGGATGTTAAAGAGATGGAACAGTAAAAAGGGGAACATTTGGAAGCGAAGACACAGATGAATAAATGGGATTTTTGAAGTATTTCTTCAGCCACAGAGTAGTCAGGAGTGGAATATTTTGGGAAGCGATGTGTGGGGGCGGGATGCATACATGCTTTAAGCAGAGGTACGATGAAGTCATGGTTCGGGGGTGCCCAGTAGCGACCGTGAAGAGGGGGGCCAGGGTTTGGACTCGCCCCCTGCAACCTAAATAGGTGAGTACAACTAGGTGAGTCATTCAGTGAATATCGGTCTGGTGGATTCATCTCGGGTGAGTTCCCTAGTACAGAGAAAAGAAGGAATAGGGAAAAGGGAAAAGGTGAGTAAAAGGGGATGAGTAAACAGGATGGAGTCGTTATGGGAAAAAGGGGAATTCAAAAACCTCTTTTCGGGTACTTGAAAACCCTGGAGTGTTCTTAAAATTTGAACCTCGACCAGAGCTCTAGGTTCTCCTAGCTTCCCTTTTCCGTCACGAGACCCGGGACAGCATTTCCTTTCCCGCGTGGTCGTTGGGCGGCATTTTACAGGGCGTGTCCCCTTTTCCTAGCACTGCCATGAAACACCACACTGGAAAAGAGATCATTCTTGGTCAAGGGAAGACAACACTAAAGAAAATACCTGAAAGGTCAGTTTGGTCAAGGGGAATACCCAGCAACCTGCAGCAGCTGTACAAGGCAAGAAAACCAACAAAATAGAACGGACTCACCCACCCGCATGTTTAAACGGGTTGTCTACAAAATTTTCTCTCCCGACTGGGGGTGTGTTCGCCCACCCCCCAGGTCATCCCCCAGTCAAAAGGCCCCCGAGGTTTAGGGACTCGAAAGGTCCAGTATGTATCTTCCCTCCCGGTTTAAATCATCAATGTTTGCCCCTCCGTCCAAAACCCGGAAGGTGAAAGGCCTCAAATAGAATAAAACGGCATAATATCCTGACTGGAACAAGACACAAATTCCCTGGTTATTCCTGTAAAAGGTTTCAAGGTAATCTCCGTAGAGGTAACAATGGTGTAAGGCGACAGGTAGGTTTAAAAGGCATTAAGTGGTATAAATTATCCTCTCGTTGGACAAACACAGATATAGTATTTATGTGATCATTTATTTCTAACGTTTCTATAACGTTTATACGAAGTGTTACACCTACTGTTGGCCAGTCAGTAGTGCAGACTACTAAATGTACCTGTCTCACGAAATCGTAATGACACGATTGCAAACAAACTATACCACAGGTGGGATTTGGACCCGCGGTCAGAGAGTCTCAATACTCCAGACCGTCGCGTTAGCCACTGGACCAGCTAGCTTCAATATGATTCATCCAACTAGGTATATATCTACACCATAGGAAGGTTAGCATGACCTTCCTATGGTGTAGAAGTATTCCTAGTTGGACGAATCTTATTGAAGCTAGCTGGTCCAGTGGCTAACGCGACGGTCTGGAGTTTTGAGACTAACCGCGGGTTCAAACCCCACCCGTGGTATGGTTTACGTACATCTGTCTTGTTCAGCTATCAAAACTCTGCGGTACAGTCCATGGACCCATTATGTACCTCTGTAATTTTGACTACCGTCCCCAGGGTGGGATTGGGGTGCATGATAAAGATATGAATCTGACAGAGTACAAGACTGGGGGTCCTTATCTCCCAGGTGGGTTTAACACCCCCTTGCCACACTCCCGTAGTTGACATACCGTTCCACGATTTTATGACTTGTGAAGTTCCATTAAGCCCAGCCTCTTCCATTTTGTTGAGGTATTCTTTGTTGATATAATCGATGTCTTTGGTGTTGGGGTGGACGAGTATGCCTTCTGTGTTACGCAGGAAGCATCTACCATAGTGACCCAGACCAGCACCGAGGTCAGCCACGGTAGAACTCCCGAAGAGTGTCTCCAGACCTACACACAGCTGCACAAACACATGGTTACTAATAACACGTAAGAAAGAAGTCAAAACTGACAGCTAGCACATAAGAAAAACTTCGATATTTTGCTCTGACTTCAACCATTGATTCGTCAGTGGTCCACCTCGGACCGAAACGTCGTTATAAGTTACTGTCTCCTAGGTGAGGGTTCATTTATGTATTGTTGCAGTCACGGTATTGTGGCTCTTTGTTATTTAAGGTTTTGTGGCTTGAGACAGTGGAAGACTAGGTAATCAGTCCCTCAGTGGAAGACTAGGTAATCAGTCCCTCAGTGGAAGACTAGGTAATCAGTCCCTCAGTGGAAGACTAGGTAATCAGTCCCTCAGTGGAAGACTAGGTAATCAGTCCCTCAGTGGAAGACTAGGTAATCAGTCCCTCAGTGGAAGACTAGGTAATCAGTCCCTCAGTGGAAGACTAGGTAATCAGTCCCTCAGTGGAAGACTAGGTAATCAGTCCCTCAGTGGAAGACTAGGTAATCAGTCCCTCAGTGGAAGACTAGGTAATCAGTCCCTCAGTGGAAGACTAGGTAATCAGTCCCTCAGTGGAAGACTAGGTAATCAGTCCCTCAGTGGAAGACTAGGTAATCAGTCCCTCAGTGGAAGACTAGGTAATCAGTCCCTCAGTGGAAGACTAGGTAATCAGTCCCTCAGTGGAAGACTAGGTAATCAGTCCCTCAGTGGAAGACTAGGTAATCAGTCCCTCAGTGGAAGACTAGGTAATCAGTCCCTCAGTGGAAGACTAGGTAATCAGTCCCTCATTGGAAGACTAGGTAATCAGTCCCTCAGTGGAAGACTAGGTAATCAGTCCCTCAGTGGAAGACTAGGTAATCAGTCCCTCAGTAGAAGACTAGGTAATCAGTCCCTCAGTGGAAGAGGAGGTAATCAGTCCCTCAGTGGAAGACTAGGTAATCAGTCCCTCAGTGGAAGACTAGGTAATCAGTCCCTCAGTAGAAGACTAGGTAATCAGTCCCTCAGTGGAAGAGGAGGTAATCAGTCCCTCAGTGGAAGACTAGGTAATCAGTCCCTCAGTGGAAGACTAGGTAATCAGTCCCTCAGTGGAAGACTAGGTAATCAGTCCCTCAGTAGAAGACGAAGTAATCAGTCCCTCAGCCTGGAGTCGATGTGTTCAATCCATCAATCTTGTAAAGAATATAGTATATGCGTTGAGAAGGAGATTACATACTGCAGACAGGTGAGGTGAAGAAGTTGGAGGCGGCGTCACCTTGGATAAATCCACAGGTGGAAGTAGGTCATAACTACAGGTTAGACAAATATAGAATTACACTGTCAAGATCCCAAGACGTTGCTGTGTCTGACAGGAATGCAGATAACTGGTTCAGATAACCAACAGGTTCATCAGACTGTTGGTTCTCTGAACCAGTTATCATACCTCGTCTTAAAGCTATGTATGGGACCTGCCTCCGCTACATCGCTCGCCAGACTGTTCCACTTCCTGACCAGTCTGTAACTGAAGAAATACTTCCTAACATCCCTGTGACTCATCTGAGTCTTCAGCTTCCAAAAGTGACCCCTTGTTTCTGTGTCCCATCTCTGGAACATCTTGTCTCTGTCCACCTTGTCTATTCCACGCAGTATTTTGTATGTCGTTATCATGTCTCCCCTATCCCTCCTGTCCTCCAGTGTCGTCAGGCCGACTTCCCTCAACCTTGTGTGTACAAATCAGAGTGTTTATTAATCATTAAATTCATTCTAGATATCCGTCAGGAAGTTCCTGATGTTCTCTACATTCTCGAGCATTCTCTTCCACATTATCTGAGAGGAAGTTGATCAACCCACACGTCCGTAAAACTGTGTGGAATCTCCGAGCAAGTTGAGTGTTCCTGTTGTGGACCATGATTGCCTCTCATGGGCCAGTAGGCCTACTGCAGTGCTCCTTCGAGTTTGTTGAGTGTTCTTGTTGTGGATCATGATTGCCTCTCATGGGCCAGTAGGCCTACTGCAGTGCTCCTTCGAGTTTGTTGAGTGTTCTTGTTATGGATCATGTGACTTTGTCAATGGTCCAAGTCGGACCGAAACGTCGTCGTAAGCTTCTGTCTTTTATGCGCGGGTTATTTGTGTATCATGTTTGCCTCTCATGGGCCAGTAGGCCTACTGCAGTGTTCCTTCTTTCTTATATTTCTTATGTTTCTCCAGCATCAGTTGAATCTGTAGTAACCTGCTCAGAATCCTTGTTAAAGGTTCAGATATGTCGTCTGGATCCTCCAGAAGAATCACGATCTCGACTGGATGTGAAGAAATTATCTTCTTGCTGACGGTCTGTCTTGTCGCTTACTGTTTCCTGCTTCCAGTGTTTCTTTTGACAGTCTGTCTTGTCGCTTACTGTTTCCTGCTTCCAGTGTTTCTTTTGACGGTCTGTCTTGTCGCTTACTGTTTCCTGCTTCCAGTGTTTCTTTTGACAGTCTGTCTTGTCGTTTACTGTTTCCTGCTTCCAGTGTTTCTTTTGACGGTCTGTCTTGTCGCTTACTGTTTCCTGCTTCCAGTGTTTCTTTTGACGGTCCGTCTTGTCGCTTACTGTTTCCTGCTTCCAGTGTTTCTTTTGACGGTCTGTCTTGTCGCTTCCTGTTTCCTGCTTCCAGTGTTTCTTTTGACGGTCCGTCTTGTCGCTTACTGTTTCCTGCTTCCAGTGTTTCTTTTGACGGTCCGTCTTGTCGCTTACTGTTTTCTGCTTCCAGTGTTTCTTTTGACGGTCCGTCTTGTCGCTTACTGTTTCCTGCTTCCAGTGTTTCTTTTGACAGTCTGTCTTGTCGCTTACTGTTTCCTGCTTCCAGTGTTTCTTTTGACGGTCCGTCTTGTCGCTTACTGTTTCCTGCTTCCAGTGTTTCTTTTGACGGTCTGTCTTGTCGCTTCCTGTTTCCTGCTTCCAGTGTTTCTTTTGACAGTCTGTCTTGTCGCTTACTGTTTCCTGCTTCCAGTGTTTCTTTTGACAGTCTGTCTTGTCGCTTACTGTTTCCTGCTTCCAGTGTTTCTTTTGACGGTCCGTCTTGTCGCTTACTGTTTCCTGCTTCCAGTGTTTCTTTTGACGGTCCGTCTTGTCGCTTACTGTTTCCTGCTTCCAGTGTTTCTTTTGACGGTCTGTCTTGTCGCTTCCTGTTTCCTGCTTCCAGTGTTTCTTTTGACGGTCCGTCTTGTCGCTTACTGTTTCCTGCTTCCAGTGTTTCTTTTGACGGTCCGTCTTGTCGCTTACTGTTTTCTGCTTCCAGTGTTTCTTTTGACGGTCCGTCTTGTCGCTTACTGTTTCCTGCTTCCAGTGTTTCTTTTGACAGTCTGTCTTGTCGCTTACTGTTTCCTGCTTCCAGTGTTTCTTTTGACGGTCTGTCTTGTCGCTTCCTTTTTCCTGCTTCCAGTGTTTCTTTTGACGGTCCGTCTTGTCGCTTCCTGTTTCCTGCTTCCAGTGTTTCTTTTAATGGCTGTTTCCAGGCATAGAATTTCTCGCTAACTTTTGTATCTTATTCTGCAAAAATCTCCTCAGTTTTTGTTGAGTTCAATGGTTGTATTTTTCAGTCGTGTTCCTACTGGTTTATCTGTGTTATAGTATAGCTGTGTTGTAGTTTATCTGTGTTGTAGTTTATCTGTGTTGTAGTTTATCTGTGTTGTACTTTATCTGTGTTGTAGTTTTATCTGTGTTATAGTTTATCTGTGTTGTAGTTTAGTTGTGTTGTAGTTTATCTGTGTTGTTGTTTATCTGTGTAGTAGTTTATCTGTGTTATAGTTTATCTGTGTTGTAGTTTATCTGTGTTATAGTTTATCTGTGTTGTAGTTTAGTTGTGTTGTAGTTTATCTGTGTTGTAGTTTAGTTGTGTTGTAGTTTATCTGTGTTATAGTTTATCTGTGTTGTAGTTTAGTTGTGTTGTAGTTTATTTGTGTTATAGTTTATCTGTGTTGTAGTTTAGTTGTGTTGTAGTTATCTGTGTTGTAGTTTATCTGTGTTATAGTTTATCTGTGTTGTAGTTTAGTTGTGTTGTAGTTTATCTGTGTTGTAGTTTAGTTGTGTTGTAGTTTATCTGTGTTATAGTTTATCTGTGTTGTAGTTTATCTGTGTTATAGTTTATCTGTGTTGTAGTTTAGTTTGTGTGTTTTAGTTTATCTGTGTTATAGTTTATCTGTGTTGTAGTTTAGTTGTGTTGTAGTTTATCTGTGTTGTAGTTTAGTTGTGTTGTAGTTTATCTGTGTTGTAGTTTATCTGTGTTATAGTTTATCTGTGTTGTAGTTTAGTTGTGTTTGTAGTTTATCTGTGTTGTAGTTTATCTGTGTTGTAGTTTATCTGTGTTATAGTTTATCTGTGTTGTAGTTTAGTTGTGTTGTAGTTTATTCTGTGTTGTAGTTTAGTTGTGTTGTAGTTTATCTGTGTTGTAGTTTATCTGTGTTGTTGTTTAGTTGTGTTGTAGTTTATCTGTGCTGTAGTTTATCTGTGTTGTAGTTTAGTTGTGTTGTAGTTTAGTTGTGTTGTAGTTTATCTGTGTTATAGTTTATCTGTGTTGTAGTTTAGTTGTGTTGTAGTTTAGTTGTGTTGTAGTTTATCTGTATTGTAGTTTATCTGTGTTGTAGTTTATCTGTGTTGTAGTTTATCTGTGTTGTAGTTTATCTGTGTTGTAGTTTATCTGTGTTATAGTTTAGTTGTGTTGTAGTTTATCTGTGTTGTAGTTTAGTTGTGTTGTAGTTTATCTGTGTTGTAGTTTTATCTGTGTTGTAGTTTATCTGTGTTGTTGTTTAGTTGTGTTGTAGTTTATCTGTGTTATAGTTTATCTGTGTTTTAGTTTATCTGTGTTGTAGTTTATCTGTGTTGTAGTTTATCTGTGTTGTAGTTTATCTGTGTTGTAGTTTATCTGTGTTGTAGTTTATCTGTGTAATGGTTTATCTGTGTTGTAGTTTAGTTGTGTTGTAGTTTATCTGTGTTGTAGTTTATCTGTGTAATGGTTTTCTGTGTTGTAGTTTAGTTGTGTTGTAGTTTATATCTGTGTTGTAGTTTATCTGTGTTGTAGTTTATCTGTGTAATGGTTTATCTGTGTTGTAGTTTAGTTGTGTTGTAGTTTATCTGTGTTGTAGTTTATCTGTGTAATGGTTTATCTGTGTTGTAGTTTATTCTGTGTTGTAGTTTATCTGTGTTGTAGTTTAGTTGTGTTGTAGTTTATCTGTGTTGTAGTTTATCTGTGTTGTAGTTTAGTTATGTTGTAGTTTATCTGTGTTGTAGTTTAGTTGTGTTGTAGTTTATCTGTGTTGTAGTTTATCTGTGTTGTAGTGTAGTTGTGTTGTAGTTTATCTGTGTTGTAGTTTATCTGTGTTGTAGTTTAGTTGTGTTGTAGTTTATCTGTGTAATGGTTTATCTGTGTTGTAGTTTAGTTGTGTTGTAGTTTATCTGTGTTGTAGTTTATCTGTGTAATGGTTTATCTGTGTTGTAGTTTAGTTGTGTTGTAGTTTATCTGTGTTGTAGTTTATCTGTGTTGTAGTTTAGTTGTGTTGTAGTTTATCTGTGTTGTAGTTTAGTTGTGTTGTAGTTTATCTGTGTTGTAGTTTATCTGTGTTGTAGTTTATCTGTGTAATGGTTTATCTGTGTTGTAGTTTATCTGTGTTGTAGTTTATCTGTGTTTTAGTTTATCTGTGTTGTAGTTTAGTTGTGTTGTAGTTTATCTGTGTTGTAGTTTATCTGTGTTGTAGTTTATCTGTGTAATGGTTTATCTGTGTTGTAGTTTATCTGTGTTGTAGTTTATCTGTGTTGTAGTTTATCTGTGTTGTAGTTTAGTTGTGTTGTAGTTTATCTGTGTTGTAGTTTAGTTGTGTTGTAGTTTATCTGTGTAATGGTTTATCTGTGTTGTAGTTTAGTTGTGTTGTAGTTTATCTGTGTTGTAGTTTATCTGTGTTGTAGTTTAGTTGTGTTGTAGTTTATCTGTGTTGTAGTTTAGTTGTGTTGTAGTTTATCTGTGTTGTAGTTTATCTGTGTTGTAGTTTAGTTGTGTTGTAGTTTATCTGTGTTGTAGTTTATCTGTGTTGTAGTTTATCTGTGTTGTAGTTTATCTGTGTTGTAGTTTATCTGTGTTGTAGTTTATCTGTGTTGTACTTTATCTGTGTTGTAGTTTATCTGTGTTGTAGTTTAGTTGTGTTGTAGTTTATCTGTGTTGTAGTTTAGTTGTGTTGTAGTTTATCTGTGTTGTAGTTTATCTGTGTTGTAGTTTATCTGTGTTGTAGTTTATCTGTGTTGTAGTTTAGTTGCGTTGTAGTTTAGTTGTTGTTGTAGTTTATCTGTGTTGTAGTTTATCTGTGTTATAGTTTATCTGTTTTGTAGTTTAGTTGTGTTGTAGTTTATCTGTGTCGTAGTTTATCTGTGTTATAGTTTATCTGTTTTGTAGTTTAGTTTGTGTTGTAGTTTATCTGTGTTGTAGTTTATCTGTGTTGTAGTTTATCTGTGTTGTAGTTTCTGTGTTGTAGTTTATCTGTGTTGTAGTTTATCTGTGTTGTAGTTTATCTGTGTTGTAGTTTATCTGTGTTGTAGTTTATCTGTGTTGTAGTTTATCTGTGTTGTAGTTTATCTGTGTTATAGTTTATCTGTGTTGTAGTTTATCTGTGTTGTAGTTTATCTGTGTTGTAGTTTCTGTGTTGTAGTTTATCTGTGTTGTAGTTTATCTGTGTTGTAGTTTATCTGTGTTATAGTTTATCTGTGTTGTAGTTTAGTTGTGTTGTAGTTTATCTGTGTTGTAGTTTATCTGTGTTGTAGTTTCTGTGTTGTAGTTTATCTGTGTTGTAGTTAATTGTGTTGTAGTTTATCTGTGTTGTAGTTTATCTGTGTTGTAGTTTATCTGTGTTGTAGTTTATCTGTGTTGTAGTTTATCTGTGTTACAGTTTATCTGTGTTGTAGTTTAGTTGCGTTGTAGTTTAGTTGTGTTGTAGTTTATCTGTGTTGTAGTTTATCTGTGTTACAGTTTATCTGTGTTGTAGTTTAGTTGTGTTGTAGTTTATCTGTGTTGTAGTTTATCTGTGTTGTAGTTTATCTGTGTTATAGTTTATCTGTGTTATAGTTTATCTGTGTTGTAGTTTATCTGTGTTGTAGATTATCTGTGTTGTAGTTCTGTGTTGTAGTTTATCTGTGTTGTAGTTTATCTGTGTTGTAGTTTGTCTGTGTTATAGTTTATCTGTGTTGTAGTTTAGTTGTGCTGTAGTTTATCTGTGTTGTAGTTTATCTGTGTTGTAGTTTCTATGTTGTAGTTTATCTGTGTTGTAGTTTAGTTGTGTTGTAGTTTATCTGTGTTGTAGTTTATCTGTGTTGTAGTTTATCTGTGTTGTAGTTTATCTGTGTTGTAGTTTATCTGTGTTGTAGTTTAGCTGTGTTGTAGTTTATCTGTGTTGTAGTTTCTGTGTTGTAGTTTATCTGTGTTGTAGTTTATCTGTGTTGTAGTTTATCTGTGTTGTAGTTTAGTTGTGTTGTAGTTTATCTGTGTTGTAGTTTATCTGTGTTGTAGTTTAGTTGTGTTGTAGTTTATCTGTGTTGTAGTTTATCTGTGTTATAGTTTATCTGTGTTGTAGTTTATCTGTGTTGTAGTTTATCTGTGTTGTAGTTTATCTGTGTTGTAGTTTATCTGTGTTGTAGTTTATCTGTGTTGTAGTTTATCTGTGTTGTAGTTTATCTGTGTTGTAGTTTCTGTGTTGTAGTTTATCTGTGTTGTAGTTTATCTGTGTTGTAGTTTATCTGTGTTGTAGTTTATCTGTGTTGTGTTTCTATGTTGTAGTTTATCTGTCTTGTAGTTTAGTTGTGTTGTAGTTTATCTGTGTTGTAGTTTATCTGTGTTGTAGTTTATCTGTGTTGTAGTTTATCTGTGTTGTAGTTTATCTGTGTTGTAGTTTAGCTGTGTTGTGTTTATCTGTGTTGTAGTTTCTGTGTTGTAGTTTATCTGTGTTGTAGTTTATCTGTGTTGTAGTTTATCTGTGTTGTAGTTTAGTTGTGTTGTAGTTTTATCTGTGTTGTAGTTTATCTGTGTTGTAGTTTAGTTGTGTTGTAGTTTATCTGTGTTGTAGTTTATCTGTGTTATAGTTTATCTGTGTTGTAGTTTATCTGTGTTGTAGTTTATCTGTGTTGTAGTTTATCTGTGTTGTAGTTTATCTGTGTTGTAGTTTATCTGTGTTGTAGTTTATCTGTGTTGTAGTTTATCTGTGTTGTAGTTTATCTGTGTTATAGTTTATCTGTGTTGTAGTTTATCTGTGTTGTAGTTTATCTGTGTTGTAGTTTATCTGTGTTGTAGTTTATCTGTGTTATAGTTTATCTGTGTTGTAGTTTATCTGTGTTGTAGTTTATCTGTGTTGTAGTTTATCTGTGTTGTAGTTTATCTGTGTTCTAGTTTATCTGTGTTGTAGTTTATCTGTGTTATAGTTTATCTGTGTTGTAGTTTATCTGTGTTGTAGTTTATCTGTGTTGTAGTTTATCTGTGTTATAGTTTATCTGTGTTGTAGTTTATCTGTGTTGTAGTTTATCTGTGTTGTAGTTTATCTGTGTTGTAGTTTAGTTGTGTTGTAGTTTATCTGTGTTGTAGTTTATCTGTGTTATAGTTTATCTGTGTTGTAGTTTAGTTGTGTTGTAGTTTATCTGTGTTGTAGTTTATCTGTGTTGTAATTTATCTGTGTTGTAGTTTATCTGTGTTGTAGTTTATCTGTGTTGTAGTTTATCTGTGTTGTAGTTTATCTGTGTTATAGTTTATCTGTGTTGTAGTTTATCTGTGTTGTAGTTTATCTGTGTTGTAGTTTATCTGTGTTGTAGTTTATCTGTGTTGTAGTTTATCTGTGTTTGTAGTTTATCTGTGTTGTAGTTTAGTTGTGTTGTAGTTTATCTGTGTTGTAGTTTATCTGTGTTATAGTTTATCTGTGTTGTAGTTTAGTTGTGTTGTAGTTTATCTGTGTTGTAGTTTTATCTGTGTTGTAGTTTATCTGTGTTGTAGTTTATCTGTGTTGTAGTTTATCTGTGTTGTAGTTTATCTGTGTTGTAGTTTATCTGTGTTGTAGTTTAGTTGTGTTGTAGTTTATCTGTGTTGTAGTTTATCTGTGTTGTAGTTTATCTGTGTTGTAGTTTATCTGTGTTGTAGTTTATCTGTGTTGTAGTTTATCTGTGTTGTAGTTTAGTTGTGTTGTAGTTTATCTGTGTTGTAGTTTAGTTGTGTTGTAGTTTATCTGTGTTGTAGTTTATCTGTATTGTAGTTTATCTGTGTTGTAGTTTATCTGTGTTGTAGTTTATCTGTGTTGTAGTTTATCTGTGTTGTAGTTTATCTGTGTTGTAGTTTAGTTGTGTTGTAGTTTATCTGTGTTGTAGTTTATCTGTATTGTAGTTTATCTGTGTTGTAGTTTATCTGTGTTGTAGTTTATCTGTGTTGTAGTTTATCTGTGTTGTAGTTTATCTGTGTTGTAGTTTAGTTGTGTTGTAGTTTATCTTGTGTTGTAGTTTAGTTGTGTTGTAGTTTATCTGTGTTGTAGTTTATCTGTGTTGTAGTTTATCTGTGTTGTAGTTTAGTTGTGTTGTAGTTTATCTGTGTTGTAGTTTATCTGTGTTATAGTTTATCTGTGTTGTAGTTTAGTTGTGTTTTAGTTTATCTGTGTTGTAGTTTATCTGTGTTGTAGTGTAGTTGTGTTGTAGTTTATCTGTGTTGTAGTTTATCTGTGCTGTAGTTTAGTTGTGTTGTAGTTTATCTGTGCTGTAGTTTATCTGTGTTGTAGTTTATCTGTGTTGTAGTTTAGTTGTGTTGTAGTTTATCTGTGTTGTAGTTTATCTGTGTAATGGTTTATCTGTGTTGTAGTTTAGTTGTGGTGTAGTTTATCTGTGTTGTAGTTTATCTGTGTTGTAGTTTAGTTGTGTTGTAGTTTATCTGTGTTGTAGTTTATCTGTGTTATAGTTTATCTGTGTTGTAGTTTAGTTGTGTTGTAGTTTATCTGTGTTGTAGTTTATCTGTGTTGTAGTTTAGTTGTGTTGTAGTTTAGTTGTGCTGTAGTTTATCTGTGTTGTAGTTTATCTGTGTTGTAGTTTATCTGTGTTGTAGTTTAGTTGTGTTGTAGTTTATCTGTGTTGTAGTTTATCTGTGTTGTAGTTTATCTGTGTTGTAGTTTATCTGTGTTGTAGTTTAGTTGTGTTGTAGTTTATCTGTGTTGTAGTTTATCTGTGTTGTAGTTTATCTGTGTTGTAGTTTATCTGTGTTGTAGTTTAGTTGTGTTGTAGTTTATCTGTGTTGTAGTTTATCTGTGTTGTAGTTTCTGTGTTGTAGTTTATCTGTGTTGTAGTTTATCTGTGCTGTAGTTTCTGTGTTTGTAGTTTATCTGTGTTGTAGTTTATCTGTGTTGTAGTTTATCTGTGTTATAGTTTATCTGTGTTGTAGTTTAGTTGTGTTGTAGTTTATCTGTGTTGTAGTTTATCTGTGTTGTAGTTTCTGTGTTGTAGTTTATCTGTGTTGTAGTTTATCTGTGTTGTAGTTTAGTTGCGTTTGTAGTTTAGTTGTGTTGTAGTTTATCTGTGTTGTAGTTTATCTATGTTGTAGTTTATCTGTGTTGTAGTTTAGTTGTGTTGTAGTTTATCTGTGTTGTAGTTTATCTGTGTTGTAGTTTATCTGTGTTATAGTTTATCTGTGTTGTAGTTTATCTGTGTTGTAGTTTATCTGTGTTGTAGTTTATATCTGTGTTGTAGTTTATCTGTGTTATAGTTTATCTGTGTTGTAGTTTATCTGTGTTGTAGTTTATCTGTGTTGTAGTTTATCTGTGTTATAGTTTATCTATGTTGTAATTTATCTGTGTTGTAGTTTATCTGTGTTTGTAGTTTATCTGTGTTGTAGTTTATCTGTGTTGTAGTTTATCTGTGTTGTAGTTTATCTGTGTTGTAGTTTATCTGTGTTGTAGTTTATCTGTGTTATAGTTTATCTGTGTTGTAGTTTAGTTGTGCTGTAGTTTATCTGTGTTGTAGTTTATCTGTGTTGTAGTTTCTATGTTGTAGTTTATCTGTGTTGTAGTTTAGTTGTGTTGTAGTTTATCTGTGTTGTAGTTTATCTGTGTTGTAGTTTATCTGTGTTGTAGTTTATCTGTGTTGTAGTTTATCTGTGTTGTAGTTTATCTGTGTTATAGTTTATCTGTGTTGTAGTTTAGCTGTGTTGTAGTTTATCTGTGTTGTAGTTTCTGTGTTGTAGTTTATCTGTGTTGTAGTTTATCTGTGTTGTAGTTTATCTGTGTTGTAGTTTAGTTGTGTTGTAGTTTATCTGTGTTGTAGTTTAGTTGTGTTGTAGTTTATCTGTGTTATAGTTTATCTCTGTTGTTGTTTAGTTGTGTTGTGTAGTTTATCTGTGTTGTAGTTTAGCTATGTTGTAGTTTATCTGTGTTGTAGTTTATCTGTGTTATAGTTTATCTCTGTTGTTGTTTAGTTGTGTTGTAGTTTATCTGTGTTGTAGTTTATCTGTGTTGTAGTTTATCTGTGTTGTAGTTTAGTTGTGTTGTAGTTTATCTGTGTTGTAGTTTAGTTTGTGTTGTAGTTTATCTGTGTTGTAGTTTATCTGTGTTGTAGTTTATTCTCTGTTGTTGTTTAGTTGTGTTGTAGTTTATCTGTGTTGTAGTTTATCTGTGTTGTAGTTTATCTCTGTTGTTGTTTAGTTGTGTTGTAGTTTATCTGTGTTATAGTTTATCTGTGTTGTAGTTTAGTTGTGTTGTAGTTTATCTGTGTTGTAGTTTAGTTGTGTTGTAGTTTATCTGTGTTGTAGTTTAGTTGTGTTGTAGTTTATCTGTGTTGTAGTTTAGTTGTGTTGTAGTTTATCTGTGTTGTAGTTTATCTGTGTTGTAGTTTAGCTATGTTGTAGTTTATCTGTGTTTTAGTTTCTGTGTTGTAGTTTATATGTGTTATAGTTTATCTGTGTTGTAGTTTATCTGTGTTGTAGTTTATCTGTGTTGTAGTTTATCTGTGTTATAGTTTATCTCTGTTGTTGTTTAGTTGTGTTGTAGTTTATCTGTGTTGTAGTTTAGCTGTGTTGTAGTTTATCTGTGTTTTAGTTTCTGTGTTGTAGTTTATATGTGTTTATAGTTTATCTGTGTTGTAGTTTATCTGTGTTGTAGTTTAGCTGTGTTGTAGTTTATCTGTGTTGTAGTTTATCTGTGTTGTATTTTATCTGTGTTGTAGTTTATCTGTGTTATAGTTTATCTGTGTTGTAGTTTATCTGTGTTGTAGTTTATCTGTGTTGTAGTTTATCTGTTTTGTAGTTTATCTGGGTTGTAGTTTATCTGTGTTGTAGTTTAGCTGTGTTGTAGTTTATCTGTGTTGTAGTTTATCTGTGTTGTAGTTTATCTGTGTTGTAGTTTATCTGTGTTGTAGTTTATCTGTGTTGTAGTTTATCTGTGTTTATTATTTATCTGTGTTACAGTTTTGCTGTGTTGTAGTTTATCTGTGTCATAGTTTATCTGTGTTATAGTTTATCTGTGTTGTAGTTTAACTGTGTTGTAGTTTAACTATGTTGTAGTTTAGCTGTGTTGTAGTTTAACTATGTTGTAGTTTAGCTGTGTTGTAGTTTAACTATGTTGTAGTTTAGCTGTGTTGTAGTTTAACTATGTTGTAGTTTAGCTGTGTTGTAGTTTAACTATGTTGTAGTTTAGCTGTGTTGTAGTTTAACTATGTTGTAGTTTAGCTGTGTTGTAGTTTAACTGTGTTGTAGTTTAACTATGTTGTAGTTTAACTGTGTTGTAGTTTAACTATGTTGTAGTTTAGCTGTGTTGTAGTTTAACTATTTTGTAGTTTAGCTGTGTTGTAGTTTAACTATATTGTAGTTTATCTGTGTTGTAGTTTATCTGTGTTGTAGTTTAACTGTGTTGTAGTTTAGGTTACATTTTAAGCTAAGGTGTAGCCATTATTGCAGTACCTCTCTGACGACCTTCATTTCGTTGTTGTTATTCCCAATTATTGTATTTTTATATCTTCTATTCTCGATGTTACGTACTTTTACGTGGGTTTTAATTTCTCAGATTGATTTCCAATACCTTTAAAAATCTTTTTTCTCTGTATTTCCTAACTTTTTCTCAGACTTCTCACACTTTTACCAAGTGTTTACAACTTTTGCTGTGTATTTACTCTTGGATTGTTATCCAATAATCTGTTTCTTCAGTGTCTAATTCATTCAAGGTAAACACCAGGTTTAGTATCGCTGGTTTATCTGGTAGTGCTTCCCTTGAGGTATTCAGGTACCTTGTTTGTGCTTGGTATTATATGAAGGTGATTGAGTACCTGATGAGGCACCTAATATGAATCTGCATTAGTACCCATATAATATTAGTTATGGAATTCTTACACTTAATTTGTAGTGACTAACACTTAGATATTTTGTCACCATATATCATAACATAGTTACCTTTGGTCTTTCTTACATAGTTACCTTGGCGCTCCACATGTAGTTACCACCAACAATGAGTTTATCCTTGTTTAGGCAGAACCCGCCAGACGGCAGCACCAACTTGGCTTCACAGAAGAGTTTGTTCAGTAGCATCAGTGTCCTCTGGTGGCCCTCTTGCAGCTCTCTCTGTGGAAGTCCACAATAAAGGAAAAATATAAGCAACAGTGAACAACAACCTGGACCTTTGGTGGCCCTCTTGCAGCTCTCTCTGTAGGACTCCCCAGGGAAGGAGAGTGAACCACAACCTGGAAATCCGGTGGCCCTCTTGCAGCTCTCTCTGCAGGAGTCCCCAGGGAAGAACAGTGAACCACAACCTGGACAAGTCATTTAAACACGTACCTTAAACCACACCTTAAATAATTTAAACATTGAAACTAAACCAGAACAAATCATTAACGTATATTGATAATAATAATAATAATAATAATAATAATAATAATAATAATAATAATAATATAATAATAATAATAATAATAATAAATAATAATAATAATAAATAATAATAATAATAAATAATAATAATAATAATAATAATAATAATAATAATAATATAAATAATAATAATAATAATAATAATAATAATAATAATAATAATAATAATAATAATAATAATAAAATAATAATAAATAATAATAATAATAATATAATAATAATATAATAATAATAATATATAATAATAACAATAATAATAATAATAATAATAATAATAATAATAATAATAATAATAATAATAATAATAATAATAACAATAATAATAATAATAATAATAATAATAATAATAATAATAATAATAATAAAATAATAATAATAATAATAATAATAATAATAATAATAATAATAATAATAATAATAATAATAATAATAATAATAATAATAATAAAATAATAATAATAATAATAATAATAATATAATAATAATAATAATAATAATAATAATAATAATAATAATAACAATAATAATAATAACAATAATAATAATAATAATAATAATAATAATAATAATAATAATAATAATAATAATAATAATAATATAATAATAATAATAATAATAACAATAATAATAATAATAATAATAATAATAATAATAATAATAATAATAATAATAATAATAATAATAATACTAATAGTATCTTTATTTCTAAAAGTATACAGACCATAGCTGACATACTACTATATAGGAAGTCACATGTTATGCTGAGCATTTCCAGCAAATTAGGTCAGTTTTGTCCCAGGATGTGACCCACACCAGTCAAATAGCACCAAAATACCTATTTTACTGCTAGGTGAACACTGACAGCAGGTGTCTTAGGGAAACGCGTCCTGATGTTTCCACCCGTATCGGGGATCGATCCCCGGACCTCAGTGTGTGAGCTGAGTGTGTTAACGATCTTTTTGAATAGTCATATTAGAAAAAGGGCGTCATTATTTTATTTTATTCTATTTTTATGATTAATAACAATAATAGCAATAATAATTTCATGGGAGGGCCATATCTATTTCCTAGAAGGGCCACATGTGGCCCCTCTGGGCATATCCATTTCCTACACGGGCCACTTCCGGCCCCTCAGGCCATATCCATTTCCTACAAGGGCCACTTGCGGCCCCTCAGGACATATCCATTTCCTTCAAGGGCCACTTCCTATCCACCCAGGACATATCCATTTCCTACAAGGGCCACTTCCGGCCCCTCAGGACATATCCATTTCCTACAAGGGCCACTTCCGGCCCCTCAGGACATATCCATTTCCTACAAGGGCCACTTCCGGCCCCTCAGGACATATCCATTTCCTACAAGGGCCACTTCCGGCCCCTCAGGACATATCCATTTCCTACAAGGGCCACTTTCGGCCCCTCAGGCAATATCCATTTCCTACAAGGGCCACTTCCGGCCCCTCAGGACATATCCATTTCCTTCAAGGGCCACTTGCGGGCCCTCAGGCCATATCCATTTCCTACAAGGGCCACTTGCGGCCCCTCAGGACATATCCATTTCCTGAAAGGGCCACATGCGGCCCTCGGGCCACAGGTTGGGTGACCTTTGGCGTACGTGTTAACCTTCTTCACTCAAGTTCAGACAACGGACTGAAGGCAACAGCAGTGAGGAGGTAAAGATGATGTCAATCTCACTCCTGCTGTCTTCAGTCCTGTCCTTGTACTTGACTGAAGAAATCTAACACGTGGGCGAAACGTTACATCAACTTGTCAGTATTTTTACACCGTCTTAAAAGTCTCACATGAAAATGGAATAACAAATTGGCTAGTCCTACTTATGATCTATGAGGAGAAACAGAACTGTATCTCCAACTGGGGGACTGATTACCTCAAACTTCCTTTGTCAGTATTGGACTGACAAAGTCACTGGCAGGGGAAACATTCCCTCGCTAAAGACAGTAACTTGTTGTACAGGAGTCAAGATCTTTTAAATAATTGCTTTTACCTTAATTAATCAGATATTAAATTCTGCATCAAATCATGTAATATCAAGGGTATAGATGTATTACTGCAATGACTTTAATTCTGTAAAAATTTTTTATATGTATACATTGTGGGAACACCAGCAGTGTTGCTACACTATTCTATATGATAGTTACATTTGTGGGAACACCATAGCATGTTACTAACCAACATAATTCTATATGATAGTTACATTGTGGGAACACCAGCAGTGTTGCTACACTGTTCTATATGATAGTTACATTGTGGGAACACAAGCATGTTGCTACACTATTCTATATGATATGTTACATTGTGGGAACACCAGCAGTGTTGCTACACTATTCTATATGATAGTTACATTGTGGGAACACCAGCAATGTTGCTACACTATTCTTAAAGATAGTTACATGTGGGAACACCAGCAGTGTTGCTACACTATTCTATATGATAGTTTACATTGTGGGAACACCAGCAGTGTTGCTACACTATTCTATATGATAGTTACAATTTTGGGAACACCAGCAGTGTTGCTACACTATTCTATATGATAGTTACATTGTGGGGAAAACAAGCAGTGTGTTGCTACACTATTCTATATGATAGTTACATTGTGGGAACACCAGCAGTGTGTTGCTACACTATTCTATATGATAGTTACATTGTGGGAACACCAGCAGTGTTGCTACACTATTCTATATGATAGTTACATTGTGGGAACACCAGCAGTGTGTTGCTACACTATTCTATATGATAGTTACATTGTGGGAACACCAGCAGTGTGTTGCTACACTATACTATATGATAGTTACATTGTTGGAACACCAGCATGTGTTGCTACACTATTCTATATGATAGTTACATTGTGGGAACACCACAGTGTTGCTACACTATTCTATATGATAGTTACATTGTGGGAACACCAGCAGTGTGTTGCTACACTATTCTGTATGATAGTTACATTGTGGGAATACCAACAGTGTTGCTACACTATTCTATATGATAGTTACATTGTGGGAACACCAGCAGTGTGTTGCTACACTATTCTGTATGATAGTTACATTGTGGGAATACCAACAGTGTTGCTACACTATTCTATATGATAGTTACATTGTGGAACACCAGCATGTGTTGCTACACTTTCTGTATGATAGTTTTCATTGTGGGTG
>NC_069489.1:15707763-15726958 GCF_026875155.1 Cherax quadricarinatus | reverse complement strand
CATAATGGTGAAAATTTTTTCTTGGAGAAAAGTCATGGCCCAATGTATCAAAAGTTTTTAGTAAGTCAATGAGATCCCAGTGGGACTTCTTTTTTCTCTATTGCAGTGTATATATGTTCTAGCATGTGTATTATGTTTCATTAGTATTTTATTAGGCCTGAATCCAAATTGGCAGGGGTTGAGAATGTTTTGGGAGATGGGGGTAGGAGTAGATTCGTTTATAAATTTAAATTTTTTTCGAAGATTTTTGAGAGAGGGTGTAAATTGGATATTGGCCTATAGTTATTCAACTCTGTTTGGTCTCCCCCTTTTATGGATCGGGGTGACCCTTGCTATTTTGAGAACTGTAGGGAAGGGTGGAGGATTCAATGGATTTGTTAAAGAGTGTTGCAATGATTGGTGATAGTACTTGTGACGCTTTTTTGTATATAAAGGGTGGTAGGTATTTAATATCCCCTGCCTTGTTTTTCAGTGCGTTGATAATAAGGAAGACTTGTATGGGTTAGTCGGAGCTAGGAAAGTGTGTTCGGGTAGTTGCCAGTGAGGTAGTCATTTGGTGGGGTATCTGAGCTTGGGTTTTATTGGCAAGTTTTGACCTATAGTGGAGAAGAATCATTGAGTCTGTTTGCTGTTTCTGTTGGGGGGAGTTGGGGTTCATCTGATTTTGCTAATTTTATTTCGCTATTTCGTGATATTTTTTTGTTTCCAGAATTTCTGATGGGGTTTCTTCCAGGTCTTTTTTATATCACCTCGTAAGTTGGATAATCTGTTCTCATAATACAATTTTTTTGCCCTTCTTATCAGGCTGGTTAGGATTGCCGAGTAACGTTTTGTTTGGTCTCTGGTTATGGGGACCCATTCTGTACTGTTTTTCATATCGGTGTTTTGTATTTTGGATTTGAGAATGCTGGGTGTTAGCCAGGGACTGTTCAGTCTCTTTGCTGTCATCTGTTTAGTTTTTTTAGGGCAGTGCTTGTTATAGAGGTATGGGTTTTTTTTTAGAAAATTATTAAACTTCGTCAATATCTGTATAGATTTTAGCTCAGTTTTGCCAGTCAATGTTTTTTTATGCTGTTGTGAAGTTTTTAAAGGCTGCCTCATTTGTGAAGTTGAAGGTGACTTTTGTATGTCTTGGGGTATTTTACCAAGGTTGTTATGAGGAAAAGTCGGGTAGTGGGGCTGTGGTATTATCTGTAATTATGCCTGATTTTAAAGGGGATATGGTGTTGGTCCAGATGTGGTCAAGTAGGGAAACACTAGTCTCTGTAACTCTTGTAGGTTTTGTTACTGTTGGTAGCAACATGCAGTTACTCATTGTGTTTGTGAATTCAATAACGTGTGGATCCTGGTCTTGCAGGAGATTTATATTGAAGTCACCTGAGAGTAGTAAGTGATCTTTGTTCATGCGTGCATCGTTATCATACTTCCTAGGTTTTGACTAAATTGGCTAATGTTTGATTGTGGAACTCCTGTAGATGTTTATCACTGTGAGAGGTTTTTTGTAGGTATTTGGATTTGAATTTAGCTATTATATATTCCCCATGTTCATCCCTTTTGCAAGTATTAGTGATACATTCTAGTTGGTCTGAGTAGTATATAGCAGTGCCACCCCCTTGTTGGTCTGGCCTACAGTTGAGTATGGCTGTGTAACCAGGAATGGCATGACATCTGTACTATCAGGCTTTAGCCAGGTTTCAGTTAGTGTATGATGGACATATTGGCATGCAAGGAATTTAGTAATGCTAGGAGGTCACCATAATGCTTGCTTAAAGATCTGATATTGTAGTTAAAGATAGTTATGTTGTTGTTGGCACTGAGAAGTGCCTTTGATTGTTCTGCTGTGTAGTAATTACAGTAAACTGTTTGAATCATTTAAGTCATTAAATAAGAGGTTGGTATCAGGATCAATGCTTGTAATCATAAGATTTGTAGTGAATCTATAGTTAGAATTAAGTAAAAAATAAAGTAAATATTCTAAAGCTAAAAAAAAAAATAGCACCTGAATTATTTAACAAATGTAAAAATAATGAGCTAAGGTAGTTTTTTAAAGCTAAAATAAAGGAGACAATATAAAAGGGACTAAAATAATTTGTGGTGAAAATAAAGTGATGATCAAATAATGGAGCTTGGGAATATGATAGTAGGTAGTACTTTAAAGGTAATTCTTTAAAGTTAGAATTATAATATAAAATTATAATATAAAAGGGACTAATATAAGTTGTGGTGAACAATAAAGTGGTAATCAAATAAATGAGCTTTGGAATATAATGGCAAAATAGTGAACTTATTAACTTTAGCACCTGGGAATAGCACCTTGATTAGTTTAACAATTGTGAATATATGAGCTAAGGTAGTTATATAAAGCTAAAATAAAGGAAAAAAATATATAAGGGACTACAATTAAGTAATGGTAAACAAGTTAAATGGACAGATAGTCACTATGAAATATTATTGGTTTAGGAGTAAGATCTGATTTGTAATATTAAATAAGTTGAGCAGTTTATTGCACAATAAAAAATAAAATAAAAAATGAGGTAGTTGGTACTAGCTAACAAAAGATAGTTTTGGTACTTGCAAAAAAAGTAATTGGAATATACACTAATTGCATACACAATAAAAAGTGACTAAAAATACAAGTAGTGGTAAACAAAATTAAATGGACAGGTAAGAACAATGAATAGTGGTAATGTTTTGGTTATAATATAAAAGTAAGGGTAGACAGGACACAGGTACACAGGTTCACAGGTACCGATAACGGTCCCCGGGTCACTTTCACAGGTCCAGTCACAGGTAACAGGTACACGGGTAACAGATTCACATCCCCGGGTACACAGGTAACAGGTACACAGTAACAGTAACAGGACCGGGTACACAGGTACACGGTCCCAGGTACAGGGTTTTCCCAGGTACAAGGTACACAGGCCCCCCGGTACCCGGGGAACCCATACACGGGGTACACGGGTTTAAAGGGACACAGGTACAAGGAACAGGTACACAGGTAAAAGGGTACAAAGGATAAAAAAAGGGTTGGGTTGAAAAAAAAATTAAAAATTTGGAAACAAAATGTTATGGGAAGTTTTAAAAATAATGAAAATGTACAAAAGTAAAAATTTGACTGGTAGTAATATGGTGTTTAAAAAAATTTTAGTAAGAAATAATGTTAAAAAAAAAGTGAAAAGTAATTTTTATTTCATTCAATATTGCACGGGTATTATATTGGGGTTTATAGGGCAGTAAAGGAAATTAAGGTACTCTAAGATAGAAAATTTGGGGTATTAAAACAGGTAAAGGAAATTTAACAAGTAATGGTTTTTAAAGTAAAAAATGTTAAGAAAAATTTGAAATTAAAAGTAAGAATGATAATTTTTAATTTTAGTAATATCAATTGAAGTTTTAAAAAAAAATATAGGTGAATATGGCAGAGAAAAGTATCAATTCAGCAAAATTTTAAAAGCGAAAAATATAAAAAAGAAAATTACAAAAGGGTGACTTTTGCTTACGTAAAAAAATAATGGGTTTTTTAATTTTTTTAATTACTAAAAAATTTGTAAAATAAAATTTTTGAACAATAAGGGAGCAAAACGTAAAAAGCTACGTAGGCTTTTAATTTGACATTTTTTTAGTTATTCTCTGAAAGATTGTATCCCTGGGGGAAACGTGTAGTCATTCTCGTTCGTGGATTGTGTCTTTGACTCATTTTTTTTCCTAACAAGAATTTTCCCCCCCGTGTAAAGCATTGGTGTATTGGTCGTTTTTTCTCCCTGCTTAAGTTTCTGACTCTATACAAGGTTTTCTGACTTTTTTTTTTGGAAAAGACACTCTTTTATGTAACCTTTTTCTTTATTTAATAGATGCAATAATTAAGTCTTTTTTCCTGTCAGTGAGGGGGAATCAAGCATAACACTTTTTCTACCATGGGATCCTAGTCCCCTGGCTTTCTTTTTTTTCTGATTTTGGTACAATAACACTGTTTGTCCTTTAGTTTGCAGAGTAATTTCTTTATGTTTGTTTGGTTCAAAAATTTACTGGGAAAAAAGTGGCTTTACTATTACTGCTCCGTATTTATCTTGTTCAGTTTTATCTTCTTGGAGAGCAAAGTAGCACTGAATGGTTACTAATTTTTCTTCCTTTTTTTACTGCTCTTTAACCTTTGTATTAAGGTATTATTTTTTGGGTTGGTATCTATGATGTTTGGATGGTCTTGCCACAGTTAGTCTTTTGGTTTGATAACTTTTGTTCAAGACTGAGGATTTTTTTTCGAGTTGTGTCCCTGGTGTCTTGTTTTGTTAGCGTCTTCGAAAATTCATTTTTTCAAAAACAAATTTAGAGCAAAATTTAGGGGATCTGGATCGTTGGCTACCCGAGAGACTACTTGGGGGGCTGAATCCGGGGAGAGGGGAAAAAGGGTGGGCTGGGGGAGCCATGTTTGTTGTTTTGTTGTGGTGTCGCCCCTTTATGGGGGTGGATGGGGTTTCTGGGCCCGGGGCCTCCTGCTAACTTTTGAAAAGTTTTTTTTTCGGGCCCCAACCCAGCGATGCACATATTCTAATCATGTTAAATTTTTGGGAAAACCGCAGTATTTCTAACCCCTTCTATATCTATTTCGTTGTGGAAAACCCGCAGTGTTGGTACCATTCTATGTATATTTCATTGTGGGAAACCCGCATTATTGCTACACTATCATGTGATAGTTCATTGTGGGAAAACCAGTATGTTGTACACTATTTTTTTGTAGTTAATTTTGGGAACACCACGTGTTGTCACTATTCAAAGATAGTTACTTGGGAACACCAGCATGTTGCACATATTCATATGATGTTACATTGTGGGGAAAACCAGCTTTTGCTACATATTCTTTGTGTAGTTACATTGTGGGGAAAACCCAGTAGTGTTGCTACCCTTTCATATGATGTAAAATTTTTGGGAAACCCCAGCTGTGTTGCTACACTATTCTATAGATGTTACATTGTGGGAACAAACCAGTAGGTTGCTACCTATTCATATGATATTTTCTTTGGGGGAACACCCGTGTGTTGCTACACTTTCTAATGATAGTTACATTTTGGAACCAGTAGTGTTGCTACACTATTCTTATGATAGTTACTTGTGGGAAACCAGTAGTGTTTCACACTATTCTATTGATAGTTACATTTTGGGAAACCATAGTTTGCTACACTATTCTATTGTGTTTCCCTTGTGGGAAACCAGCAGTGTTGTACACTATTCTATATAAAATTACATTGTGAGAACACCAGCAGTGTTGCCACTATTCTTTTTGTAGTTACATTTGGGGAAAACCCCGTGTGTTCACCCCTACTATATGATGTTACATTTTGGGAACCCGTAGGGTTGCTACCATTTCATATGTAGTTACATTGTGGGAAAACCCCCAGTGTTGTACACTATTCTATAATAATGTTACATTGTGGGGAAAACCAGCGTGTTGCTACATTTTTCTATATAATATTCATTGTGGGAACCCCGCTTTTTTTACACTATTTTTATAAAAGTTACATTGTGGGAAACCAGCAGTGTTGTAACCCATTCTAAATATGTTACATTTGGGAAAACCCCGTAGGGGTTTTACACTTTTCTTAGATAGTTACTTTTGGGGAAAACCGTAGTTTGCTACACATTTTTATGATGTTACTTTTTTGGGGGAAAACCAGCGTGTTCTACACTATTCTTTAAAAGTTACATTGTGGGAAACACCCGAAGTGTTGTACCTATTTTATATAAAAAGGTTTTAAATTTTGGGAACAACCCCGTTTGTACACATTCTATATAATGTTAATTGTGGGAAAAACCCCGCAGGTTTTCTACACTTTTTCATATGATGTTACATTGTGGGAAAACCAGTAGTTTGTACATTTCTAAAGATAGTTACATTGTGGGGAAAACCCTAGTGTTTTCAACTTTTCTATATTGTTACATTGTGGGGAAAACCGTAGTGTTGTACACTATTTATAGAAGTTACTTTTGGGGAAAAACCCGCAGGGGTTTTACCATTCTATTTTAGTTTTTATTGGGGAACCGCATGTTGCTCCTATTTTTATATGTAGTTACATTTTTGGAAAACCCGCAGTGTTGCTACACTATTCTGTATGTTGTTAATTGGGGAAACCCGCAGGTTGCTTTACACTATTCTATATGAGTTATATTGTGGGAACCCAAAGTGTTGCTACACTATTTTATATGATAGTTAATTTTGGGAAACCAGTAGTGTTGCTACATATTTTTATGATAGTTAATTGTTGGGGAAAACCCCGCAGTGTGTTGCTACACTATTCTATAAAGTTCATTGTGGGAAACCCTGTGTTGCTACCTATTCTTAGTAGTTCATTGTGGGGAAACCGTAGTGTTGTACACATTCTATTAAGTTACATTGTGGGAACACCAGCAGTGTTGCTACACTTTCTATAAATATTACATTGTGGAAACCAGCAGTGTTTTCTGCATATTCTTATGATAGTTTTATTGTTTGGGAACACCGCAGTGTTGTCATATTCTGTATGTAGTTTTAAATTTGGGAACACCAGCAGTGTTTTCTACACTATTCTATAGGGAAATTTCATTGTGGGAAAACCAGAAATGTTGGGGACACTATTCTTATTATTACATTGTGGGGAACACCCAGGTTGCCAAAAATTTCTTAATATGATAGGTCCCCCTTTTGGGAAACCAGCGTGTTGCTACATATTCTATTTAAGTTGTTTTTGGGGGAAAATCACAATGTTGCTACACTATTCTTTATGATAGTTACATTGTGGGAACATCAGCAAATTTTTTTACACAATTCTATATGTATTACATTTTTGGGACACCACAGTGTTACTACCTATTCTTTATGATGTTTACATTGGGGGAACCCAGCGTGTTGTACTATTTATTTGTAGTTACATTTTGGAACACCGCATTATTTTTACACTATTCTATGTGATAGTTACTTGTGGGAACACCCGTAGTGTTGCTACCTTTCTATATGATGTTACATTGTGGGAAAACCAGCTGTTTGTAACATTCTAATGATAGTTCATTTGTGGGGAAAACCCGTATGTTGCTACACTATTCTTATGATGTTACATTGTGGGAACCCAGTAGTGTTTCTACACTATTCTATATGATAGTTACATTTGGGGAAAAAACCAGTAGTGTTGCTACTATTCATATGATATTACTTGTGGAAAACCGTGTGTTGCAACTATTCTTTTTTGATAGTTACATTGTGGGAACACCATTTGTGTTGCTACACTTTTTATGTAGTTCATTGTGGAATACCACGGTTGCTACCTTTTCTAATAATAGTTACATTGTGAGAACAAGAGTGTTGCCCCACTATTCTATATGATGGGGTTTTCTTTGGGGGGGAAAACCCTTTTGTGTTGCTACATATTTATATGTAGTTTCATTTGGGAACACCAGTGTTTGCTACCTATTCTATATGATGTTACATTGTGGGAATACCGCGTGTTTACAATTCATATAATGTTACATTGTGGGAAAAACCAGCGGTTTTTTACATTATTTATAATTTGTTTAATTGGGAACACCCCAGGGTTTTACCTTTTTTCTATATAATAGTTACTTGGGAACACCGCAGTGTTTTTACATATTTTTATTGATAGTTAAAGTGGGGGAAACCCTTTAGTGTTTTTTACACTATTCTATTATGTTCATTTGGGGAAAACCCATAGTGGTTTTTACACATTTATTGATAAGTTTACATTGGGGAACACCACAGTGTTGCTACACTATTCTATATAAAGTTACATGTGGGAACACCGCAGTTTGCTACACTATTTTAATATATTACATGTGGGAAAACCAGCATGTTGCTACACTATTCTATATGATGTTAAATTGTGGAACACCCGTAGTGTTGCTACACTATTTTATAGATAGTTCTTGTAAAAAACACCATATGTTGCTACATATTCCCATATGATGTTACGTGGGAACACCAGTATGTTGCTAATTTCTATTTGTAGTTTCATTTTGGGAACACCAGCAGGTTGCTACCTATTCTTTTTAAAAGTTTCTTGTGGGAACACCCAGGGTTGCTGCATATTCTATATGATAGTTACATTTTTTGGAACCCAGCAGTGTTGCTACACTATTCTGATGATAGTTACTTGTGGAACACCAGCAGTGTTGCTACCAAATTTATAGATAGTTATTTGTGGGAAAACCAACAGTGTTGCTACACTATTTTTGATTTAATTGTGGAACCCATATGTTGCCCACACATTCATAGATTTTACATTTTTGGGAAGACCACATGTGTTCCCACATATTTTATTATAGTTACTTGGGGAACACCGCAGTGTTGCTACATATTCTATATGATAGTTACTTGTGGGAAAAAACCCGTAGGGTTTTTACACTATTCTATATGATAGTTACATTGTGGGAACACCAAATGTGTTGCCACTATTTTAGATAGTTCATTTTTGGGGAAAAACCCCAGTGTTGTAACTATTCATATAATAGTTACATGTGGGGAAAACCCGCAGTGTTGCTGCACTAAATTTATAGTAGTTACATTGTTGAACACCAGCAGGTTGCTAATTATTTGTATGAAGTTACATTGTGGAAACCCGCAGTGTTCTACACTATTCTTATGATGTTACATTTTGGGGGAACACCGTAGGTTGGACCTATTTTTAGAAGTTATATTGTGGGGAAAATCAACAGTGTTGCTAACTATTTTAATTTATTTTTTTGTGGGAACCCAGCGTTTGCTACATTTCTAATGATAGTTACATTTTGGGGGAAAACCAGCAGTGTTGTACATTTCTATAGAAAGTTTCATGGGGAAACCACAGTGTTGCTACCTATTCTTTGATAGTTACATTTGGGAACACCAGCGTGTTGTACACTATTCATAGATGTTTACAAGGGGAAAAACCAGCAGTGTGCTACACTATTCTATTGATTTGTTTTCATTGTGGGAACACCCAAATGTTGTACACTTTTATAAAGTATTACTTGTGGGGAAAACCATTTGTTGTACCTTTTTATGATGTTACATGTGGGGAACACACAGGGTTTTACCCCTTTTATAATAGTTACATTTTGGGAACACCGCGTGTTGCTACACTATTCTAATGTTGTTACCCTTGTGGGAAACACCAGTAGTTTTGGGGACACATTCTATTGATAGTTTCATTGTGGGAAAACCCCCGCGTTGCCAAACATTTTATATGATGTTTCATTTTGGGAACACCCGCAGTGTTTCTAAAACATTCATTTTTATAGTTTCGTTTTTGGGGCATCAGCAAAGTTGTCATATTCTATAGTAGTTACTTGTGGGAACATCAGAAAAGGGGTACACTATTATATTTGAATTACAGTGGGAACACAGCTGTTTTCACACTTTTTATATGAAGTTCATTTGAAAAACCAATGTTTGGGTACAAAATCTAAATTTTTAGTTACATTTTGGGGAAAACCCCAATGTTGCTACACTATTCTAATGATAGTTACATTGTGGGGAAAACCAGCAGTGTTGCTACACTATTCTAATGATAGTTTTACTTTTTGGGAAACCCGCAAAAGTTGCTAACTTTCTTAGATATTACATTGTGGGGGAAAACCACAATGTTTCTACCTATTCTATATGATAGTTTTCATTGTGGGAACACCGCAGTGTTTTCCTACTATAGTTTTTACATTGTGGGAACCCACAGTGTTCACACTTTTTTATATGATTGTTAAATTGGGGAACACCCGCGTGGCTACACTATTCTAAGATGTTACTTGGGGGAAACCCGCAGTGTTGCTACCATTTTATATGTAGATACATTGTGGGAACACCAGCAGTGTTGCTACACTATTTATATGAAGTTTCATTGTGGGAACACCGCAGTGTTGCTAACTATTTTTTGAAGATACATTGTGGGAACACCCGCAGGTTGTACACTATTCTATATTAGTTACATTGTGGGACACCAGCAGTGTTGTTTCCTATTCATAGTTGTTACATTTTTGGGAACACCAGCGTGTTGTACACTTTTTTATATGATATTACATTGTGGGAAAAACCAGCAGTGTTGCTACAATTCATATGATAGTTACATTTTTGGGGAAAACCCCCAAGTTGCACCTATTTTATTTGATGTTACATTTGGGAACATCACAATGTTGCTAAAATTTCTATAATAGTTACATTGTGGGAACACCAGCACTGTTGCTACCATTCTATATAATGTTGCTAGTGGATGGTACCACTAACCCCTCCTCCTCCGCTTCCACTCCCTGACTACGTATATAACCTCTTTCGACCAATGTGAATTTCTTGAAGTCTGATGGATAAACCCCAAACGATTCCAGGCTGAGAGACTGATTACCTCAAACTCCTCCCCCTCTGTGAACCTTTTTTTTTTTGGACGATGAAGCCACTTTGTATCAAACGTTACCCCCCGGAAAATTTCCCTTATGATGCGTGGTATCTCATTTTTTCAACTTGTGATTTTGAACCAAGTATTTAACAACTTTTACCAGTTCAAAAGGGAAAACTCTAAAAAACTAAGTGATGAAACACAGAAAGAAAGCGTAATAAGGGTTCCACGAGGTTCTTGGGCTAAATATGGAGGACGAGTGTTTGAGTGAGATGGGTGGGTTTTTAGAAAACTGCGTAGTTTTGGGCCGTAGGGGCCCGCCATTTCCCCGTTATGTTCTTTCCGATCGTCTGTGTTAATGCAGTGCTTGTTACGTTCCGTCTGTGGTAATGCAGTGCTCTGTTACGTTCCGTCTGTGGTAATGCAGTGCTCTGTTACGTTTCCGTCTGTGGTAATGCAGTGCTCTGTTACGTTCCGTCTGTGGTAATGCAGTGCTCTGTTACGTTCGGTCTGTGTCTCTGCAGTGCTCTGTTACGTTCCGTCTGAGACCATTTATACCTGTACTCTCCAGCTGAGGATTTATTTAGGCTCGGGTACACATAAGAACAATTATCATAGAGTGTAAATTACCCACCAGGATAACCCAAAAAAATCTGACAATGGAAGAGAGGGGGAAATCTTAATATTATAAGATGGGAGAGAGGTGGAATTGAGAGATCTGAGGGAAAAGGCCTTTAATGTAACACATTTAACTATCCAAGGTTTTCTTAATGGCTGTCTTGTCAAGGTACTGACCTTGATAAATCCGCATGCGAAGATATTCCCCTCCAAAATATTTTTCGACTTGTCTTCGATGATTCAGCAATCATAAAATATTAGAAAACAGGACATCAGTTTCAGACAATAGAATTTGCACGATGTCAAAGTGACTTAATTACTTTAAGATCTGGTAGACAACTTACTATTTGTCTGGCAAAAGTTTGTTGACTGTGATCGTTCCAGACGTTAGTGTCATTACTGTTGTTAGGCTGACTGGAGGAGGAGCCTGGAAGAACACCACCACGACGAAGATCATTACCAACAGCAGGAATGTAGTGAAGGGCGTTGCCTTGATGGTTGATGCCTTGAGAACCATGATCTGCCTGCTGTAAGGGAACAATAAGAGAACAAGTCAGTGACAGACCATCAGATATTAACATGATCTGCCTGCTGGAGGGGGACAATAAGAGAAACAAGTCAGTGACAGACCATCAGATATTAACATGATCTGCCTGCTGGAGGGGGACAATAAGAGAACAAGTCAGTGACAGACCATCAGATATTAACATGATCTGCCTGCTGGAGGGGGACAATAAGAGAACAAGTCAGTGACAGACCATCAGGTATTAACATGATCTGCCTGCTGGAGGGGGACAATAAGAGAACAAGTCAGTGACAGACCATCAGATATTAACATGATCTGCCTGCTGGAGGGGGACAATAAGAGAACAAGTCAGTGACAGACCATCAGATATTAACATGATCTGCCTGCTGGAGGGGGACAATAAGAGAACAAGTCAGTGACAGACCATCAGATATTAACATGATGGGAAGGTAATAGCTGTGTTTGTAAATAAGAAACACTCAGGTCTAGTTCTTCCAGTTCTTCGACGAAGTATGGAAAATGAGCAGCGGGGGCGTTGACCCTCCGATACTTTCTCTCGGTATACTCTCTCCAGGATCACTTCAAGCTGATAAACATGATGATAGGCAGGAGAGCCAGTAAAGAGTGAGCATTAAAGACGAAGAATAATTCGGAAAAAATTCAGGATAAGGCACAATGTAAATAGAAATACCTCAACAGGATTACATGGTTGGATAGTGAGTTTTATCACGTCACAGGTTATGAGGAGGATAATGGAATTCCAAGAACTCACAGCCAGACTAAAGATAGTGAGCTTTATCATGTCACAGGTTATGAGGAGGATAATGGAATTCCAAGAACTCACAGCCAGACTAAAGATAGTGAGCTTTATCATGTCACAGGTTATGAGGAGGATAATGGAATTCCAAGAACTCACAGCCAGACTAAAGATAGTGAGATTTATCATGTCACAGGTTATGAGGAGGATAATGGAATTCCAAGAACTCACAGCCAGACTAAAGATAGTGAACTTTATCATGTCACAGGTTATGAGGAGGATAATGGAATTTCCCAAGAACTCACAGCCAGACCAAAGATAGTGAGCTTTATCATGTCACAGGTTATGAGGAGGATAATGGAATTCCAAGAACTCACAGCCAGACCAAAGATAGTGAGCTTTATCATGTCACAGGTTATGAGGAGGATAATGGAATTCCAAGAACTCACAGCCAGACTAAAGATAGTGAACTTTATCATGTCACAGGTTATGAGGAGGATAATGGAATTCCAAGAACTCACAGCCAGACCAAATAGTGAGCTTTTATCATGTCACAGGTTATGAGGAGGATAATGGAATTCCAAGAACTCACAGCCAGACCAAAGATAGTGAGCTTTATCATGTCACAGGTTATGAGGAGGATAATGGAATTCCAAGAACTCACAGCCAGACCAAAGATAGTGAGCTTTATCATGTCACAGGTTATGAGGAGGATAATGGAATTCCAAGAACTCACAGCCAGACTAAAGATACGTAGATCACTTATGGAAAATAATAACGAAATATAACACCTCAGCAGTAGATTCCAAGAAGTGAAAATCCCGGAACAGAACACACTGGAACGAATAGAGAAATGGGAAGAAATAATTATGTAGGAGAATATACCAGAGGAGACTATGGAACTGAAGGTGTTACCAAGGTAACACTGCACCATAGGGTAACTAGGGTGACCATAGTTTACTTATGGATGGTTCCATGGATCATCACCCCTGGGGATCCAATACATAAATAACCCGCACATAGGAAAGAGAAGCTTACGACGACGTTTCGGTCCGACTTGGACCATTTACAAAGTCACAGCTTTTTTAAATCAAGCTTTTTTCCCTAACACTGCCATGTACGCTGATTATAACAAATAAAATTTAAAGAAATCAGACGATAAATAATGAATAACAGTAATCGTGGTTACACCTCCGCCAGCACTGGTCCTGGTGACGTGGTACTCCTAAATGTTAGCAGCCTTCAGTGTTTCCTAAATACCTAACATTCTGCAACACCTAACATTGTGCAATACCTAACATACTGCAATACCTAACATTCTGCAATACCTAACATTGTGCAATACCTAACATTCTGCAATATCTAACATACTGCAATATCTAACATTGTGCAATATCTAACATTGTGCAATATCTAACATTGTGCAATACCTAACATTCTGCAATACCTTACATTCTGCAATATCTAACATTCTGCAATATCTAACATTGTGCAATACCTAACATTGTGCAATATCTAACATTCTGCAATACCTAACATTGTGCAATACCTAACATTCTGCAATACATAACATACTGCAATACCTAACATTCTGCAATACCTAACATTGTGCAATACCTAACATTCTGCAATACCTAATATACTGCAATATCTAACATTGTGCAATATCTAACATTGTGCAATATCTAACATTGTGCAATATCTAACATTCTGCAATACCTAACATTCTGCAATATCTAACATTCTGCAATAAACTAACATTCTGCAATATCTAACATTGTGCAATACCTAACATTCTGCAATATCTAACATTCTGCAATATCTAACATTGTGCAATATCTAACATTGTGCAATACCTAACATTCTGCAATACCTAACATACTGCAATATCTAACATTGTGCAATATCTAACATTGTGCAATATCTAACATTGTGCAATATCTAACATTCTGCAATACCTAACATTCTGCAATATCTAACATTCTGCAATATCTAACATTCTGCAATATCTAACATTGTGCAATACCTAACATTCTGCAATATCTAACATTCTGCAATATCTAACATTGTGCAATATCTAACATTGTGCAATATCTAACATTGTGCAATATCTAACATTGTGCAATATCTAACATTCTGCAATACCTAACATCTGCAATATCTAACATTCTGCAATATCTAACATTCTGCAATATCTAACATTGTGCAATACCTAACATTGTGCAATATCTAACATTCTGCAATACCTAACATTGTGCAATACCTAACATTCTGCAATACATAACATACTGCAATACCTAACATTCTGCAATACCTAACATTGTGCAATACCTAACATTCTGCAATACCTAATATACTGCAATATCTAACATTGTGCAATATCTAACATTGTGCAATATCTAACATTGTGCAATATCTAACATTCTGCAATACCTAACATTCTGCAATATCTAACATTCTGCAATATCTAACATTCTGCAATATCTAACATTGTGCAATACCTAACATTCTGCAATATCTAACATTCTGCAATATCTAACATTGTGCAATATCTAACATTGTGCAATACCTAACATTCTGCAATACCTAACATACTGCAATATCTAACATTGTGCAATATCTAACATTGTGCAATATCTAACATTGTGCAATATCTAACATTCTGCAATACCTAACATTCTGCAATATCTAACATTCTGCAATATCTAACATTCTGCAATATCTAACATTGTGCAATACCTAACATTCTGCAATATCTAACATTCTGCAATATCTAACATTGTGCAATATCTAACATTGTGCAATATCTAACATTGTGCAATATCTAACATTGTGCAATATCTAACATTCTGCAATACCTAACATTCTGCAATATCTAACATTCTGCAATATCTAACATTCTGCAATATCTAACATTGTGCAATACCTAACATTCTGCAATATCTAACATTCTGCAATATCTAACATTGTGCAATATCTAACATTGTGCAATACCTAACATTCTGCAATACCTAACATTCTGCAATATCTAACATTCTGCAATATCTAACATTGTGCAATACCTAACATTGTGCAATATCTAACATTCTGCAATACCTAACATTCTGCAATACCTAACATTCTGCAATACCTAACATTCTGCAATACCTAACATTGTGCAATATCTAACATCCTGCAATACCTAACATTCTGCAATACCTAACATTGTGCAATATCTAACATTCTGCAATATCTAACATTCTGCAATATCTAACATTGTGCAATATCTAACATTCTGCAATATCTAACATTGTGCAATATCTAACATTGTGCAATATCTAACATTGTGCAATATCTAACATTCTGCAATATCTAACATTGTGCAATATCTAACATTGTGCAATATCTAACATTGTGCAATATCTAACATTCTGCAATATCTAACATTCTGCAATATCTAACATTCTGCAATATCTAACATTGTGCAATATCTAACATTGTGCAATATCTAACATTCTGCAATACCTAACATTCTGCAATACCTAACATTCTGCAATACCTAACATTCTGCAATACCTAACATTGTGCAATACCTAACATTCTGCAATACCTAACATTCTGCAATATCTAACATTCTGCAATACCTAACATTCTGCAATACCTAACATTGTGCAATACCTAACATTCTGCAATATCTAACATTCTGCAATATCTAACATTCTGCAACACCTAACATTCTGCAACACCTAACATTGTGCAATATCTAACATTCTGCAATACCTAACATTCTGCAATATCTAACATTCTGCAACACCTAACATTGTGCAATATCTAACATTGTGCAATACCTAACATTCTGCAATACCTAACATTCTGCAATATCTAACATTGTGCAATACCTAACATTCTGCAATACCTAACATTGTGCAATATCTAACATTCTGCAATATCTAACATTCTGCAATACCTAACATTCTGCAATATCTAACATTGTGCAATATCTAACATTGTGCAATACCTAACATTCTGCAATACCTAACATTCTGCAATATCTAACATTGTGCAATACCTAACATTCTGCAATACCTAACATTGTGCAATATCTAACATTCTGCAATATCTAACATTCTGCAATACCTAACATTCTGCAATATCTAACATTGTGCAATATCTAACATTCTGCAATACCTAACATTCTGCAATATCTAACATTCTGCAACACCTAACATTGTGCAATACCTAACATACTGCAATATATAACATCGTGCAATACCTAACATTCTGCAATACCTAACATTCTGCAATACCTAACATTCTGCAATATCTAACATTCTGCAATACCTAACATTCTGCAATACCTAACATTCTGCAACACCTAACATTCTGTAATACCTAACTTTCTACAATACCTAACATTCTGCAATACCTAACATTCTGCAATACCTAACATTCTGCAATACCTAACATTCTGCAATACCTAACATTCTGTAATACACACAATTAAACTTCCCAGTTTCTTAAAGGGGAAGTTCCTCTCACTGTTCACATTAAACTTGCGTACATACAGGGCACTTAGCAGTCTTCTGAACTCATCCCTTGATTAGTACTACCAGGGGTATATCCAGGGTATTTGGTCCTCATGCCCTTCATGGCCCTAAAGTAAGGGGGTGCAGGTAGGGAGCTATCTCATAAATGAGTGAGTTCAACGTTCACTTTGATATGCTAATGGTATACAAAAGTGTCAAACAGGTAAACAGAACACATGTGCAACACCTGCGTCTTGTTTATGTATATGACCTCTGTGGATCATCTGTAGTGACACACACACACACACACACACACAGTCAGTACCACACAGGAGAGAGGTGTATGAGCTGGAGGAAAAGGCAGAAATAACCGGGAACGTACTGCAGTGTCATGATACATGACATTTTAACGAGTGGATTTTCCACAAGGGTCAGTCCTAGGTCCAATACTTTTTTCTTGTGACTCAAGAAATCGTAATGACACGATTGCAAACAAACCATAACCCCGGCCGGGATTAAACCCCGGGCGGTCATAGAGTCTCAAAACTCCAGCCTGTCGCGTTTTTGCCACTAGACCAGCTAGCCACAATAAGATTCATCCAACTAGGTATATTTCTACACCATAGGAAGGTTAGCACAGGCACCTCTGTGACCACAAATGCAAGTTTTACAGACGAATCTCCAGCTTGCGTGGCCGTGACGAACTCTAGCTCAAGTCCCTTCACTGCCGTCATGTTGACGGCAGTGAACTAACCTTCCTATGGTGTAGAAAATATACCTAGTTGGATGAATCTTATTGTGGCTAGCTGTCTAGTGGCTAACGCGACGGTCTGGAGTTTTGACACTCTATGACCGCGGGTTCAATCCCGGCCGGTGGTATGGTTTGTTTCTTGTATACGTGAATGACGTATCGTAAGGAATAGATTCCGAGGTGTCCCTGTTTGCAGAAGATGCAAAGCTAATGAGAAGAATACAAGCGAACCAGGATCAGGTAGGACTACTAGAGGATTTGGATATTCTGCAAGCCTGGCCAGACAAATGGCTCCTGGAGTTTAACCCCACCAAGTACAAAGTTATGAAGCTTGGGAAGGACAAAGAAGACCGCAGATGGAGTACAGGCTCGGGAGTGAAAGGTTGCAAACCTTACTCATGGAAAAGGATCTTGGGTGAGCATCATACCGAACACATCTCCTGAGGCACACATCAACCAAATAACTGCTGCAGCATATTGGCGCCTGGCAACATCAAATTCAGGAAACAGTTAAGACACTACACAGTGTACGTCGGCTCATATTGGAGTATGCAGAACCAGTATGGAACCTACACCTGGTCCAACACGTCAAAAAATGGAGAGAAGGTAAAATTTTGCAGCAAGATAGTCCCGGAGTTACAGGGCATGTCCCATGAGGAGAAATTAAGGGAATTCAACCTGACGACATTGGGGAATAGGAGTGGATAGAGGGGACATGATAACGACATATAAATACTGAGATGAAGTGACAAAGTGGATAGGGACAGAATGTTTTTAAAAAGGGGACACAGCAACAAGGGGACACAGCAACAAGGGGACACAGCAACAAGGGGACACAGCAACAAGGGACACAGCAACAAGGGGACACAGCAACAAGGGACACAGCAACAAGGGGACACAGCAACAAGGGGACACAGCAACAAGGGGACACAGCAACAAGGGGACACAGCAACAAGGGGACACAGCAACAAGGGGACACAGCAACAAGGGGACACAGCAACAAGGGGACACAGCAACAAGGGACACAGCAACAAGGGGACACAGCAACAAGGGGACACAGCAACAAGGGGACACAGCAACAAGGGACACAGCAACAAGGGGACACAGCAACAAGGAGACACAGCAACAAGGGGACACAGCAACAAGGGGACACAGCAACAAGGGGACACAGCAACAAGGGGACACAACAACAAGGGACCACAGCAACAAGGGGACACAGCAACAAGGGGACACAGCAACAAGGGGACACAGCAACAAGGGGACACAGCAACAAGGGGACACAGCAACAAGGGGACACAGCAACAAGGGACACAGCAACAAGGGACACAGCAACAAGGGACACAGCAACAAGGGGACACAGCAACAAGGGGACACAGCAACAAGGGGACACAGCAACAAGGGGACACAGCAACAAGGGGACACAGCAACAAGGGGACACGGCAACAAGGGGACACAGCAACAAGGGACACAGCAACAAGGGGACACAGCAACAAGGGACACAGCAGCAAGGGGACACAGCAGCAAGGGACACAGCAACAAGGGGACACGGCAACAAGGGGACACGGCAACAAGGGGACACAGCAACAAGGGGGCACAGCAACAAGGGGGCACGGCAACAAGGGGACACAGCAACAAAGGGGGCACAGCAACAAGGGACACAGCAAAAAAAGGGACACAGCAACAAGGGGGAACCGCAAC